>JARHVA010005348.1:0-435000 GCA_037957365.1 Torreya grandis
TGAAAATTCAAATGTTTAACATGGCAAGGTTGGTTGGTGTAGTCAAAAAGGACCAAGGTAGGGTCATCACAAAATATGTGATAGTTTAGGCCAAAATCACTAACATTGAGGTGGATGTGGTTGGGTGGTTGGTCAATTAAAAAGGGTATTAATTTGAAGATTGGTTTTAGTTTGGTTGAGAGGGTAATCTCCAAAAATGTTTTACTAAGGTGTTGGTGCCTAGAATTTTTAAAATGTGGGTTTCCTGACCATTGATGATCAAGGGTCCCAAAGTCGACCATCGACAGCCATCCTGACCATTGACAGTCAAGGGACAACCTTAAAACAATGGAATATAAAAATTGAAAATGATAATTTATTTTTTATTTTTGCTTTTTACTTTTTGCTTTTGATTCCCATGACTTTCATGCTCTTGGTGATTTGGCATTTTTGGGTGATAGTACTAATGAGGTGGGGTTGACTATTGATTGGGTGGTTTTTGATTGGTGGGAGGCATGTGGTGAGTTGATCAACATGGGACTGAGGATGTAATGTAGATGAGGATGTGTCTAGGTAGCAGGACATAGTGATTAAGGAATGAGATAGGTGGTGTCTTAAATTGTTAGATTAGTTGATTAGCTCATTTTGAATTTGAATTTGGTTATTTTATGTTTATTTTGGTAGGGGTTTGGGGGGTTTTCCCTAAATTTATGTTTTGGTTTGTGATTGGTAAAATGAGTAGGTGAGACTTGAAATTGAGGGAGTAGTTGGGTTAGGGATAGGGTGGAGGGTAGAATTAAGGTGTTTATTAGCTATTATGGGTATTTTTTATAGTTTTTAAGTATATAGGGTTAGGTGTTTTACCACCAATGGTCATACATAGTGATCATCGGTGATAATACCCAACCATCAATGGATATATAGCATGGTAGTAAGCCCTTTATGTAGTGGTTGATTTTGGGTGGGATGATGGGGGCCAATAAGTTATGGATGTGGATCTAGTTAGTGGGGGGGTCCATAGGTATAAGTATAGGGAGGTGGCCCAGATGGATAGACAAGGGTAGATTTGGCTACTATACAGGTATATATTATAGCATTACAAGGGTAGGTGTCCATATGTAGGGTTAGATTACTACATTACAGGTTCAGGTTGCCATCATGATAGGTGAGAGGGATCAGGCCAAGACTTCACTAGGCATGGTGACCCAGGAGAGGGACACCTTGAGACAGAGGGGAGGAGTAATGGTAGCACTATTAGGACCACTAGGCATCATCCTTATAGCATGATACTTGGCCATAGTGGAGGATTTGAGGTATTATGAGGCCATAGTTATAACATATTGTATTAATCAACCCTGATAGGGTGAGTACAGAACTCGCTTACCAGGGGGGGGTAGTTATGGTGACTCTAAGTCAGTGGGTCACTTTAATGGGTGGATAGGTAGGCATTGTAGGAGGAACAAAATATGGAAATGGTAGTGTAGGTGGGCTCAATGGTATTGGTACCCTAGGGGCATGATGTGATAGGCTATGATGTATAAATATAGATGTACATGATTTTGATATCAGCTTGTTTACCAATGCAGTGAGATGTACATGTTTTGAGAGAGAGATATATATACATTGTTATATGTAGTGTTTATTTTGATGACATGATGTATATGATGTTTATTATGCTCATGATGATCTCTCTCTCTCTCTCTCTCTTCTCTCTCTCTCTCTCTCTCTCTCTCTCTCTCTCTCTCCTCTCTCTCTCTCTCTCTCTCTCTCTCTCTCTCTCTCTCTCTCTCTCTCTCTCTCTCTCTCTCTCTCTCTCTCTCTCTCTCTCTCTCTCTCTCTCTCTCTCTCTCTCTCTCTCTCTCTCTCTGTGTGTGTGTGTGTGTGTATGTGTGTGTGTGTGTGTGTGCGTGTGTGTGTGTGTGTGTGTGTGTGTGTGTGAGTGTGATTTATGGTTCATGGTTCATGGTTTAAATGTTTTATATATTTTATGATTTATGAGATGTGGACTCAGTAGCTTAGGCATGTGATGATTATGGATGATGTTTTAATTTATTCATGGATATGATGTTTATGATTATGGTTAGGATGTTAATTTCATGTTGATGATGTTATCTATGATTAGTTTTTATGATGTTTATGGTAAATAGTTATTATTTTTATGATTATGATGTTTCAATTTATTATTATGATGTTTTGTGACATGGTTATAGTTTATGATAATAGGTGTGATGTAGTTCATGGTGTTTTATGATTATAGATGGTGTGATCATGGTTATTGATGTGGTTTATGTGATGTGTTAAATATGGTTATGATGTTAATGAAAAAACATAAAGTAAGTTAGATAACAAACTAGATTTGTGAAAAGAGATAATAATCATGAGACATATGTCTACATGAACTAATGATGAGAGGATAAGGAAAAAGCATGATGATTTTTCAGTGGTCAGGACAAAAAAAAAACCAAAGATAGATTGTCGTAAGGGACATAAGCCTTTTTAATTCTTTGCATGTAGCATTATTTGGTTGATAAAAAGGTGTCTTGATCACATTGTGTTAAGTAAGCTCATAATCCCTTGATTTATAGTTGGTATAAAGGGGAGATAGGTGGTAGGTGAAGGATAAATGGATGATAGGTAAGGTAACCTTATTGTGGGGATGGCTTACCACTTCTATAAGTGACCTAAGAACCATATTAGACAAGTTCCATGTCTTCATGTAAGGTATGTAGACTGATCGATGCATGAAGTCTACTAATGCTAGATATGAAAGTTGATTGTAACTTTCTTAGGATAACTTATTCTAATTTTGATATAGGGTCTTTTGTTATTGACTATTATTTTGATAAGTTTGTGAAGCTAATTTATGTAGAGAAGCTTCAAATGATTTCTTTTGAAAAATTTGACTTAGCCATCCTTAAAGGGAGTGGTCTAAATTTGGGTTTGTTTATTTGGTAGTTGTCTTTCAAGGGAATAGTCTATCTTTTTAATTAATTTTTAGATTTTGGGTAGCTTTCCCTCAAGGGAACAATCTATAGTGCTAGAGACATGTGTGACCCAAGTCATATTTTAGGTATCCCAAATTGTTTTTATGTTAGGTTTAGACATAGATAAGTCTATATAGGATTAAAGGTTTTCCTTTATGAGGGAAAATTTTTAGCACAAAAGGTTAATAATAGGTGAAAGGGGTGGTTTTGAGAGACAATGACCATGGGATTCCCTCTAATTAGAGATGAAAATGTATCCATGAGAACCATGCTATGAGTAGATCCATGGTACCCATATTTAGGATTAGGTTATGATTGTGATGGTTAATCCCATGGTTCTATGTTGTAATCAGTTGATCTTCAAAGGGATAGGGATAGGTAAGTGAAGGTAAAAATATCTTAAATCAAGGGATGAGCTTAAAGTTAGACAAGAAGGTGAGTTTGATCCTTATTCAAAAAAAGAAAGGATGACAAATATGAAGCATTAAGAGGCTCAAGTTCTAGTTTGCCTTCAAGAGAAGACAAAAAATAATTTCCTAATCCATACGTATGGGTTATGATGTAGGGTCCAAGCTAACTGAAAGAAAATTTGCTCTCTTTTGACTTTTCTCCATATTGGTCACATGTTGATTTTTATTTAGGATGAGGTCTCTTGATATTTAATTCTTTTTATTTCAAGTACTTGTCATAGGCATGCTTGATTTGATTCTTGGTAGACATGAAGGTGGTTAAGTGCTAGCTAGATGCATCATTATCAAGTAGCTCAAGTCATGCTAGACATTCTTGATGATAATTATTTTTAGAAATGATGTCTTAAAAGGATATGTAAAGAGAGGGAATCTAGACTTCAAGAGGAAAAACCACCTCTACTCTAAAGACCAAAGAGAAAGGGGTAGCACCCGTAGAGGTTTGAATGTTAGTATAATAGGCCCATAAAGTAAAAGGGATGTGCAAGTGATAATCCCAACCTGAAGCACTTACTACTTTGGTTAACATTTTATTAAGTATTTTATTAGAGGCTTCCACCTATCCATTTGCTTGTGGATTGTAAGGCAAGGAAAAACTTAACTTGATGCCAAATGCATCACAAAGACCTTGGACTTGCTTTTTTTTGAAAGATTTTCCATTATCAGTGATGATCTTATGGGGAACACTGAAATGATAGATGATATGATGATTGATAAAGTTTACTATCTTGTTGGCTTTGGTTGAGGTGAGTGGAATAGCCTCCACCCATTTGGTGAAATACTTAGTGGTGGTGATGATGGATTGGTGCTACTATGAAGAATAAGGATTGATTTCTCAAATGAGATCAAGTCCCCATTGTGAGAAGGGATATAAATCCTTGGATACTAAAGGCTATGGGCAAGTGCATGATGTAAATTAGTGTGATTTTGACATTTAACACACTTATTTACATAATCATAATAGTCCTAGTTGAGGGTGGACCAATAGTAGCCAAAGCAAAGGATACATTTAACAACAGCTAAACCACTAAAGTGTCTCCCATAGATTTTGGCATGCATTTCCTTGATAGCATGCAAAGCTTTATGACTATGTAGACAATGGAGAAGGAGGCCATCAAAACCACGTTTGTAAAGGATTACCCCTAGTATGGTATAATGAGAGGTACTCTGAATAAAGGCTCTTCAAGAATTCCTAGAGAGGTTGGGAGGCACGATGTCGAGGTTGAGGTAGTCAAAGGTTTGTTCATACCAAATGTTTGATGGAGATGTTTCTATACTATAAATGGTAAGAAGATCATAATGGATATAAAAGGGTATGATGAAATGATGAATGGTGACAAAGAACTTAGAATTAGAAGGTGTAGATGGGATTTGGGAAGCAAGGAAAGCCATTGTATCTGTGAACTTATTAGTAGATCATGGAATAGACTAGATAAGGTAATGGTCAAATGATGTTAAGAGTATATCTACTATTTATTTGTACTTTTTCAAGACATCCTTCTTATATTGGTATGAACTATTGACCTAGTTGACCATAAGCTTGAGAATTGCCAAAGATACTAATCATCTTAACTCCTAAGGCTAGAGTAGTTTAGAGACCTATTACTAGGGTTTCATACTCAGCCATATTATTGGTATACTTGAAGTCAAGTTTGAAGAAAAGAGGAAGAGGTTCACCATTAAGGAGAATTAGAATAACTCTGGCACCCCAACCATGTTGTCATTTTGAGCCATCAAAGAATATGGTCATTTGGTAGGTGGGACTTCCTAAGAAAGAGTCATGATGGACTCATCCAGAAATACAACCAGAAGAGGTTGGTTGTCTAGCAAAGGAAATTTGGCCAATTTAATGGCAATGACTTTCCCTTTAATCAACTTCTACTAGAGGAACTCAAAGTCAAATTCAACTAGGAACATGAGCCTCTTAGTCATACACTAGTTTTGGTATGATTTAAAGTGCATGTACTTGAGTGGGTCAGTGTTAGTGATGACAAAATTTTTATGATTAAGGAGGTAATGACAAAGTTTGGTGGCCACAAATACTAAGGTGAGGCAAAAAATTTCAGAATGGGTATATCAAGTTTCATACTCTATAAGTGTTTGACTTATATACTAGACAGCTTGATATTTATTTTGTTCATCATGATGAGGGAGCATTACCTTTAGGGAATGGTCAGTGGTAGAAATATAAAGGTATAAGGGTGGTCCTCTTTAGGAGGGATAAGAATAGGTGGAGAAAGAAGGTATTCTTTGAGTGAATCAAAGGCTTGTTGATAGTCTTTAGTCCACTTAAAATATGTATCTTTCTTGAGAAGATGGTGAAAGGGTTGACATCTATGTGATAATTAAGAGATGAAGCTATGAATGGATTAGATCTTCCCTTGTAGGCTACAAAGTTGCTTAATGTGGTTTGGAGGTGGAATCTCGAGAATTACTTTGATTTTGGTAGGGTCTACCTCAATTCCTCAAAGAGATATGATAAATCCAAGAAGCTTTCCAGATAGGACCCTAAAAACACATTTATTAGGGTTGAATCAGATGTTAAAATGGATTAGGTGCTCAAAGATAATTTTGAGAACATCTAGATTATTCTTGTGATTTTTATATTTCCCAAGGAGATCATCTACATAGTCTTCTAATATTTTATGGATGAGATCATGGAAGATGTACGTCATCACATGCTAGTAGGTTGCTTCAGTGTTTTTCAAATTAAATGGCATAAACTTGTAGCAAAATGTTCCCCAAGGGATGATGAAAGAAGTTTTATGCTAATCCTTAAGGTTAATTAAAATTTTATTGTATCCCAAGAAACTATCCATGAGAGATAACATATTGTGACCAGTTGTAAGATCAAAAAATTGGTCAATGTTAGGCAAAGCTAAGTCATCCTTTGGACAAGCAAGGTTGAGGTCATGAAATTCAATACAGAGACAAAGTCCCCTTATGGGTTTGTTAATGGGGATGATATTTAAAACTCATTTGGGATAGTCAATGGGTTGAATTAAATCAAAAAGTAAGAGACACTGAAGCTCTTCTTTAACAAGAAGGGTGATGCAAGGGTGCATCATGCAAAGCTTTTGTCTAATAGGTTTAGCATAGAAATAGATGATAATTTTGTGGAGAGATATGGAAGGGTTGATTCTTGGTATATCCTGATAAGACCAAGAAAATTCCATGCTTCAATCATGAAGGAAGGAAGGGAAATCATGTTACTTTGAAGAATCTAAGGATTGACCAATCTTTATAATGTGGGGGTTATCCTGAGTACCCAAGTTGACATTGAAAGTGGATTTATTCAAAATGGTTGGTTCTTAGGAGGAAGGGATTTATGGATCAAAGAATCCTTTGCACCAAGATAAGTGAGAATTTAATCATCATCTTGATGTTGGATGGTGTTGATGGTAGGAGAATCATTTTCTACCATTTTAGGATTATTCAAAGGAAAGGTTTTAGTTTGGCTATCCTTTTGATAGGTTAGGGGGCTAAAACTAATAGTATTAACTTAAAAAAAAATTGGGAGGAATGATTTTAAAATCTATATACTTTAAAGGAGATTGGGTTGGTGAGGATGGGATGTTTTCGTCAATGGTGGTGATGGGTTTTGGGGAATCAATGGGTTTTCCTGGTGGTACAAACTCAAGGCCAAATAACTCATGAGGTTTCTAGGTTTTGATGAAAGGTAACTCATGGGGTTCATGTTCATAACATCTAAGGCCAAATCCCTTCTAGGCACACCTATGAAGGTATAATTTGGCAAATGCAAGTTTGTCCAGATGGGAGAAGTTAGAGGTAAATGGTTGGGTGGAAGAGATAATAGTGGAAGCAAAAAGTGAATGATCAAGTCCCCCATAGATTAAGTTGGTTTGATGGTTGGGAGGCCCAAAAGGAATGATGGTTCTAATATTGGGATCATAATTAGGATCATGTTTGAGGTTCCCATACTCTTGAGGATTAGGGAAAGCATCCAAAGCTAAAAGATGATACTCCCCCAGTGAGAGACATTAGAACGTGGATTCCAAGGGGTCTTCTATGGGGATATGAGAAGAAGGGATAGAGGAGCTAGTTAAAGCTTCATTGATAGTTATGGAAGATTTGTTATTTATTATTGGTGAGGTGGAACAGGAAGGAAGAAGAACATTATTGGGTGGATATGTCATGTTACAATATGCAAAAGGACTAGGGTTAGCTTGTATGGTAACGACTTGACCTTCATGTTTTAACTTGACACATCAATGCAAGGTAGATGGGACATAACTCATGACATGGATCCAAGGGCATCCAAGTAGTACATTTTATTGAAACTCTCCTTTTATAATATAAAAGAGATTTAGAATTATGTGAGGTCCCAAGTGGATGTAGAGGACAACTGTACCCAAGGTTATGGTTATAGTATCATTAAAGGAGCAAAGGACCATTGTAGTTTTTGACATGATATTCTTAGGTAGTTGGAGTTGGTCATAAGCATGAAGGGAGATAATATTAATACTATATCCTTTGTCAATCATCACCCTTTTGATTTTGGTTTGATTGATGTATGCAGTGATGAAGAGGGGAAGATTTGGATCTTCAAAATGAATAGAAGGTATTTCTGAATCCTAAAATGTGACAAAGGTAGAAATTTGAAGGGATCCAATAAAGGATTCAAGAGGTTGAGGGTCATGGGGTTGGACTTATATATATTTTAGGGCCTCTATCAATGCTTATTAATGATGGGGCAAGGTGTTGATCAATTTATAAAGGCTCATCTTCACTAGTATTTGGTGAAGTTATTTTAGCACTACACATTGAATGGATTCAAAAGGGTTGGAAGGAGAGGTACCAAAAATGGATATTTTGGGTTTTGGTGAAGATGAAGGTGAAGGCAAAGGTTTTTGGGTTCAGTTAGAAGGTTGAGGGGTGGAAGGATATGTCCATGGAATGGACACTTTGGCCTTTCCCTTATCCTTTTGTTGGGTTCAAGATCGGGTAACCATATGGATAGTGTGGATTAGGGGAGGTGTTGGTCTAAAAGGCTACTTTAGTTCCTCCTCACTTTTAGATGAGAGTGGAGGAGTAGGTAAGCATTGGATGAGTTCATTTAGTTACTGGGTTGGTAATGGGTTCAAGGGAGGTTCATTTGATAATAGATCATCCTCATCACATAAGTTATGGATAAGTGCTTGGAGAGCTTTGTAGTTTTTCATGCCATGTCCAGGTGTCCTATAGTATGAGCAAATTAGATTGTCATTGAACCACGATGGTTTAGAAATTGAAGGGTCAAAGGGTTTGATAGGTGGTAGGCTTAAGGAAGAGGTTCGCAACAACCTTTATAGAATGGTTAAATAAGATTCAATCAAATGTGTTAGGGGTGTTGGGTTTTTGGTTTTAGGAGTGGGAGCCTTCTTAGAATTAGGATTCACTACAGAAGTTGTAGGTGGTGGAATGGTTTTGGTAGGTGGTTTTGGTTGGGATTGCTTGGTTGTGGTTGGTTTTGAGGTGGATGATTTGGAGATGGATAATTTGAATGATCAAGGTTTAGAGATAGATGGGAAGGTAGAGGTGGATAGGTTAGTTAAAAATGATGGGGAGTTTGATGATTTGATAGGGGTGGGTAAAGGTACAATGAAAGGAGAAGGTTTAGTTTGGGTAGTTGTGTGAGGGTTCACCTTCTTAGTAGAATGATGAGCTCCTAGGATGGTTGAAGGATGGGGTCCTAAGATAGAACGTAAGTGGGAAGGGCATGGTATGGCTCTGGTTTGAGGTGGGAGTTTAGGTGGTTCCACCTTATCAGTTGGTTTGATTAAGGTTTTATTTGGTGGAATAGATAAGCTTAAGTCTAACTTCAGAGATGGGTGAGCAACACTAGGAGTAGGAAGTCTTCCTAGATTCTTGATGGGTTTGGTTAGAGAGGTGTAAGGTGATTTGACAATTTAGATAGAGGTGGTTTGGATGGATCCCCTATGCTTTTGGAGGATGAAGTATTTAATGAAGGGGTTGAGGTGATGATAGGTTTAAGGGTAGATGAAAGTGAGCTTGAAGGTTTGGTTTTATTTTGATAGGGGAGCTCAAGATGATGCCAAAAGGTGGCTCTATCTAGATTGGGTTGAGAAGAGAACTCTAGGATTTGGACCAACCTAAAGAAAGGTTTACAAATTGGTTTGATTCTTTGGTCATTGCTTTCAAATATTAGGTCCATAGGTTGAGGTGAAGGAATGGTTTCTTCACCTTTGTTCTTAATGGAAGGTTCCAAGATTTGGGAGGATGTTTCCTCCATGGAAGGAATAGACAAGGTGATTTATTCTTTTGGGATAGTTTCCAAAGAGAGGGTGGGTGGTTTTATGATAGGGGAGGAAGGTGTGATGGCCTCAAGTGAAGGAATAGAGATGGTTGTTTCCTTTGATTGGGTATCCAAAAGAATGGTGGGTAATTCTACCACTTCAATAAGTGGAGTGGGGGAAGAGGTAGTTGAAGCAATGGTTTCCTCCTTTGGTATTTCTATCAAAGGAGATGTGGATAAGTCCATGGTATCATCAAGTAAATAAAGAGGGGTGGTTGATTCCTCTATTTGGGTGTCCAAAAGAACAAAGGGTGAGTTTACCACTTCAATGAGTGGAATGGAGGAAGAGGTAGTTGAGGTAATGGTCTCCTTAATGATAGGTTCACTAATAATGACATTGACTATATGGACCTCACGAGTGTGAGATTATTTTGGTTTATTATCATTATATTTGGTAAAAGAGGCATGATTGGGCAAAGGTTTGTGAAAGATGTCAAAGGAATGATTTGGGGGTGCATTGGGATTATCAAATACAAGTTATCCCTTATCAATAAAGTTTTGGATAATGGTTTTGAAGGTGTTACACCTACTAATTTCATGTCTAATGACATGGTGGAAAGCACATAGATAATTCTCATTATACTAACTAAGCGTAGGGAAAGAAGCATCAAATCATTGAGGAGGTTTAATAGGGAAAAGTTGTATGATGTTGGTTTTGAGCAACTTGTCCAAAACTAAAGCATAAGATTCCCCTAGTAGAGTATATTATTTTGGGGCAGCTCAGTTTTGATTTTGGCTTTGTTGATTAGAGGAGTCATATGAATTGGTTTGGTTGGGTTGAATAATAATTAGAGTTGGAGCAGTTTTAAGGACTACTATGTTTACAGATGCCTTTGGTTTGGTTTTGGGGTGGTTAGATTGGTTGGTAGTTTTCGATGAGGAGGGATCATTGGATTTGAAGCTATAATTTGTATTCCTCAGTTTTAACTTTCCCATCATCAATGGATTGTTGGATTTTAAGCTAGAATTTTTATTCCTTGGTTTTAACTTTCCCTCATCAAGGGCTCTCATTTCTAGTTTGTGTGCCATGGTGAAAGCCTCATCAAAGGTTCTAAAAGTTTAAACTTGAAGAGTAGGGGATATGTGTTTGGCACAACCCCAAGAGAAAATTTCAATCAACTTGGGTTTGGGTAAAGAGAAAGAGAGCTAGTTGATAAGACCTCTCCATCTAGCTACAAAATTAGCAATTGATTCATCATCAAATTACCTGATGGAGTAGAGGTCGGTGATAGAGACCTTTTTAGATATATTGACTGAGAAATGATCTAAAAATATTTGGGCAAGTTAGGAAAAGGAAAATATGGAGTGCTTGGTGAGATAACTATACCAATATAATGTTGGTCTAGATAAAGACATGGGAAAAGTACAAAGGAAGATAGCATCATCATATGTAATCAAATAGCAAGAATGGTGAAATGCTCTTAAGTGTTGTCGGGGGTCCTCCTTGTTTTAGAACTTGGAAAACTTGGGTAGTTATCATTGAGGAGGATAAGGTTAGATAGGAATAGATGGGTGAATAGGTTCATTACAGATTTGATCATAAGACAAGAGGTTGTGAGCCCCAGAGATAGATGATTCTAGGTTGGTCATTTTGTCCATTAACATTTTGACCAAATCCATTTGAGGTTGGGAAGCTCCATAATTGTGTGGTAGGTTTTTTTGGGGTTGGGTGGATGAAATATATGGATAAGTGATAAAAGGTTTTAAAAATGCCACATGTTGGTATGTGATCATTTAAGGTTGGGATAATGCCACATAAGGGTTAATAGGCATAAAGATTAGGTAGAAGGTGTTATGTATCTTTTTATATTAGGGATATATTGGTAGGATGTCATGGGTATGTTTTGAGGGATTGATATGGGTTGATTTAGAGGTATGAATGGGTTGGTAGATTGGGGTTGAGTGGTAACTCTTGTATTGATAGGTTGAAACGTGGGGGGTATGCAAAGCACCAAATTTTGAAGTGGTGTAGAAATTGGTGCGTTGGTAGTGAAAGGGGAATGGTATAAATATGGGTAGAAGATATCCCCATAGTGGATGAAGTATAAGTAATAAGAGGTTAGGTTGCCACTATGTTGGAGGTGTTGCTTGGTGTAGGGGTTGTTTGACTATTGGTTGGGATGTTTGATTGAGTTTGGGTGGAGGTAGAAGATCGGTTATGGGTGGAAGAAGATGCTTAGGTGATCATAGGTTGGGTATAAGTGGAACCAATCATAAGATGGGGTGTCATCCCATAAGGTGGATCCATAGGAGGAACTGAAGCAATAAGGGTGTGGTGAGATAAGGTGTTGAGATAATATTTGAGGGCCATGGGTTTGTTATCAAGGAAGGTAGTGAAATCTGCATCACCCTCAACAATTATCTGAGACATGGTAGGAGGGGGAAAAATATGAGGAAATCCATCAATATCTGAAGTATACTCCATAAATGAGGAAGAAGAGGAAGGTGGCTCTTGGCTGGTTTGGTTCCTCAACTGTTGTCTAGTAAAGACCATGTGTGGAATAGAAAAGAAAGGATGAAAATATCACAACTCAATCACAAAACAAGAAAAATAAAAATATCTCAAGGCAATCAAAACATACACTAAAGTTCATTTAAAACTTAAGATTCTTTTTAGATCACTTTTGGCTTATGCCTTAGAAAGTGTGAAGAAGAACTTTGGTTTATAGATCAAGTACTAGAAATTAAGTCTACTATTGGTTTCAGGTGTTAAACACTCTCAAAAATATATATTGAAAGTCGGTACGTGGCTTGATATTTGGGCCTACCACCTCACTTCACACACCACAGCGATAATGGTGTCGAGTGCTTAGCCAAGATATACTGAATTTTAGAGTTTAGACTCAATTAGAGAGTTGAGTTTTGGTTTCTCTTTTTGGTAATGACCTACAAGATAGCCAAAGGGTAAGGTGTACCACTAGGTAATGAAATCCTATTTGAGCCTTATGTCAATTATTTTAATGTATTGATTGATTATGTGGTTTGGTAAAGGGTGTGATAACAAGAGTGAAACTACGATTGATTACTTTGATTTTAAGTTATTTAGATGAACTAATAAACAAGAAAGCAATCAATATATGCAAGGTTTATTTAAAACCCAAAACAAAACTTTTAAATTTATTTGTATGAGCATAGAATATTATAAGAAAAGGGTACTTAGATGATGTTAGGTCCCACCAAGCATGCCAAAATGTTTCTCTCAATTTTTGCTCATTTCTTAATTAAGGAAGAAGGTAAGAAACTAGTAATAAGGGTGTGGTAGAAGAACCTAGTTGTTGTGTATGTATGATCCGGATGAGTGTGGAGAGATCCTTTTTGTCTTGAAAGGATGACCTATAGATAAGAGAGCACTCATGCAAAGAGGTTGTTATAAAGATAGTAAGGTGGAGTGCCTAGCATGATCTAGATCCAAGAAGTGTGAACTTGTTAGGTGGCTATCAATCCACTCTTTGATAACAATTAAGTTGAAAGAGATAAATATGAAATACTTATATCAAATAATAGAAATAAATGAAATGAAATACAAGAATAAATATATGCTTGATAAAGGAAATAAATTAAATATAGCAATAGCAGGTCAATACTAGTGATAAAATAGATCAGGTCAGGTTCAAAAAATTAAGTTGAGGTCTGTGAATAGGTAGGGACACAAAAAGTTAAATTTGGTTGGGGGTGATGGGTTAAAAATAAATTTTTATTATTTCTTACCACAGTGACCATTAGTGATTAGGGTGACTATCGCTAGTTGGGTTGACCATCAATGGTTGGGTAACCATTGACAGTTAGAGGGTGACTGTTGACAATTGGGCTGACCATTGATGATTGGGTAACCATCAATAGTTGGAGGTGACCATTGACATTTATGTTGACCATCAGTAGTTACCTATAGATTTTGAAGTTGCTCAAAAAAGGAGTTGTAAAATGGGTCAATGAGTGGTTCGAGGTCTGTTAAGGTTTCAAGAGTTAGAAAGTAAGATGTAGAAAGGTCTGATTAGGTCAAGGAGGTCAAAAACCAAAATAAAAAAATTGGGATACCAATATACATGTTGCTTGTTAAATGATTGATGACTGATTGTTGTAGCAATTTTGGCAAATTAATGATACTTTGCTCTAGAGCAATTTTGGTAGAGGTTTAGATCTCTATTGTAGTTGCTAAATTATTAGAAGGAAGACTGGCTAGAAATCTTGAATACATGTGTCTTAGAATGTTTCTAATGATCTCCTCCTTTTATAGGTAAAGAGAGATAGAGGATAGAAGGTTCCCTAAGAGGTTGGCTTGTTGATTTTGATGCTTCATAGTTTGTTAGCAATGGGCAAGGTGGACATATTAAATTAAGTTATGCTAACTTGCACATAGTTGATGTTTGTATTGCAATGGTGAGGACCTGACCATCGACGATCAGCCTAACCATCAATGGTCATGTTGATCATCGATGGTCGATTGTCCAATGGTAAAGGGGTCAAGGTGGGTTAAAAAGGGTTGGGTGAAGGGTTATTTAGTTAGTAAGTTATCTAGCTTAGTAGATAACTAGACTCAAGGTTTGATGGGTTTGTTAGTGGGCCCAAAAGGGTTAGGTGGTCCCAAAGGGGTCTTGAAGCATTTTGTCATCTAGAACCATTATGTGTGGTTTTCTAGTGTCTACATTAGTTTTAGTTTATTTGAAGGCTTATATTAGGTTTAGGTTTTAGTTTGACTTAAATTCAAGTAGCATTCATGAACCCATAGCCTAATGGATTTTCAAGGCCACTAGTCTAGGTGCATAGCAAACATGTAATTTCAAGATGTAACCAAAGATGTTAGCCAAAATTGGCCACCATTGATGAGTATCATTCAAAACATTGGTACACATGATCTTAACTTTGTTGATAGTCATTATAAAGGTCTTGTATTGGTCATGGATGGTCTCAAGATGATAGGAATTTTCTCATTCTTGGTATCTTATAAAGCCTTATAGGATGATCTAGTTGAAAACAAGGTCAAATCACTTTGTCTTTCCATCAATAGTCATTCAATATAGTCTTCTTCATGTATCTGGCATAGATTAAGGTAAGTTTGAAAAAAATAATGTTTGTGTGTGGATTCAAAGTCATTCTTGATCCATAATCAAAGAATAATAAAGGTGATTCCCCAAAGAGAAATGTGTTCCAAGCCAAACAAATAGACTAAGGAGCAGAACTAGTAAGTTTATTAGATTGCATTTTCAACTAGTTTAGAGAAATTAAGGTAGTTTTAGAAAGACTGAGGTATTTCATTTGTCTTAGTATTATGATATACTATAATTTAATATGATACTTACTATGGAAGATCAAATGTGAAGGTTTATATCATTGGATAGGGGTCTTTTGAGTCATTTAACATTTATGCAATGTCATGATATATATACTTAACCATATATCTCCAAAATGTCTTAATACTACTTTTCCAACATTAGAACCTCTTTGTAACCATAAAAACATCATTTTATAACATTCAAATATGATATAATGAGGAATTTAAATGGTATAGAAAATGAAAATGCTTTGTCATGTTGTTATACATTCGTATAGGTTAGGTAAGGCTACATGATCACCTGGTCTAATAGCTCCAATAGCTCAAGAAGGCAAAATAGGTAGGTTCTTGAAGAAAACAAGCTCATAGAGGTCTTTTTGTAGAGGCTTTCCAATTAATGGCAATGTCTAAACCTATCCAAGGCTAATCATAGTCTATTCAGACCCAAATCTATGCAAAATATGGAGTTGTAGAGCCAAACAAGGCAAAAACCTTTGCCATTTTTCCATTTGGTTTCCTAAGTCTTCTTGATAGCCTCATAATGGTCAACAATTTTGCATTAGTACTCAAAGGAGAGAGAGTTGGATCTAAATATTATGGGAAAATAAGGGGACCCTAGTTCCCTTCCAATTTTTTTTATTACTTATCTAATTAAGTTCTTAGATTTATGAACAATTGTTAAGAAGTTAAGGTGCAAAAAGATGAATTCAAACCCAATAGGCTCGATTTTCAATAGTTTTAAGGAAGTATTAAGCTCATGGGTAAAAATGGATGATTGAATGATATCATTTAAGACTCTAATATCCCTCTCAAACCATTTTCCATCATTTGGTTGGCATGTGCAAGTTTGGATAAGGGTAAAATCTCCATTTTCAAGAGTTGAAGACCCATTTGAGAAGTTATAGGTAGAGTTTGGGTTGGTTTTGTATGTTTTCATAGTTAAATGATTCTAAATATATATATATATATATATATATATATATATATATATATATAACCTTATGACATCTTATAATCTCAAATATAGTGGATATTATAGATTTAAAACCTTAAAAACAATTGGTCTTAAGGTTTTACAGCAAAGTCCTAGATGTGAAGGGAAAACTACAGGCTTGTGACTCAAGAATGAGTTTTCAAATGCAATATTGGGAGAGTTTAGTGATAATAATGGCACAAAATACCTATAAATTTTAGTATCAATGGTTAACCTCAACCAAAGGATCAAACTTCTTCTAGTATTTTATAGAACTAAGATACCAAAGGATAATGTAGCCATGCATGATAGTAGCTTGTAAGTCTATAGGTGGGATGAACTCGACAAGGTATATGATTAATAAATGAGTTTTGAGAAGACTCAAAAGGTATGAGAGGCCTAATATAATGAATGATAAATTTTTAGAGGATATATGGAGCACTAGAATGACCAAGGTAGTCTCAAGAAGCATACATATACTTATGTTAAGAAGTTAGATAGAGAATGGTAAGTTTTTACATGAAAGCTAGGTTGTGAGAGCTCAAGTTGAGTGTAGAGGAATATGAACAAGACTTAAGAATTTGGAGAACCTTTTTTCTAAGGGAAGATTAAAAAACATCAAGTTTCTTGAATTGAAAAGTGTCTTAAGCCTATTGAAGGCCTTGGAGAGCAATAGGTGATCTTGGGCTAATATTGGAGAAACCAATATGAGATTGGTTTCTCATCTCTAGAAATGGTTAAAACATGAACCTTAGATTAATTTAAAATCACACTCTCATTGTTTTTTTTTGGTTAAAGAAGGAAATATATGAATTTACATGCAACCAGTTATGTGAGAAATAGACACCTTACCAAATAGACTATGTAATTTCAAGAAAGATGATTGTGTTATGTTTAAGTGAGAATTCAAGGTAGCTTGAGCCATTAGAGACATGTATAAAGTCATAAAGTAGGATAATACATTTTCCATAATGTCACCATTGACCAAGTCGACTCAAAGATGAAAAATTAGAAGCAAAAGAGAGCTTTAGTCCTAATGAACACCTATAGACCTATCATAGGCATAAATGAAGAAAAGACCAATTATGTGGTGTTGGATGCAGGACCAAGAGGATTTAAAGATTAGATAAAAATTTAGTAAGGTGTCTACCCTTACTATCATTATCAAGAAGAATATACAAACCAAAAGAGCTCAATTTAGGGAGCCTAACACTCAAGAAACCCAAATGTGCACCTGCAGGCTTACCAAAGGTAGAATTGGAGAAAATACAACTATGGTGTCAAGTGAGGGGAGATGAAGGTTTTTTGAATGTTAGGGAGAATATTAACGATCCTCCAAATACTTTCCAAGATCATCAAAATGCCAAAACCAATTGAGGAGGACCCATTCTAAAGGTGTGCAATCAATAAGCCTATACAATCATCTACAAGCTTGTTCAATCAACATGAAAAAATTGAGAAAATTTTGGACAAGGTTGAAAAGTGAATACTTATATGAGTTTATGAATATCTTGGTGAAATATTTTATGAAGTTTAACCCATTTCAATATGGAAGAAAAGTGTTAAATATAGGTGGTTAGGGTCAGTCACATAAGACTATCCATAAACCCTCACAAAGGCCTAATGCAAGTTATAATAAATAATAAGGGTTATTTGTTTCAATAAACCATTTTTCCAATTCAAGGTAAGTGACACATACCTCACTTGGGTGATTTCAACTAAAAATAAGCATTTTCCCAACCTATATTTCCAAATGACCTCTCTTGAGTATACATTTAGGCTTGTATTACCAAAGAAGGTAAATTTTAGTACATTTAAACTTGTAAGAGGAGGTGCATGGGATATTGAGCACATTATGGAATGAAGTGAGGGTTGTCTACATGAGATTCATGGTATTATTTCATAATTAAATCCCACATCTTTATGAACTATCATTAAGACCTCAAGTCCATATAAAACCCTTGTTAAACCTTGAACAATACCTGATGGAGGAGATCAATTCACAAAGTGCCTAAAATGGATTGAAATGGTTTCAAAACCACTTGGATGATCTCTATGCCTCCCCCAATGACCTAATAGAGTAGAATGTTGGCATGTGTGAGCCAAGGATTTATGGAGAATGGCTTAAGAAGCTCCTTTTTTATTTTGTTTTCAAGGTTTTGAGGTCAACAAGTCTTCCTAACTATTTGCAAGGATTTCTTGAGCCAAGGTAAAAGTGTTTTGATTCTCTAAGACTCATTTGATAAGCTTACATAGTGATAACATAGGGTACAAGTAGTTAAGTAGGCCTAAATGATGAGAGGTGACCAATATGACCTCAAGAAGGTGTCTCTTAATGCTTGAACAAAGGCTTTATGAACTACTAAATTACCTTATTGAAAGAAAAAAACCATGGTAGAGGTATCTAAAGCACAAAATCAGACTTTACTTGAAAAGTTAGACCTTGATAGCAAAGATAAAGCAACAAAGGAAGCCATCAAGTTCAAGCTCAAATGTAACTCTCAAAGGGTGAAGAAGAATTGCAAAGGGAAAGGTGGGCATAGAAGGTTCTCAACTATGGAAAGTATCAAGTAGATAAATTATAACTACCCTCAAATAATTAGAGGTGTAACTCCTTGGGAGGGAAGTTACATTGAAGAGCATCAAAATTGCCAAGATGGCCTTTTACTCCATTCCTCATGAAAAACTTCACTAACACATGGCCTAAAAGGTTAATGAACAAGATGACAACAAATTCCAATCAAGCTTGGTCTCAATTTCTTTTTATTTTGTAATTCATTTGATGATGAAGAATAGTTTATGAGTTCTCATCATGTCCTATCCTTCTCTCTTCCTTTAATTATTCTATAAATGAGGCCTTGAAAGGCATTTGATGTAAATTTTAAATGTGTATGGTAAATCTATACAAAATTTAATACTTTTTACTGCCTTTGAAATAAAATTCAAGTTGAATTACATCTTCTTAGTCTTGCATTTGGTGATTTTTAGATGAATTGTTGATGAATGTTAGAGATTCTTATATTACTTGCATTTGTCCTTTCCATTCATGCCTCTATGTGAGTTATTCATCTTCCATAGGTCATATGAAGTGTATCACATGGTTTTCTAAGTTTATACACTAAAATTTCATTAGTGTCTACTCTTAGGCCTCTTGACTAATCACCTTAGCTATTGTAATATACATAACCTTCATATAGAAACACTTATGTGGTAGGAGTTGTCTTGAATCTATAAAAATCATATTGTAAACTTGTCATTTTATAGTGCAAGCATTGGAAAGTAGAGGGAACTATACTTGGTGCATCACCTCCATGTTTTCTTATTAGTTTTAGTCCTTTTCTATCCCTTTTCTTTGCAATTACAGTAGGTTAGTGGTAGTTTGGGTGAAGCATCAAGGGAGCTATCCCAATCTCGAGATTAACTTCACCAATTAGGCCACCCACAACCTATAATTGATTCCATGATATCATTTAGTTAGGAAGACTTTAACAACCTTCCTAGAGGTGAAAATTAGATAGATAACAAGAACAATTATAAATTTGGCCTCTAATGGCTCAATATAACATTGTTCTTGCCCTATTATGACATCTTGAGATATGTCATCTTGATTTTTAATTATCACAGGTTATTCAAGCTCTTCAAGGACTAAAACATTATATTTTTCTTTGCCAAATTGAATCGAATTTGACTAATACAACTCTTTATCATCTTCCCTTGACAAATTCTCCTCTTCACCTAGATGTTATTCTTTTGCCTTCTATATAACAGGTCTTGTTTAGAAAGGGAGATGGTGGAAGGGCAAGAAATTTGTGTTAAGGATGTTTCATTCTTCTCTTTCTACTCACCAATCAACCTCTCACATTTTGATATGCCTTGATCTTCATGGACAACTTAAACTTGAGGATTAGATGAGGAGCTCAATAAACTTGGAAATTTTCTTGGTTGGGGAGTCTAAGGGACTTGAGGAAGAATGGGTAGAGTTTACACAAGCATGGGCTCTTTTATAGGATTGGGATCAAGCTTGGAATTTGGAAACAAGTAGACTCACTTGAAGGTTTAGGGTTTTTTTATTATTTCCAACTTGGGATTTTGGATTCAATTCCTTGTGTTCTTATGGTCATCTATTGCATTTATTCTCTTGTAGCCTTATTGTATCTCTACAATAATTCTACCTCTTATTGATGTATATAGGCCTAATATGCAATTTCTTCTTTATACTTATTGTAATTTCTTTCCCTATCACTCTTCATATATAATCTCTCAAATTCAAGTCTTATCTCTTGCATACTTTTTTAAGGCTGGTTAGATAGAACATGACTTTGCCAAAGATGATTGGAAACATGACTAGGGGTGGGAGGGGGATAAATATCATGAGAATACGGATATCTTGTTAGTCCAGGGATACTTGAGGTGAAGTCATAAACACTCTCAGCTTGATATGAAGGATATAAAGGTACAAAAGATGCATTTTCACAAAATGGAAGATTGAAATACATACTAATTAATGCTCTTTAGGAACTTAGATTGCTTAAACCAGTTATATATAACTTAGAGTTTCTAGATGTTGAGTACTTGAGTAATTTCTCTAATATAAATTACTAAAACTAACACTAATATTTAGCAATCTACTAAGTTATTATCACATTGAGTGTGCCATAAAATGCTTTCAAATTTGAGTTGCACCCTTGAGGAAGGTCTTCAAGTTTCCTTACCCGATTGACACAATGGGATCACTTCTAGGTTGTGGGTGACCTATAATGGAAGTAAACCTCCAAAGAGGGCTAGTTCCCTTGATGAATCACCTTGATCCTTTCCTAAACTACTTCTTTACAATGAAAAAAGAGAGAGATTCCTATACTTTTATGACTTACTATGGGGTGATGCACCAAAATTGAATACCTAAACATGCTTGTACAAACACATGATAAACTCAAAGAGCACTCAAACATACATAACTCACAACTCACCAATTAATCTTGGGAATAAGTTTTTTTAGAAAGGATTTAGTTTATAATAATACTTATAAGGATGACTACTTGACTTAGGAAGCTCAAATAACATTCATCACAACTATGAATTGCATAAACTCTTAGAGACACAAACTACAACCTGCAAAAGATCAAGTTTACTACATAAAGGTACACAAAATTAGACATAAATTAGGGATAGGTTGTAATTATCACAAGATTACATCAAAAATTCATCAATTACACACAATAACCAACATATGAGAAGGTAAAATCAGTTTCTTTATTACTCAAAAAGGTGTTTACAAGTCTGAAATTTGATAGGGTTGAGCCACAACTAGCTAGAGGTATATCCTATTACTTGGAAAAATCAAGTACATATAGTGAAAAGAGTCCTTAGTGAGGGTAAAATCATGAAAACTTGTCATCAATTCCCTCATTAAGGTTGAAAATTGAAACGTAATATAAGTCTAACTTTAATTAACATCTTCTTCCTTCTCCAACATATCACTACTTGCTTTGAAGTGAAGAGCACATGCTTATACTAAGAGGGTGGGTGAATCAGTATAAGCTAATATTTTACTTTTTAAAACTTAAAAATCACAAAAATAACAATCACACAAGATAAAATACTTAAGTAACATAATATTTATGAAATAAAACCACAAAGAATAGGACTGATTGGATCTACTGTCCAAATACAATCACCAAAATAAAATGCTTCTTATAAAAATATTTGTAGGCACCAACCCACTAGAGACACCAATCTCCATCATTGATCCCCAACTCAAAAAAATACACCAATATATTTAATTTGATGCACCAAACTCTCTAATATGAGGCACCAACCTCTTCAATATGAGGCACCAACCTCTAACTCAACAAAGTCTTGTCTTCTTGAGAATAAATCTCCTTCAAAATCTACCTTTAGTGATTTTCTAATATTTTCTTCTCCTTAAATTTGTTGGTGTTTATATGATGTATCTTTTATTCTCCACACTCATCCTCAACCACACTTCTTATCCTCCTTTTATATCTTCATACAACATGGAGAGAGATGCAACTCTATCAAGAGAGGCAGCACTTCATTATGGATGCATTACTTTCTAAGGGAGGCATCATTCTTTAAATACATGTATTTTGTTAAAGCTTAATCTTTGTCTTTAAATACTCACTAATCATTGCCTATTTCATTCTTTCACTTATAATTTTTAATCATTTCACTCTATCTAAGAATCATTGCCTTTTTTTAATAATTTAGTTCCTAATCATTGCACCCCTTTTTTTACTTCATCATTGCCCTTAATCATATATATTACTTCCTTAAATTGGGAGATTACAATGATATAAACATATATATATTTATTGACTTGGGAGATAAATGAGGTCATCCAAGATCATGATATTAATTTAAATTTATGATCCGGGCAATAATTCAAGTGACAATTCGGGTGATGGGTCCACCCCAATTGATGACAGAACTTCTGGGAGCCATAACTTTTGCACCGTAGCTCCAATTGAATTGCCGTTTGAACCATTAGAAAGCTAATGATGAGGGGAACATCATGATATGGCATGTATATTTGCTCAATGAATTTTGACCCATAAAAACCCAATGGAATTACCTCAAATTTCAATTTTAGTAGTGCAGTCTAAAAATAGTAAGTTTCTAAAAATGGCAATTCCTCAAATTATGTATTGTTGTAAAATGTGGAAGTCAAACCACTTAATCTCCCTCAATATTTGTGACCTTACACATCCTCCTCACACCTTTAAAACATGTATAAATTAAGATGTAACCTAAAATTAAAATGAGGCATCTCTTCTCAGAGATAGGCATATGTTTGGGTCTGCAAATTTGATCAATAAAACATCTCTTCTCAGAGATAACATTATTTTGAATTGTGTTGTCCTTATTTCTTGAATTATCTTTCAACCAAATCTTTCTAGTTTTGGATCAATGGTATCAGAGTAGTTTGTCTTTGGAGTGTATGATCCCAATGATGAGGTCAAATTACAGGGAGCTTGGGTGGAAAATAGAACCAGCAGACTATCCACCTATTCGCTCCAAATGACTTCAAATGGCAGACATCACTGAGACATCTGATCCTTTCAAGGAGATAGTGAATGAATCCCTCTAATAGCATCAAGTGTAGATGCTACAAAAATTCACTCAAATTCTCCAACAAATCTTGATGGGAAACTATGGCTCCTCATTCGCACCCCCACATCCTTTTAGTGACCCAACACCCTTCAAGGTTCAGGTGAATTTTGATATCCCTACATTTGAAGGCAAAATCAATGCTGATGTAGTAGAAAATTGTTTGGATCAATTATCATCCTATTTTTCTATAAATAAATTCACGAAAAAAGAGAAGATTACTTTTGCTCTTCTGAAAGCATCATTGCCTATCAAAAATTAGTGGGAAGTGTACAAAAAGAGATTCAGTGCAGATGATATTGGCCTTGAGATGGAACCTACATGGGATGATTTCATAGAAGCTATAAAGGAAGAATACTACCCCATTGGAGCATATGATGATCTGTATATAGAGTGACAACAACTTTTCCAAGGTAAGGAATAGTCTGTTCAAGATTACACTGACATTTTTCATTCTCTATCTGCAAGATTGGGCATCCAGGAAAGTGAGAAACACAAGGTTCTCAAATATCGTGGCAGACTACAATGGTACATACAGGGAGAAATGGAACTCTTCAATTTGGAAACCATTGGTGAGGCATACAAGTTCACAGTTCAGATTGAGTAGAAGCATGGAAGAATGAATATGAAGAATCAGCCTTCAAAATGGAAAAGTGATAAAGAAGGTCAAACATGAGGCCAAAATTAGAAGTAAAAGGAAGGAAAGATTGGGAAGTGGTGTGATTATCATAAATCTAGAGCTCACTCCAAACAAGAATGTCAAGCCATAAAGTCCCTACTTTTTGAGTCACAATCCTCAACATCTACTGCTCTACCTCATATAGACCCTGTAGTTGAAGAGGTTGAAGAAGAAATTGTAGATGATGATCCTGAAGCCATTGTTGCTTCATCACAGATCCATGAGGAGAGGCTAGATGACAAGGAAAGGTTGTTTCACTCTAAGTTATGGGTGAGAGGTAAGCCTCTACATTTCATTCTTGATTGTGGAAGTCAAAAGAATTTAATCTCTGCTAATGTTGTGAAAAGCCTAAATTTATCCATGAAGCCTCACCTAAAGCCATACAGTATTGGATGGTTGAGTCTAGGGAGAAACCTCTGTGTCACCCACCAATGTCTTCTCTCATATGCAATAAAACCTTTCCAAGATGAGGTCTTATGTGATATGGTCAATCTAGATGTTTGTGATGTACTCTTTGGTTAGCCATTCATGTATGATTGACATGACATCTATGAATCAAGAACTTGAAGGATCACTCTTACTCTTGGAACATGGCACTATAGGGTACCATAGGTACCACCTTCTACATCTGTCTCTCTGATTAGTGCCAAGAAATTTGTTCTCATGGTGGTCAAGCCACAAGAATCCAAAAGGGCTAATGTTACAGCCCTGACTACACATACAACATGACAATAGAAACAAATAGATATTGAGTTGAAGAAGTTCACGGCCTTCCATCCACAGACTCATGGTTAGATAGAAATGGTGAACAATCAGGGCCTGCATAGTTCCATAAATCACAGTCCCTTCCAAGTATGCATCAGGAATCAAATCAAAGTAAAACTACCACACTTGATGACAAATCTTGATGCAATGGGGGCCATTGCTTCCCAAGGAGGGAGGAATGATCCGGGCAACAATTCGGGTGATGGGTCCACCCCAATTGATGATGGAACTTCTGGGAGCCATAACTTTTGCACTGTAGCTCCAATTGACTCGCCGTTTGAACCGTTTGAAATTTAATGATGAGGGGAATATCATGAGATGACATTGAGATCTATTTGATGAATTTTTAACCTTGAAATGGAAGTACCCAAAATTTCAATTTTAGTAGTGCAGTCTAAAAATAGTAAGTTTTTAAAAATAGTAATTCCTCAAATTCTGTATTGTTGTAAAACATGAAAGTCAAACTACTTAATCTCCCTTGAGATTGGTGGCCTTCCACATCTTCCTCATACCTTCAAAACATGTATAAATTAATATGTAACCCAAAATGAAAATGAGGCATCTCTTCTCAGAGATAGGCATATGCTTGGGTTTGTAAATTTGATCAATAAAACATCTCTTCTCAGAGATAACATTATTTTAAATTGTGTTGTCCTTATTTCTTGAATTATCTTTCAACCAAAGATTTCTATTTTTGGATCAATTTATTTTCCATATTGGACACCAATAAAGGAAGGTCAGCCAATATACATTTCAATCTTTAATGTGGAGATTAAAACTAATTTAGGTTGGTTTTTGGATGATGATTAGTGGCCTTTGTACTATTGTATTAATACTCTTTTGAAAAAAATCTCATTCATACACCTTTAACATCAATGAAAACAATATTTCCAACAATATCATTCATACCCTTTGACATCAATGATAATTTTGACAACAATCTCCCCCTTTGTCATTGATGGCAATCCTATAGAGAAATAATTTGTGAATGCAACAAGAACATAGTTCTCCCCCTTTTTGTGATTCTCCCCCTTTTTGTAACTCTCCCCCTTTGACATCAATGGCAAAGGGATATACTCACATCCACAAATTATTCATGGGAAACATCCATGTCATCTTCTTCAACATCACCATAATTGAATGATTGTCTTTTTGCTATTCCCTATCTTTTTGCATAAGGACTTCTTCTTCTCTAATTTGTTCTCTTTAATTTTTATAAAATATGGGATCTTTGACATCATCTAAATCTATCTATATTATATCTAGCTACTCAAATGGTAACTCCTCTTTTTCACTTCCCTCAAGTCTTGAGGCAAATTGCTTCTCTTCACGCCTAAGTCTCATTAGTTGGAGATTCTTCAACCACAGTGTGTGCATTCAAATATTCATTATTTTTAATATTCTTAGGAGCTCATTCCTTTCATCAATAAATGGTAGAAATAAGTCATACTCTGTAAAAACCTAATTTAAATCATCTTCAAAACCCTCCCAAAGAGTGATTGTGAAAGATTTTGGTGAGCCAAACACATGCAAAAAATGGCCTAATAATATATTATCATCCGATATTATGGGAAATTAATATCAAGATCCTTCAATAAAATTCTTGATAGCTTCATATGCAAGAGTAAAGGCATTCAGCCTCTCATCATCTAAGATTTGAGAATTTTAAAATATTACACAAGATTAGTATATCAAACAATCAATCATGCATTTTAACCACATCCCGTAAAAGTGGTTCTTTAATAGACATCCAAGTCTCTTAAAGTTTTTCATGTTCTTGTCTTAGAATATCATCTTTGCCTTGATCATATTTTGTATTCTTCTCTCTAACCATATATTCTCTCTCTATTATTATGTGAGACTTCATCCTTTAAGTTGTCTTTTCACTGGAGCTAAAAGATAATGCAATGATTATCTCCGCATGTATTCATACTTCTTCTTATGATCTTAGTGATACCTCTTGTGCATGAAATATAGTTTGCACAAGCATAGGTCTCTCCTTATTTTCTTACTCCTACTTATTTTTCCATACTTTTGAGGTTTCTTTCTTTTGTTTACCCATGACTTCCACTTTCTTTATTTTCCTAGGAAGTTTCATAAAATCACTTCTATATAGGCATGTTGTATGTCCATAGTTGTTGCAATTATAACATATGACATTATAATGTACTAAAGGAGCAAATGAATTATATTTCCTATTTGCAAACCCATAAGGACTTCTATTCTTATTCCAACCAAAATGTCTTGTGTGTGTCTTATAGTTTATTGATTTATGACCAAAGTAATAACATGAAAAGCAATAACCAAAGAAATAATGTTGGAACCTAGTCATGTGTGTCTACCTTAGAGGAAAGGAATTTTTTATTTTATCCTTGTTATCTTTTGTAAGAGTTCTTATTTTTTGATGAACATGATTCTATTTCTTCTTATTGATAGGACTTTTGAATGCATCTGCATAGCTTTTTGTATTTTCCTCATTTTCCTTCTTTAGTGGCTCTTTGTGATCTTTTTTGCTATCCAACTGACTTTATTTATATCCTATACTAATATTTATAAATGGTTACCTCTAACCATTTATTATATCATCTAATATCTCAGTACTCTTCTCAAATTTGAGGCTTTTGTTTATCTTGGGGGTTGTTTTCTCTAGTTCTTTCCTCAAGTAAACAATTTTGGATTCTATCCTCTCACAATTTTCTTCCTTTTGTTTAATTTGATTCTCACCTCCTCTTCAATCCTTTTTTATTCTTCAAGTTGAATCTTGAGGTCAATGATCATATTTTCTGATTCCTCAAGATTTTGTGACATATTTTCCTAAGATTTACAATCCTTTTAAAGCTATAAATTTGATTTCAACTTCTTCTTCTTAAGCTTATTTATTTAACTTAGGGCATAGATAAGTTATTCTTCCAAATCTACTTCCCCATCTATATTGGCATTCTCTTCTTCTGAATCCTCTTCTTTTTCTTTTTCTTTTTCTTCACTTTATAATCTATCACCTTTTATTTCTATTTCCATGAATATAAACTCTTCTCTATCACTAGCAGAGAAACTCTTTTTGAATGACCTACTTTCCTCTTTAGAATATAGGCTTTTCTTGTGAATGCTCTTATTTTTCTCGGATTTAGCATTAGAACTATCACTTGACTCAGGATCTTTATATTTCATTTTATTTGAGGCTTTGAAGGCTACCTCTCACTTTGATGATTTATCTTTTTCAGTTCTCATTTCATATGTTGTGAGAATCCCATGTAATTCATCCATTGTTAGATTATATAACTTTTTCATTTCTTTGATGGTAGAGACTTTGGCATCAAATCTTAAGGAAAGAGATTTTAATACTTTTTGTAATGTCATTACATATTCAACCTTTTCTCCAAGATCTCTAATAGTGTTCATGATTTCATCCACATAAATTAGATAGGCCATAATGTTTTCTTTATCCTTCATCTTCAAACTTTCAAATTATCTTATGTGTTTAAAAGCTTATCTTTCTTCCCCTTTTCATCTCCCTCGTAGAAAATTTTTAGTTTATCCTATATCTCTTTTGTTGATTCATAGTATATAATCTTGACAAACTCTGATTCTGATAGGCCACACAAAATTGCATTCATAGCTTTAGCATTATTATCACTGGCCTTCTTTTCAGCATGTTCTATTGGTGGAGATGATGGATCTATATAACCATTTACTATTAATTTCCAAATATAGAATCCAATATCCATTAAATAGGTTCTCATCTTAATGCTCTAGAAGGCATATTTTGTTCCATCAAAAAATGGAGCCATGTTTGAGGAAAATCCTTCTTGACTGGACATGTGTGCTATTGAGATCTACCTTCTAGTGGTTTTACTACTTCTGAAGGAACCTACTCTAATACCAATTTAAGAGCACATGCTTATACTGAGAGGGGGGTGAATTAGTATAAACTAATCTTTTAATTTTTCAAACTTAACAACCACAATAATAGCAATCACACAAGATCTATCAATTAAGCAACACAAGATTTACATGGAAACCTTTTTAGTAGAAAAACATAGAGAATAGGACTAATTGTATCTATTGTCCAAATTCAGTCACTAAAATAAAATACTTCTTACAAAATTATTCATAGGCACCAACCCACTATAGATACCAATCCCCATCATTGAGTGCCAACTTAGCAAGAGACACCAATCTCTTTAATATGAGTCACTAGCATATCCAATATGAGGCACCAACCTATTCAATATGAGGCACCAACCTCTAACTCAACAAAGTATTGTCTTCTTGAGAATAAATCTCCTTTAAAATCTGCCTTGAGTGATCTTCTAATATTTTCTTCTCCTCAAATTTGTTGGTGTTTGTATGATGTATCTTCTATTCTCCACACTCATCCTCAACCATAATTTTTATCCTACTTTTATATCTTCATATAACATGGATAGAGATGTAACTCTATCAAGAGAGGCAACACTTCATAATGGATGCACTAATTTCGAAGGGAGGCATGCTTATTTAAATACACATCTTTTATTAAAGATTAATCATTATCTTTAAATACTCATTAATCAATACCTATTTTACTCTTTCACTTATCCTTTTGAATTTTTACACTCTATTTAGAAATCACTTCCTTTTTTAAACCATTTAGTTCCCAATCATTGCACCCCTTTTTTGACTTCATTACTACCCTTAATCATAAATATTAATTACTTAAATTGGGCAATTACAATGATATAAATATATATCCTTATCTTGACTTGGGAAGCAAAGGAGGTCAGACAAGATCATGATATTAATTTCAATTTATTTTCCATATTGGACATCAATAGAAGGTGGTCAGCTAGTATACATTTAAATCTTGAACGTGGAGATTAAAGCTGATTTAGGTTGGTCTTTGGATGATGATTAATGGCCTTTGGCCTTTGTAAGATTGTATCCATATTGATTTGAAATCAATGAAAATAATCTTTCCAACAAAAAAAAATCATATGCTTTTGACATCAATGACAAAAATCTTGCCAACAATCTCATTCACATATCATTAATGATAATATTGCCAACATGAAGTCTCCAAGTTGGAAGGGGCGTAGAAGTCCTTGTTAGAAGCATGAAGTTATAAAAGATAAATAAATTTGAACTATTTTAGAGGATATTTTTCTCTTAAAATTTAAATCTTGAATTATCATTCAACTAACTCCTCTAATCTTGCATGATGAAACTTCACTTTGAGAAGTCCTTATTTGATTTGAATTATTATCATTGTTTTCATCATAAATATAATATATGATATTATTTATGTTGTTTAGGTATTATTTTTAATGTAAATTATGATGGTGAAGTGATAATGCACAACTTCAACTCCTCATTTGATGACTTTTTGACTATGTTCACACTCTTATTTTACATTAAAAAGTACATGAGCATGATTTAAGACCTAAAAAACTACAATAAAAGGTTAAATAATGAAACATATACCTAATATAATCTAATTTTATTCCTCTCAAAATGTTCTTCATGGATCTTTAGGATTACTTAGTTCAAATTTGTAGGTGTGAGTTCCTTTAATGCTTGAGAAGCTCTTGAGAGAGGGATGTCTCTTATTTAAGTCCTTCATGAATGGAATTAAAAGGTTTTAAAAAAATCATTTTATTTATATGACCTTATAACACATTAATACAAAGTTTCAAGGCATTTTTATTAATAAAATTTGAGTTCTATCACTTCCAGCCTTCCTAGGAACTAGTTTTTAACACTTTTGCATGCACAAACTTGTAATTTTTGACTTTTCTATCTCCTCAAGGATTATATAGAAATTATAAAATCTCCAAATTTTATTAAATATCACCCCCCCAACATTAAATTCAAATTTCATAGGTTTTGGATCAATATAACTCAAGTTATGATCAGTTTAGTGGACCTAGGATCTCCTAGGGTAGCAAACATGCTAGTTTGGCAATTTTTTTATATTTTGAGCTATATACAGTATAAAGAGATAAATATTTTTGTGAAATGACCATATTTACCCCATATAAATATTTAAATCTTTTTAAATTACATGTTAAATTTCAAAAACACTTAAAATGTACTTTTAGGTCTGAAGACTTGTATGTGCTCATTTCTCGTGCATGCTTGTCATCTAGGTCTATTTTTTAGGTATAAAACATTTGATAATGATTTTAACATGGTATAAGGTGTTTTAAAATAATTTATAGGGCATAAAAATCATTATTCATGCTTTATAATGCTTTAAAACACTTCAAATTTTCAAATTTGTAGGTTTCATGCTCTCTAGATAGGATTTTGAAGGATTTTGGAGTAATCTTGCTTCTTAACAATTGTTCATAAATATCCATCCTTATTTATGATAATAAACACCATTATATGAGAGTAAACCACCCTCTTCAACCCTAATATGAACCATTTTTTTCCATGCAACATCTCCACCAATATGTCACATTGGTTTTGGGGCAATTTTAAGCTTGAAAATCAATTTTGAGAGAGATTTGAGCTATATTGACATATTTCAAGCATATTTTGAGTTCCTAACAGGTAAAAAATGTTTTATAAACATCCATTAAGTTGATAAATCAATGAATAATCCTTTATCCACTTAGAAACCAATAAAAATATAATTTATTGCCTTTGAAAATACATGAAAACTGCCCCTACATCCTTGCATATGAGTTAGAGCACCAAAAAATATTCACAATTATTGTAGATGCATATGACATATCCAAATACTTTATTAAATGTATTAAAATTATTATTCACCTCAAAATATGTTTCATCCTTCTTTTTATTTTAATTTTATCTTTAATTTTCTTTACCCATGCCTTGGCATGCTTTAAAGCTTGAGATGGTCAACCAAGAAGTGGTTATGAAAACCAAAACTTGACTAAGCCTCTCTATGGTGTAAATACATGGTATATATTAAAACAAAATAAATATTAATTTTTTTAAAAATACCTTAACTTTTACAAAATAGTCTTAAACATAATAAGAGGGCACAATAAATGTTTATTTTTTACAATTAGCCTCCTAGACTAAGGAAAAATATTTATATGACCTCAATGTGACTTCACTAGCCACATTGACACTAATGAAAAGATGAAAATTATGATGAAATACCTTTTGGACTTAAACATACTAAAAATAATGGTGACTAAAAATGTCAACACTCATTTTCTACATGTCTTGCATCTACTCTATCTTTGTGCCCCTTGGCCTATATCTCTTAGTTTGATTAGCCTTATGTTGATGACCCAGGACTTTTATCTTGTCTAGAATGCTTAAAAGGTACTTTCATTTGTGCAAGTTTAAAACTTGTACCTAATTTTTTGTTCTCTAGATACTAATGTCTAAGATAAATAATAACATTGGTGTTATTGTCCTATTCTGATGCAAGTGTCAAGTGCCCTAAAGTCATCTAGTTTACAAATGAAACATATCCTAATAGTAATCATAAGTGATTTAATGTGATTTACTACTAAAAAGGGATTGATATAAATATAATATCAACTCTCATTCATTCCTCACCTATGAATACCTAGCAAAAATACCAAAGAGCATTCAATTGATCAAAAGCCTCCCTATTTATTCCTATTCCCATAGAATCATAAGGGCTAAACATATACAAGTCTAAATTAATAACAGAAATACCCAAGAGATTAATTCTCCAAGTTACAAGATAGGTCACTATTGTACTTGATTTGCACATGTTGTATGATTCACACACAATCTAACACATATGGGAGAAATACATGGATCTGAGGCCCTATTTAGAGTATTAGCTATGTAGGTAGTGCCCACTAATAAAGGGATATTTGGGGTAGCTCTAAACCATGTGCCCACTAACCATTTTTCCCTAAGGTCACTATAAAGATGAAAACTATGGTTTTGTCATTTCACAAGGGTAACAATCCATGAATTAGATCTAAATACACTAGAGTAAAGGTGAAGCAAAACCCAGAAGCATCTAGGTCGTCACATCTTATTTTAATAGATATTCCATACATGACACTAGCATCAAACCCATATAGTATTATTAATGTAACCATCCTAGGCTGATGTTACTATCCAGAGACTTAGAAGCATCAAAACTAGAATTTGATTATTATTTTATAATCTTCTTCTTACCTATTTTTTTGCCTATTTCAGATCCAAAACTACATTGGTATCAAAATAAGATAAGTAATTCACTTATTTATCATTTTTAAATCTAACATAGTTGTACTTTTCATATTTAGACTATCTCAACATAATAAATCCACAGGGATGCTTATATCTAAGTTTAGCACTTAATTAGCCTACTTTAGTCATCTAAAATATTATTTTAATGTAATGAGTATCACTTGAGACCACCCTATCATTAGCTTAGCCTTATACCTATCTTATGACCTTTTTTATCCTTTTCTAGCTTATATGTGCACTCAACCCATGCCTAAATATACCAAAATCCATATTATGCCATCTCCTAGGCATCTAGGACCCTTTTACATCTGTCCCAATTACCAGGATAGTAGTGTGTCCCTTTGGTATATAGTGCACTATGCTATTAAAAAAGGGGAAATATTATTAACCCTCAACCTTATTTACCCCTTAAAAATGTCTTTATGCTTTTCAATGTATTTTAGGGTTGACCTAAACTCATTTCATGTCTTGATAAGCACTAGAACACTATATAAATACCGCTCTCATTCATTTGTCCCCTAGATGGAAAATAAATGCAATTATCATGAATAAACTTATAAATAGTTATGAAAATCAAGTTTATTGATCCCTATTTTTTCTTACTTATACATACACCCATCTACAATATCCCATTACTCAGGTTTCCAATCTTAATACACACTCAAAACATTTAAACTGACATTCACACTAGCATTTACTTGTACTTGCACCAACAATTAGATTGAGAGAACTACATCGAGCTTGATCCCCTTTTGACATGTGGGTAATGATCAACACATAATATTTTGAGGTCACATCCAACCTACCCTACTAACACCACTCTAATTCTACTTGTGTTCCTCAAAACCCTAACAAGTATAGAGGCCTAGGGTTTCACATTAAAATCAATTAAAATAAAGAATAGGCAGTGATTGAGGACTTGATCACACAGACACAGGATTCTCAAAACAAGGTGAACATCCTCCTATAAACTCATTATTTTATCTACTTAATGTCATTAGTTCATTATAAGAAGACACTAGCATAATGTGATATTGACAAAGGGATAGTACTACTATCTAAAGAGGATTATGACACATGTTTCCTATTGAGGACACCTTACACTATTCATGCATCATTTTCCAACCTACCACTTGTTCATCTTAATCATTTTTCTAGCTAAGTATCTCCTTTGTAATTCATTATTATTTATAAGCTAATCAGACAAATCAATTATTATACAAATCAGTGGTTGTTGATATTGTTATAATTATTCCCTGATTTATGTACTCAACTCTTTATCTACTCAGGGTTTTACATTTCATAATTCTCAAAATAATTAAATCATTTCATGAACCTGACTTACTTTAAACATATTTCTCAAAACCCTAGAGTACCATTGATAAAATATATTAACCAATTCATAAGATCTAGAAGAGTAATTGATATCAAAGCATAAATGGAGCACATAGATCAATATTTGACACAAAATAACTGTGAAAAAATCTCAAAAAAGTAAAAATACACCAAAAGATTATTCATTATTGAGAAACCAATACAACCCCAATACAAATTCCTCTCGATCTCACTTCTTCTTTATCTTTCACAAAACTCTTGTTCACTCAAAAACATATTGAGTTTAAATGCATCAAGTTATTTGAGCAATAGGGTTAAACCCTATTGTATATTAAAACTTGAAGGGAGGTGACCATTGTAACCAACAGGTCCAACCATCCTAAAAACATTTAAAACATCGATAATAACATAAACAATAATGTTTTATTTTTACCAATAAGTAATAAATAATTTATGTTTTATTATTTATTTACATGAGTTTTTAACATGTGTTAATAAATAATAAATCATTATTAATTAATTACTTGAAATGTATTTAGGGTCTTTATAATTACACTGTGTAGACATTAATTTTATAACACTCTCCCTTAATGCTAAGCGGGGATAAATGGTGTAGTCACCATAAAAGAATTGGACTATGTGCAAAATTGAAGGATTTAAAAACTTTCATCATGCCAAACACCACCTTTTGAAATAAAAGGAATTATAATCCATAAACAATGCTAAGCAGGGATAAATATTATATTTACCATAAATGAATTATATTATGTGAAAAATTTAAGGATTTAGAAACCTTCATCATGCCAAACACCACCTTTTGAAACAAAAGACATTATCATCCATAAAATACTTAAAAGTAAATTTAGGCTAGCATGATCGTGAGACTACATATCACAGTTTCTCATGAATAATCAACCAAGTATATTTGGAACCTTTTATAACATAAGAACATCCATTTAAAAGTATGATTTAATGTATTTGGGTACAAAAGTAAAAATTCCACATGAAATTTACTCAAATCATATAAATTCCACATAAAGTTTATAATGTTTTACAATAATAAGAAGTATAGATAAGGAGAAGAAACACATGGCTATTAGGAGGTGACATTATCATGTATACTCCCCATCAATGGCAACTTTGAAAGGCCCAACATTGCACAAAACTAACAAAACTTGGTAGCACCAAGTGGTTTTGTGAAAATATCTACCACTTATCCATCCATAAGATAGAATTGTAGATATATATCACCATTGAGGACTTTCTCTCAAATAAAATACACATGAATTATAATATGTTTAGTTCTTTGGTGTAGCACACCTACACAAAACTTAAACATATCTAAAAAAATAGATTCATGATAGCATAGTATGGTTAGCATCACAATAACCAAATACATAAAAATGTGACATATGTTTTCTATGGTAAAATACATTTAAAATAATCAAGTCATATTCTAGGCAAAAAATTTCACTACTTTGATTACAAAGTTAGTGAAAAAACATAAATTATTATATGAAATTCATTATTGGATGTCTCTAATATTGATAAGATGAGTGTCCCTAAATGTCATGTAGTTTGCATATTATAATTTACTAATAATATGATACTAAGTTAGGCCAAACATTATATGTATTATTAGCAATAAATCATATTATAATTTGAGTCTTATCAAAACTTTACAAGTTTAATATGCTTCAATAAAAAATTGAGGTATAATCTCTCATACATCAAATATGGATAATTTTAGCACTATATGCAATCATCCAATCAAACAGAAATGAGTTTGAAATAAGTAATTTTAGAGATGTATAAATAGAATGCTTATTAAAGTAAATGATGAAGAGTTAATAATAAACTCCAATTACACTTTGCATTTCATAACATATATTATTATCAAATGAAGATTATAAGAATGTTAATATATACAATCAAATGATAAAATAATTAAATGAGAGTATCTAAGCATATTAGCATGGTATTTTCCCACTAATCAAATTAAATCATCTTAATTATTGAAACACAAAAGATTCAAATTCATCAAGCATGATCTTCTCACCAAATGCAATAACTAAACATGATCATCTTGTCAAATCAAGCATGATGTTATGCATATAATGTATTTCAATGTTAACTCGTATGAATTGAAAATAATCATTATATATATATATATATATATATGAATTTTCATCTAAGAAAAATATATTTATTACAATATAATTTTAATAAGTATTTTTCAAGAATCTAACTAAATTATTTTACCAATAAATACAATGTAGATGAAACACTATCAACATAGTTAGTATCTCTAAAGTAGCAACAAAATAGTTTTATCAAATAAATGAAATGACACAAGCATACATGTATTTTGATATAGAAAAATATAAAGATTAAGCATTTATTCAATTTATAATATGCACAACATTATTCATGGCTTCAACCCATAAAAACTAAGAGAAATATTTTTAGAATGCCACATTGTTATAGTCATCTCAATAATAGCGTAATTTTTCCTTTCAAAAATACCATTTTGTTGAAGAAAATATGGAGTTTTTAATTCCCTTTGAATACCACAACTAATGTAAAAATAATCACACTTTTTACTAATATATTCACCACCATTATTAGTTTTTAATCTCTTAAAAGAAAAATTAGATGCATTTTCAACAACTTTAAATTCTTTAAATTTAGAAAACATATCAAATTTCTTTTTAATGAAATATGATTAAATCAATTTAGTGTAATCATAAATAAAATTAATAGTATACAATGAACCATTAAGAGATACAACTTCAAGATATCCTACATCACTATGAATCAATTGTAAAGGATGTGAGAAATTTGTATCATGATTCTTGTGAAAGGGTTAGTATGTTGCTTACCACATAAGCAACCCTCACGAGTTTCTTTTTTAATGAAAAGAGATAGAAGGAAGTCCAAAAACAAAATATTTGTAAACATATAATATAAACTTATAAAATTAGCATGTCCTAATCTTTCATGTTATAATTGATATTCAGTATTACTACGTGATGAAAGAAAACATATAAAATAAGAAGAGAAAATGAATAAACCTATTATTTTGAACCCCTTTAATAATCAAAATCCTAGATTAATTTATAATAGACCAACTATATTTAAGTAATGTTATAATGAATTTATCATTAGTAAGTTGTGAACAAGATAACAAGTTTTTTTTAAGCTTTGGTACATAAAAAACATCATTACTAACAACATTTAAAAAATTTGTCTTTCTTTACTTAGTTGTTTTTAAAAATGAATTATCTCCTAAGTAAATCTTTTCAGAGATATCTCTAGAACCACATATAATATTAGATAATCAAGTCATATGGTGGGATGCACCACTATCTAAAATTCATTTATTTTCATTTGAAGAAAATAAAGCATCCTACAAAGTAATAATATTTTGATCTTGATTAGAGTTTTGATTCTTCTACTTATTTTGATTAGTTTCTTCCTTTTGTTATTTTCAAAAGATTGATTTTTAACTCTATCTTTGTTTTTATAACAAGTTTCCCTCCTATGACCAAATTTACCACACAGATTGCAATTCCCATTAAATTTAGATTTATGATTCTTATTACAAGATTTCTTATTCTTATTTGAGCTAAAAGCATAATTAAAGTTATATTTATGGATCTTATTATTATTATAAATAGTATTTAAGGTGAGAATTCCCTGAGTGACATTCTCTTTAGAATCAAAATTAGTCATAACTTGCTCTTTTTGAATTAGGAGAGTAGACAAAGTGGTAAGGTCAAAGATATCTTACTCAGATTGATATTTAGAATTTAAAATTGAAATAAAAATTTTAAAATTTTCATGAATATTTAATTGAATGATAAAATAAAGTATTTGATCTTGAATCAAATTATATACAACAATCTAACTTGAGTTTTAATATTCTTAATTTTAACAAGAAAATTCATAATCTTGTGATCACCTTTCATAGGTGTAGTTAGTAATTCAAGGATTAACTTAATATTTTTTTAGAATTGAGTGCCTTAATATATGGATTCAAGGAGTTTCCAATAATCTCTAGGAGGCTCTTGATTACCAATGTGGAGAAGAATTCATCTTTAACACTCTGCAAGATAATAGACGTGGTTTCCTACGATTTTTGTTGAAATGTATTAGTAAGTTCAGGGGTCACATGTCATCCAGAAGAAGATTTTCAGTTCTCATGACAATATTACATAAAATTCAGGCCATAAATTTAGATTTAACATGAATTTTTCATATATTATATTTATTTATATTAAGCATTTGAGATTTTTCTAAGGAAAAAAGAGGTGAACCCATAGCTTCCCTTTAAAGAAGATAGTAACCAAATGATTAAAATGAATCATTTTTAATGTGAATTTTAACTTTATTTGATAGTAAAATAAATTTAAATTACAATCACATAATAATTTTTTAATTTAATGTTGTACAAATCAAGAAAATTATGAAAGATTATGAAAAAATAGGATGTCGTGTCACAAAAAATACATTAATGTAAGAACAATTTAATAAATTAATATTTTGAATGAGTTTTAAAATTATTTTGAAAAATAAATTGAATTACATATGAAACTATGATTAATTTCATAATTTATATGTCAAATAATATATAAATTTGAAAAACGTTGCTTTAAACTAGGTGTTAAAAGAGTTGCACTCAGAACAACCACCTAGACACTTATTATTAAAAAAAGCATAAAATTAATAATAAGAAGATTCAAAATATAAAATAGACCATGTATATATATCTGAAAGGGTCTAAAACCTAAGGATCAACTAGCTACATGAGTATACTTATCAAAATATTTAATAGGTTAAAAGTCAAATAAAGGTTGACAGGTCAATTAGGGTTTTGAACGTGTGAAGCTTGGAACATAAACTAAGAATGAAATTCAAATTAATTTAACTTAAATTTAATTTGAAAAATTTAATGATTAGACCAAAAAAAAATTTAAGGGGTTTTGAACTTGGTACCTCCTTAATTATAATTTCTTGTAAAAAATTAATAGCTAACCCTTCCATACTAAAGTTTGAAATAATGCATGCACTAATTTAGTTTTAAAGCTTATCTAACTAATTTTTTAAATTATACATACATACGTACGTACATACATACATACATATATGTGTGTGTGTGTGTGTGTGTGTGTGTGTGTGTGTGTGTGTGTATGTGTGTGTGTGTGTGTGTGTGTGTGTGTGTGTGTGTGTGTGTGTGTGTGTGTGTGTGTGTCTATTACATGCATGTAAATAACAATAGTAAAAAAATTAAAATAATTACTGGGTTTTTGTAAATAGCAATTGTTGACCAATTTTGACTTTTAGGTCAAAATAGGGCACCCCTAATTTAAAAAAAATCATGTTTAAGCATTTGAAATTGTGTAATATGTTGTTATAAGGTGTTTCATAAGTCAATTAATGTCATTTCATGTTATGTTATCTTTGATTAGAGGTTATCTAGGTCTATTTATCATTTTTGGGTCATTTAAAGGTCATTTTAAGTGCATTTAATACTTTTCATATATTAATTGGGATTTGTGCAAGTTATAAATGCTGATTCAATTCTCCATGTGTCTTTAGAAGCCTTTAGAAAGCTAACATAACTGAAAAAATGGTAGGTTGTTTAGAAAAGGGCATATTTCTTGATCAAAAGGTGAGAAAAGGACACTTGTATAGCTCCTTGGGAAGTGTGCCACTTGGAAAACATAGTGGTGTGACTCTTTACCTTCCCACAAGTCATATCCATGTTTTTATTTAAAAAATTACATAAAAAATGCATCTTCAACTCATTTTTCTCCCTTTTCCTCTTAGCATGCAAAGGAAGGTCAATTTCAAGCACTTGATACGAAAGGTACAGGTAGAATTGGAAATATTGATTCTATAGGTGGATTATAATCTGAGTGTAATTTTTTTTCATAATATTATTTTGTGTTTTGGTGCCTCCTCCTTTATAAACAATCACTAACAATCCAGGCAGCCTTTGGTAGAATTGAATCCAAGGGGGTAGAATCATGCATCTATTTTTGGTTTTTAGTAATATTTGGAGTTGAGTGATCTTGATAAGGTGTTTTTAGATTGTAATAAATCTCTCTTAATTATTTTTTCAAATTCTAACACTTCATCTCTTTGTCTTTGAAAGAGTTTGTAAAAGGTGTTAGTTTCATAAGACTTCCAAAGTTGAGTGCAAGTTTTGTGTTTCAAATGTTCAAGGAGATCCATGATGGTAATAATATGCTTTATTTTAATTAATAAGGAGTTATTTCATGTTTTAATCTGGTGGGAAGTTTGACTAGTATCCTTCCAAGGTCAATTTGCTCACCTTTACCATTGTTTGTTGTCCTACCAACTTCAATCAGGTTTGTGCTTATTTCATGGGAAGTGTACGGAGGTGAGAGAGAGGTAAAAACATGGTGGAGTCCATTTGAATTTTTATCACCCCAAATATTCATGGTTTTCATTTCATGAAGGTCTAAGATTCAACACAAGCAAATTTCACTCCAAGAGAGGTCATTTCCAGTTTTGGTATCACAATCCCCAAAAGTTCCAAACAAAGATCCAAGAGGTTTTTACTCTTTCAATAAAGTGGAACCATGATTTTTTTTTTGTAATAATCTTACTTTAATATTGTATTCCTATATACAATATATCACCATGCCAATTTTGAGGTAAAAAAGAGAAGTGGAATATGAGATTTGACAAGCTCAAAAGTGACCAAAAACCACTAAATTATGGTAGTGACATCATAGGTTTGGAAACAAATTTGATGCTTGCATTGCTTAAGAATATACTTGACCTTTTCCGAGTTGGTTAATAAATTACAAATGATATAATAAGGTGTCTTGAGCATTTACAACATAGGAGAGGTGAGGGCCACATGAAATGACCTTTCTTGGCCATCCCTTGTCTATACACAGGTTACATAAGGTAGTGAGGGAAATATTTCATTGGATGGCACAAAATATGGTATGGAAGGTTCATAAATAAAATATAGAGCCTAAGTGTCAAGGTTAGAATCCTAAATTCAATCCAAACAATCTAAATATATTATAAACATACCCCAAGTGACCTTCAGATGACCTACTTGCCTGAATATGCACGTACAACCTGGTGAGCGGAGGTTAAGTTCATTTAAGGGAAATGGAAAGGTTTTTGAACACGTTAGGAGCATGTAATGGTTTAAATTATATGACATGATACTATAAAATCAACCAAGTAAATTATTCACACTTTTTAAGGTTGCAAATAGCCACCATGAAACCTACAGCGAAGTAAAAGGGCAGAGGTATAAAAACACAGTCAGAATTTGGGGATGAGGATAGTCAAGAGAAAGGTGGTCTTTGGAGGCCTAATTCATGCATGAAAAAAATTAAATTATTGATATATTATTATTCCAAAATATAAATCAAATATTTTCATACATTGGAGGTCAATAAACCTACAAGAGTAACCTACAGGCCTGCAAGTTGTCTCTGTCCTAACATTGAAAATGCCTAGCTTTGAGGATGAATGGTATATGAATACACATATACTAAGCTTGGACTGATAGTATGGTTAATTAATAACTTTCATAATATCACAATCATTATATAATGTTATCTTTTTTCACTAAAGTATGAAAAGAGCCCCTGTTTACTGTTTCAGTCCTAACAGGGCAATGGTTGGTGATGACACGGTGCCAAGTTTTGACTTCCATGGAGAAGTATGAATAATTTAATACATGGTGAATGGTTAGGTAACATAAATTTAAGTTAATTACATTCCTATGATCATTAAAAATGCATCTAAACACCTTTTCACCTAAACAAGGTTGCCTTAGTCCATACAGTTGGGTTAAAAGGACCTTATTCAAAGAGATAAGTTGTGATTCTCAATAGCAAGAAAGATTCATAAGGAATTCAAAAGAATAATGAGATTTGAATAAGGATGAGAAACAAGTTTTAATGTTATTTATGCATAGGAATGGCATATAAGGAACAACCACATGGAGGTTTACATAAAAACATGTAAAAATAGGGTTTTTTTTACCCCTCTTTTGGCAAGGTTGAGTTAGTTTGACCACTTAGACTTAGAATCCAACCAAATAATTTAATAAAAGAGGTAATAATGACATTTTTTATCTCCCAAACCTTTCAATTTTCCCATGAAATCATACCTAATACCCTTTTTTTTGTCTCAGAGGTAGGTCAGTCCTCTATTGCAAGAAGTTGGTAGTTTTGAGGAAAAGAGTTGGATAGTGAACCAAAGGTCCTTATAATAAATTGGTGGGATTTTTATAGTTAATGTAAATATAGGATAACATAAATAACCAATATATAATGTTTGTATTCCAATAATATGGTCTGGACAAGGAGGTTTGCAGGCAGACCTAGAGGAAAACATGAAAACCCAACCCCTAATGAGATGTCATTCCAAGTTTTGGTCTTATCCAAGCACCCTAATGTTTTGTGTGATGTTTTCAGGGGTGAATGTGATGTTTTAACTATATTGGAAGTAATTTATTGTAATTATTGTCACTTTTTGGCCCACAAAGTGCTAATAGGCATGTTGACATGGTATAACCCTTATTCCAAAACAGGGGTAACTTCCATTTTGGGGTCTTGTTAAAATATCCAAAGGTTTTAAAAAGGTTGGTGGGTCATTTTAAGAGGTGAGAAAGCTTTTTTTTGGCTTTTAAACTCCACAAGAAGCCACATCCAACTCCAAACATACTCAAACCCTCACGAGAAGCATGAAAACTACCCAAAGATCAACTTTGGACACTCATATCTCTCATAAATAGTTGCATGGGACCCTGAGCCAATTGGACATGTTAGAGAGGGTCCTTAAGGATATCTTAGTGGAATTTTTCAATGGTTCAAATGTCTAACCTTTATGAACAAAGGTTAAGATTCTAGGTCAATCAAAACCCTTGTAAAACCCTCACAAGGACCTAATTAGAGAGAGGGAGCATTTCAAGCATCTAAATGCAAGGGGATTGCCATTATACCACCTATAAATTGTAGAGGACTCTTGGAATATCTCACACATGTGATTTTCTTGTATGGAATTATAGAGAACAAGGGAAAACTAGGCTTGTTTTGGCCATTTTGAGTGGTGTGCAAGCTACAAGAGGAGTTAGAGGATGAAACAAGATTTGGAAGGAAGATCTACACTTGAGATAATTTCCAAAATTCATCTTATCTTCTAAATTATAATCTAACTATCCTAACTAGACTCACACTTTTAGTCAGTCTAGTGAGCCAAAATAGTAAACACTTGGGAAAGTGGTGAAAATCAATTAGGGAGAGTTTTTAAAGTTTTTTCTTAAAACTGATGGTATGGGAGACTTTGATAAGTGTCATTCCCTCTTTTTCATGGATCAGTTATGAAAATTGAGGAGTTTAGGATGCCTAGTGGAGGAAGTACATGGAAAGGAGCCTTCTGGAAATTGTCAGTGATGATTTTACATGTCCACAAGAGTAGGGATAGTCAGGGAACAATCCAATTCATGTGAGGACTTGTTTGTAACTCCTCTTGCTTAGAAAAACCATCAGACTTGACCATTTATAGTGATAGGGTTAGTTTTGAAAGGCAATTTAGGTGGGTAGTTTCTTATGTCAAATTGGCAGTTTTGTGCCACTTTTCACTATCATTATGACTTGTTTTGAATAAATATACACTATGACATGGCATAAATTGAGCCACCTCTCTTTCACATGTAATTTTAACTAATTATATTATATAGACACATTTCCAAGTGACTCTTGGACTTCCCTTCTCTCTACCTTCCCAATTTTTCTATAAATTCTGGCCATTTTGGCATTGTATGGGATCTCTCTGCCTGGGTATGGCAAAGCCCTGCCAAAATTTTACCTTTAATCAATAAAGACAAGTGTCTTACCTCATTAAAAGATTACACTAAGTGTATATGCTTGGTTTTTGTCTTGTGCAAGTGTAATTTCCTTTACCTTCACATGTTGATTCTATTGATACCTAGTGTATTGTGTTTTCCTTCTTGTAGGTCAATAAGAAGTGTCTGAAGAGAATGCAGGTGTAAGTGAGTAGGATTATTAATAGAGTGTCTTAGAATGCCTGTTATTTAGTTCCTCCTACCCTATGTCATCTACAAGACCCCATGTTGAAACACTGATGTCAGAAGGGAGATTGATGTTGAATGAAGTGTATGTGATATTTGTCATTAGTTTCTAGTGTATGTCAAAGGTAAGAGTAGAGCACAATATTTTGGTGTATCACCTCTAGTAGAATAGGTTTATTTGTAGTTGTTCTAACCCTTTTCATCCCCCCTGAGTTGTTAGTAGTAGGAACATGAGCTTAAATGATGCATCAAGTGAGATAGCCCCTAAACTAGAGGTTCATCTCACAAGTTTGCTCACCCACAACAAGTGAGATGTCCCCATTTTGCCACTTGGATTAGAGGCCTAGAAAACCTCTTCTCATAGGGTGTATCTAAGTGACAACAATAATATAAGGTGGGGCCCTTTTGATTTTCCATGGAAATATGATATTTATTAAATAAATTGTTTTTAAAATAAACTTTAAAAACATTTACTTAACTTTGTACATTATTATAGGTGATTATGGCGATTGGGAGGATGCAGGGGTGAAGATAACAACTTGTACATGGCACCAAGAACCTTAAAAACTTTGTCAATACTCTTAAAAATTTGAGATGAAGTAGATTAAACCCTTAAAATGAAATTTTATAGCCAATTATTTTTTCAAAATTCATAAGCTACTCCAACCATACATGGATGCCCAAGAGGTAGAAAAAATTTGCAGATGCTTGGAATGGCTTTCTCAGGGCCTGATACTTTGTAAAAAGCCTTCAAATCTTAAAACTAAACATCTAAAACCTTCAAGATTGAATTTTCTACCTAAAATCTAGTTTTCTTGATTTTGTAGTTGTATGAGGGCATATTGTGGTGCCATTGAAATAAAAAATTATCTAAAGATTGACTACAAGCTTCAATAGGTTTGACAGGTTGTTTTAAAAGTCAAAACACTGAGATTTCACTTCTTAAGAGCTAGAAATAGCATACAGAAGCTGAAAATAATTTTTTATAAATTTTCAACCTTCATATATCATACATGGTTATACATGATGCCATAGACTGATGAGAAAAAAGTGGGTTTTCAATAGTTCTTTGGGATTGGAATCTAGGCTTCAATAATGAATATCTAAACATATAAAATTTGTTAAATAAAAAGCATAAGATTTGAAAAATATTTATTTCTAATATTTTAGCTTCAAATTAACACAAAGGGCCACAAAACACACTCTGAATAGAGGTGTTTGAATTTGATCTTAGGAAAGTAAACTAAACCCAAGGTCTTGCCAATCAATACACTATCTCATGGCTCTAATACCATGATAAAATATATTAACAAATTCATCGGATTTATAAGAGTAATTGATAGCAAAGCATAAATGGAGCACATAGATCAATGTTTGACATAGAGTTACCATGGTAAAACCTCAAAGAGGTAAAAAATCCACCAAAATATTATTCATTATTGAGAAATCAATAGAACCCCAATACAAATTCCTCTTAATCTCACTTCTTCTCTATCTTTCACAAAATTCTTGTTCACCTGAAAACATATCAAGTTCAAATGCATCAAGTTATTTGAACAATAGGGGCAAACCCTATTTTATAGTAAAACTTGAAGGAAGGTGACCATTGTAACCAATGGGACCAACCATCCCAAAAACATTTAAAACACCGATAATAACATAAATAATAATGTTTTATTTTTATCAATATGTAATAAATAATTTATGTTTTATTATTTATTTAGATGAGGTTGTTAGCCCATGTTAACAAATAATAAATTAATATTTAATTACCTAGTATATACATTTATTTTTATAATTACACCACTTAGACATTAAATGTTCTAAAAACCATCAAGGTTTCCCTTATTATTTTCAAAATTTACTCAATTTTAAGTCTTCATCATGATCATCATGATAGAAGCCATTTTCTAATTTTTGGTACAAAGTCTTATGGTTTGTCTTACATTCTTGTTACTTGTTATTTGTAGAAAGATGCACATGTATGTCACTCCTCTCATGGATCATGTTAGAACTTGACTTATTTCATACATTGGTCCACCTTATCTTGGCCCCCCTTCTATGGAGAGCATTGTTGCATGGCCAATTTTGACTTACCTCTGATTATTACTTGATGATAGAGGGCTCAAATGACTCCTTTTATTCTTCCTCCACCTAGACCCATTAACTACCTTCACTCACATCCCACTGTTACTACTCTCCCTTGGAAAATAGTACATCATGTAGTTTGAGTTGTTACTAAATTAAATTAAATGCCTCCTCAGCCTATAGAGGAATAACATAATCCCATAATCCCTCCTCATCCCCAACATAATACAATAGGACCTAGGGATCAACATAGAGAATATGATATTGTTGATCAACTAAGAAATACACCATCCAAGATCTCTCTATTGGAATTACTCAAGTAGGCAATCATCTTCAAATACATTCTTTTTCAAACACTCAATCTCACATCTTTGCCTCGTGATACAAAGCCAACTTATTTTGCATCTATCATGGACACTATAAAGGACATCAAGGATATTATATATTTTGGCAATGAGAATTTACCCTCACAAACAAATCTACCACTTTTCATTTAGGAACAAATTAAAACCACTATAATTAAATAAGTTCTAATTAATAGTGGTTCAGGTTTTAACATATGCAACGTCATATTCTTACAGACTATGGGGGTTGATGTGGCATCCATTCAAAAGACATATAAGAACATGCAAGGTTTTGCTGATATTCTATGATAGGCATTGGGTTATGTTACTTTATATATCATGGTCGATCTAAAAACCCTATCCACACAATTTTAGGTGATGCATAATCATTTGAATTACAATTTATTACTTGAGAGACCTCGGATACATGCCATGGAGCTAGTACCCTATACTTTCCATAGATGCATCAAGTTTTTACATGATGGATATTTATCCACTTGTCCCATTGATAATCAACCATTCAAATATTGCAAAGTCATTAAGCCTACTACCCTAAGTATTTCTTCAAATGGGACATCTCATATTCTCATAGAATCTCCACCTCACATGATTCTTATAGAATAAATACATACATATGAGGTCAGGGAATCAGTATGTTATTATTTCACCCATTCTAGATCCTCTTACAATAGAGTTACCTTCACCCATGATGGAGAATGACCCTCCTATAACACACCCTCCCTCGGTCGTTATCGCCACCCATGACAGATGATGATATATTCATATCATAGTTGCCATTGCTTGTTAACTCAAAGGAAATATACATTAAAAACTTAGATATAGATTCACAAACCATCACATTGTATAATAAAATATCATGAACATTGATGATTATTTATGTGGATTGAGCTTCACACTAGTAGGCCCTAAAAAATACAAAGATGATTTGAAGGCACTCATAACTTTCCCTACATAGGCATCACCACCAATTCGCAATACCCTAGATGCAGGCTCAGACACTCACTTACAGTTAGAGGTAGATTCTTATATACACTCAATACATATGGTTACATCTATGGATATTGACCCAGTTATATAGATTCAGGTAGGCGGTACATAATACATACCATAACGAGTTTTATAGATATTACTTGATAGAGGATTGATAGCATTACCCATCATTCACTACATATCTATTAGTAGATTGTCACAAAAAGATGATAGACCATTTTATCTCTTTTATAGGATTACTAGATAATGATATAGATAAATGCTTATCATTATAACAAAAATTGAATAAACTCAGAGCTAAGGGTACTATCTAGATTACATAGCATACATCTCTACCAATATAGGCACCACGATAGACTCTTCATCAACATCAAAATTTGAAGAATGATCCATTGACTATTTGGGCTTTCATCAAGGACCAATACATCCCTCATGTTACTATAGATATGGATTTTAATCCCAACACTTGTACTTTGACATTTTTATAGCATATATGGCACCAAAAGATAGAGCTACAACATGTTATACATTATTAGGACTCTTTAGGAGATATCACACTACCAATTGCATGTGGCCCTAAGGTGGTCAACACACTAATTTTTGTCATGAATACAAGCATTCACATGCATGTTACACTTGGCACATGATTACAGCCAATGGATTCCACGGTCAATCAAACAAATAGATGTTTGACTTTCATTTATGAGGGACACATAGTTCATATTTTACATGATGGCCCAAATAAAAATCATAGATTTCATACAGACATCCATCAGTCTAATGTGATCTACCCTAGGATGACATAGGAGTATTATTACATAGTAGAGCAACATGTTACCCAAATACACAAAATCCAAATTAATGCCAAGGATAAGGTTATACTTATGTTAATAAAATGGTATGATGATCACAATGGTGATGATTTATTTGATTTTGGGTAGATTCAATATCTGACATTGGATGACCTCCCACCAAATCCCCCATTTGACTATCCACATCCTGTGTATGTGCTCTTAGATCTTTAGAGTCACTACATTTCATTTATAGATAATCTTATTTACTTTTAATATTACTTGTACATAGTTTTTCTTACCTTATTCCTTGTATATAGTTTCATTTTCATGTTGCTTGTACATAGCTTATACTCAAAAAACATAAAAACAACATAATATGTTCAAAAAATACAAAAACATTCAAATATTTGCTCAGAAAATACAAATTTCAAATTGTATGCATTTTCATGTTTACATTCCTTCTATTTGTTAGATATTACTTATGTTATTTATGTTAGTGTAGTCAGTTTTATCTGACATACATGCTTCACTTGTTCCCTTCGAGTGTTCACAAATTACTATAAGACACAGGACCTCTACACATATCTATATTTATTACTATCTATCCATTACCGGTACATACACAAATACAAAGATTCAACATTGTTATATTAGCCCATAGGAGGCATCATACACAGCTTCCAATTTGCCAAGTTATATCTTTCTATACTCCACATCACAGATTTAGCATTGATTATATCTTGATATTGATCATCTTATACTACATTTATTTTTTGTTGACTACTACTATTATAGACTTAGCTTATGTTCATTTTGCTCTTTTACATATTTGTACCACATGTTTATGCACACTTTCATTTCTTATTTTACTGGTTTATATTTGATTGTGTCTCTTTGATTCTACAACTACTTAAGAGTATTTGAATATGTCATTATTTTATGGCTCTCAGCCAATTCCTTTCATTGGGTCTACGTTTTATACATGTGCCCATGTCCTTGTGTGTGCTTCTTGATTATGTATGTAGATATTTGAACATGTCCTTCCTTGTGGCTCAAATCCAACCTTGTTTTCTCTTTGCATATGTGGACATTTGAACATGTCCTTGTATTTATTCTCTTTTCTTAAGATTAGTGGCATGTGCCCATGTCCCTTGTATTGTGGCCCCTTGGGCCTAATTTACATGCCTCATGTGTTTGTATGTATGCATCATGACCATGACACTTATCTCATGCTTATTACATTCACTTCCAATTTTTGATACCATGAGGGACCTCATACATTTCCCCTTCCTCCTTGAGTGCCTTGATGGACATCATGCCCCATCCCCTAGGTAGTTTAATCATATTATATTCATATGTGTTGTCCATATACATGATTACACTAATATATATATATATATATATCTTGACAACCTTGTAAATGCCATATCTAACATACATCATACATTACCATCTTATGCTCAAACTATTTTACATGCTGATGTCATGTATACATATTATATTGGTTTATCATGCATATATCATATGTTTTCAGTCTAGCACACACAATGCACAAATTTTATTTGAGGATAGTTATTGCAAAGGTTCAAAAAATACCTCAAAAGAGGGGGAATTCACAAGGGTTTGTCATAGAGATTAGGGCATCCTAATGCACTCAGAACTCAATTTTCTATACACAGACACATAGTACACAACTAGATTCAGGAAAATGCAGTGAAACATTGTTACACCAAGATCAATCTCAATTTTCCTTAGAAATAACACATTTGATCAATATCATAGTATAATGGTCTATAGTGCAGTGCACTATTAATAAAGGGGACCGCACTACTGTCCAGTAGCCTCAAACATAGAAAATTTTGGAATTACCAAAAAGGTACAATAGTTATAGTTCAAATTTTCATAGTCTTAGTCATATATTATCAAATAAGTTTAGTTTATACTCAATTTTTACATAGATTACATAGGTTTGTTCATATTGGGGGCATCATGCATGGTATGGTCACTCCTATTTCAGTTTTAGATATGCATAGACATAGATTTTATGACTTAGTCTAGAATCCATATACACAAATATTAGTGTTGGGGGCATGTGCATAGTGCATTACTCCCATATATTCAATTTGGCACTAGTTCTCTCAAATGGAATGACAACTCCATGTCATTCTCCATATTGTATACTTCAAACACCATATACACCAATTTTGCACCAAGTTTACATCAAATTAATGCCTCATTATATTGTAGTGGTTAACATTCCTAAGTGGCTCAGAGCCATTTTGGAATTTCTATATGGCCTAAAGCCATCTTACATAGTTTTAGTTACATCACATAGTTTTAGCTTTAAATGCATATACTACACACGAGTAGGAAATGATGGAGTCATAGGCTACTTGAGTTCTTAAGCCACCTACATGAGAGGGTTAGATAAATCATCATTCCAATCTAAGTTATTCATAGGTTATGATCTACTAAGAAGGGGTGAGCAATGATGGAGTCAAGTTCAGCTTGATTCTTGAGCCACCCACATATGGGGATTGGGAAAGCCATCAACCCAGTCCAAGTTATTCACTACTTTGATCACCATTCACACACAAACAAGATGTCATCAGGTTTTTGGATTGGTTTACATACCCAGTGAGGTGTATTCATTCATTTCCTTTCTCTTATCTTTTTACGTAGTTTGGTCTTTACTTTTGATATTTCTTAAGGATTAATTCATATATGTCTCATTTATAGGACATCTAATGGAGCATAATTCAAAAACTCAAACCCACATTCATAGGATATGCCTCTTAGGTAAGTTCAGGTATGTCTCTCTTTCTTTTATCCTAGTCATTTTGCTCTTTCTTTTATCCTAGTCATTTCGCTTTGCTGCATTTATAAAATAAAAAGGGTGAAATGTAGTTATCTAAAATGTCATTTTAATTCAATGAGTGTCACTTGAGACCACCCTATCCTTAACTTATCCCTGGACCTATATTAGGGATTCTTTAAATCCTTTTCTAGCTTATATGTACACTCAACCCATGCCTAGATATACTAAAATCCAATTAGTCCATATCCTAGGCATCCAAGACCTTTATTCACCCATCCCAACCACCTGGATAATAGCTCAACCATTTGGTCTAGATCACACTATGCTATTGGCAAAGGGGCAATGTTATTGACCCTAAACCTTATTTACCCCTAACAAATATCTTTCTCCCCAAAGAATTTTAGTATTGGCCAAGACTCGCTTCATGTCTTGACAAGAACCAAAACACTATATAAATACCACTCTCATGTATTTATCCCCTAGATGGAAAATAAATGTAATTTTCATGAAATAACTCAAAAATAATCATGTAAATCAAGGTCATTGATCCATATTATGCCGTAATTATGCATACACCCACCTACAACAACCTAGAGCTCATATTACTTAGGTTTTTAGTCTCAATACACACTCAAAGCATTCAAACTAGCATACACACTAACATTCACTTACACTTGCACTTGCACTAGCACTTAAATTGGGAGAACTACTTCAGGCTTGATCCCCTTTCAAGGTATTGGTATTTAAGCAACGCTCGACACATGGGGTGAGGTCACATCCAACCTACCCTACTAACATCACTCTAATTCTATTTGTGTTCCTCAAAACCCTAACAATCATGTAGGCTTAGGATTTCATGTTGAGATCAGTCAAAAAAAGGAATAAATAAAGATTCAGCACTAGGTCACATAGACACAGGCTTATCAGAACAAGGTCAACATCCTCCCAAAAACTCATTATTTTATATGTTCAAGGTCTCTAACATGGTACAAGAGGACACTAACATAGTGCACTATTAGCAAAGGGACCACATTATTATTCGAATAGGATTGTGACACTTATTTCCCATTGATAACACCCTACACTATTCCTGCATCAATTTCTAGCCTGCCACTTGTCTGTCCCAATCATTTTCCCAGCTAAGTATCTCCTTTGTAATTCATTATTATTTATAGGCTAAGCAAACAAATCAATTATTGTACAAATCAATAGATGTTGATATTTCCATATTTTTTCCCTAATTATATACTTGACTCTTTATCTACTTAAGGTTTTGCAATCCATAATTTCAAAAATATTTAAATCACCTGCTATAGATATGAGTTTATCACCCTTGTGCCATTTCATTTCTATATACCCCTTTAATATTATAAATAACCCTAATATAGATCATTTTAGGGTTAAACATTTGGTGAATCCATCCTATTTTATTGAGCCAAAACCCTAAGGGTTTTCTCCTTCATTAAGCTCATTTTTATTTAGATATAGGCTAAGGGGCACAAAGTTAATGAAAAATATTCAATTACCCCTATTTTTCATGTACATGGGGTAGATGAAATTTTGAGCAAGTGGAATTTGATTGTGTTATTACATCAAAAACACCCAAAATGCCACTCCATTGATTAAGATCTATAGCCATTAGGATCAAATGCAAATAGATGAATGAACATTCAAAGAAACACTCTAATCCTAAAGCTAATTTCTCCAAACCAAGATTGAACAATAAAAAGATAAAAGTATTTGGATTGAGATTAACTTAGACTCAAATTTGTAGCATTATGATAGCTTGATTCATAGATTTGGATGAACTAGTTGATCATGTGGACATGAAGACTCTATGAATTCAATGGTTGGTTTGGCCATAGAGGAGTGGCTTGTATAAATAAGCCAAGGAGGAAAGATATAAGGCTCACATTCAAATTTACACCATGAGGATCAAGGGTGGAGGAATTTTCAAGAAACTAAAAATTCCTTGGAAGCCTCTAAAGTAAAGGCTTCTAGAAAGAAGGGGCCAAGTTAGAGGAGGTTCTGGAATTAGAGAATTCTAGAATCTCCTTAGGGGTTAAATGGGATTAGTGAGAGATTAGGATAGGGGTTAGGTGGGTGATTAGGGACTAGGGGTGTCAGAGAGCTTATGAGTAGGCTTGGTAGGTGGGTAGGTGGGTCATGGGAATTTTTAAATATCCAAATAATAGACAAGTGGGATTAGGATAAGATAATGGCGATTTAGGAGAATTAATAGATTGGTGGGGTAGGAATAATGTTAGTGAATTAATAAATTTTGAGGGGGGATATTAGATAAATGACTAGAGTTAGGATAAAGGGGATAAATTAGAAAGATTAATTAGATTAATTAAAGTGAGCAAAATTTAGTGTATACATTTTGCCCCTCTTTGAAAGGGCATTACGAGTGCAATGAAGTGCAAGGAGTAATGGTCTTTCAAAGAAAAACCATTTCATGGATGAATGTTAGTGCATATGATGCCCCTTCAAGGGGACATGCGAGGAAGAATGAGACAGATGGCCACTTAAACTAGGAAATGAGGGGTGGGATGCGATGGATATACGAGATGATGGGATGCTAGATATGACATAAATGATGAACAAAATAAAGTTTTCTTGAGAAATGAGCTATAAAGTGATAATTCCCCTAGAAAATACATACGCACATGGAGTAGAGATGATGATAATGATGAGATAAAAGGCTACAAGATTTCAACGTACCCTAAGCAAGGACACATGCAAGGAAGAGCTACAGGCCATGATAAGATTGATTTAAGGATGAGCATAGCTCAATGCTAAAGTAGAATGATATGAGGAAAGGGATGAGAGAGAATAAATTATATGAATGAGTGACTAAAATATTAAGGGGAAGAATTAGATTATACTACATCAAATCAATGACCCACAATATGATTAGTAATGATGATGCCCCTAGCAAGGACACATACAAGGGAGTGATAGATAAAGTTACATTCCTTGTCATGCCCCAACCAAGGGAAGAATCATAAACTTTAAATTATTAAGTGACCAATTAATGATAATGGATGACTTATGAAGAAAATATGAATTTTGTGACTTTTCAAGCCCAATTTATAGGTATGAGCAATTAATGAAAAGATTAGGGAGATGATTACAAGGATGATGTTGAATCATTAGATTGATTGATGAATGATTATAACTTAATGATTTGACTATTTTAAGAAGTGATGATGATGAGTGACAAAATAGATGTGACAATGAATGATGGGGAAAGAGGAGATAGTGGCTGAGCTATCTTTAGATACTAGAAAACCACACACAATGGTTTTAGATCTCAAACTAACCCCTAAACTACCTCAAGACCCCCTAGGGAATCTTTTGCAAGCATGAGTCAAGTTAACTAACTCACCCTGGCTAACTTTTGACCAAACTTAACATTTTACCCATGACCACTGACGGTCACCCTAACTGTCGACAATTAGGCTTGACCGTCGATGGTCAGGTTTCAACTACCTAAATAGTCAACTGCAGTCAATTCTAGCTTGCTTTTTTATATTTATCTTGTCTACTTTGTGTGTAAGATAATGCATGCAAAATCTAAATTTAGACACCCTATTAAACACCTTGTTGAACTATTGTTTCACATTTCCTTCCTTCCTATAGAAAGAGAGGAGGAGGAGGTTAAAGGGATCATCATCTACATCCATGCTACGCCCCTAACCTATCACATATATGAGGATAGTATTAGCTGACTTGTGGCTTACTTATCCCTCTTTGACATTATATTACATTTATCTATGCTTTATTTTGATTAGTAGGTTGGCCTATGGAGTAACCATGGCCTAGATAGACTATATATAGGAGGTAGTGGGTTATCATTTATCATCATATTGTGAATTATGCTCTTATTGAAGCTTGTGGAGGTTGCCCCCTCAAAGTGGCTTATCTATTATCATATATTTGGATATATTTCAGTCATATTTGGATATAATTCTACTGTTATACTTAATTCTTGAAGTAATTTCATTACAAGTGGTATCAGAGCTACGATTTGGGCAATCTTGTGGGTGAAACACTAAATTTTTTAATTTTGCAATATATAAAAAATGGTTGCTAATTTCTCTACAAAATTTTTACTAAATGTGATAAATAATCAAATTAATCTTCCCTTAAAATTTCAGCTCATTTAGATCTATTTTACAAAAGTTATCTCTATTTTATGTTTTTTCATAAAATTGCTCTATAATGCGCAATTCAAAGAATTTTTCTGAGTTATTTACATTTTTGACAAAAGTTAATTTAGACACGGTATGTTATTTGTATATTTTGATTTGAGGATGACATAATTTCAAAATCTCTTGGTCAAAGTTGGGTCAAAAGTGCCAATAAGGGTCGACATCGTAAAACCCTTTTATGGTAGGTCCACAAACTCGGGGCCAAGAGAAGGGTGTTGAAACTCCAGGTAAAACTCCTAACAAGAGATGGAGTCAGAAGGGGGAGGTACTAGACCCTTTGTACCAGGGTTTTTTGACATAGATCACAAAGTGAGCTAGCTTGACTATAGTGTGCAAGGCATTCAGAGTGAGGTGCAAGACATACAATCTAATATGCAATCCATACAAGATAGTTTGGGAGATACCATGACGGCTTTGAACATTAATCAGTCAAATCATCAAGCTAACTCTATTTCAAAAACCCTCTAGGGTGGTTCTCCTAACCAATCTACTTCAAATCCAACTCCATGGCCACAGAGGAACCTATTACCAAAGGTGGATATGCGCAAATTTGATGGAAAAGATCCACTCAATTGGCTCAACCAAATGGAAAGTTTTTTTGACCTACATCAGATTCCAAGTGGACAAAAGGTTACCATGGCATCCTTGTATCTTGAACATGATCAATTCATTTGTTATTGATGGTTGTGTGCTCAAAAGAAAAAGATGACTCTCAATGTCACCTGGTCAATTTTTACAAAGGAGCTACAATTACACTATGGCAATAGTGTGACAGAGAATTACTTCAGCAAACTGGCAAAATTGTGACAAATTAGCTCCGTCAAATATTATATTCATCATTTTTAGAACCTATCCTTACGTGTGGAGACAATTTTTGAAGCAAACTTGAATGACCTATTTTTGGGTGGACTCAAGGACCACATTCAACATGAGGTACGCATGTTTAATCCACTTAATAATTTTGATTCTATTATCCTAGCATGTAGAGCTGAGGAAAAATTCATAGCCAACAAGAAGCAGCCATTCACTCACTTCAAAGATCAGAGCATATCGTCACCAACATTTCCTCCACCTACTAGATTGACCCCTCAGCAAATTGAAGAGAAGCGTGCAAAAGGATTATGTTTTGGTTGTGATAGCAAGTGGAGTAAAGGACATAGATGTGCTAAGAAGAAGTTATTCTACATTGAGGGACCAAATGAAGATGAGGAAGTAGATGATGCCTCCAATGATGATGAGGAAGATATAGAGGAGGTACCTGAAGCTTCCTAACCTAAAATCTCTTGTCATGCACTTGTAGGTATTAGCACTCCATAAACTCTTAAGGTAGTGGGTTTCCTCAAGAAACAGAAGGTGACAATGTTGACTGATTCAGGGAGCACACATAAATTTATAAACCATAAGTTGGCCACTCGATTGAACTGTTTCATCTACCCAACACCAGAATTTTAGGTCATGATTACATATGGTGGCATAATTAATTGTTCAAGTAAATGCCATAGTATTAAGCTTACTATGGGTGGGTAGAATCTCGACTCTCCTATGTTTTCTATTCCCATGGGTAACACAGACATTATTTTGGGAGTCTAATGGCTCACAACCTTAGGTACCATTGAGATAAACTTCTAAGAACTATTCATGTGCTTTCATTCTGAAGGTAAGAAAAATGAACTACATGGATTACACGCAAAATCTCCACAATTGATTAGTTCACATTAGATGACCAAGATGCTAAAAAAGGGGGCAAAGGGAATTATTGCACGATTATGCTCCATAGATGTTCAACCCACACAGGTATCTGCACATCTTGATCTACACATAATTCTTAAAGACCACTCATCTATTTTTGGGGGCATGCCATAAGGACTACCACTAAAAAGAGAACATGATCATGCCATTCAACTAATTCCAGGTAGTCAACCACCAAATATCAGCCATATAGATATCCATATGCACAAAAGAGCGAAATTGAAAAGATGGTTTATGAAATGTTGGAGGTAGGGATCATAAAGCATAGTTAAAGTGCATATTCATCACCAGTGGTCATGGTGCGGAAGAAGGACGACACATGGAGGATGTGCCCAGATTATAGGGAACTCAATAAGTACACCATCAAAGATAAGTTTCCTATTCCAATAATTGATGATTACTTGATGAGTTGCATGGTGCTAATTATTTCACAAAATTGGATCTTCGCTCGGGGTACCATCAAATTAGAATCAAGGATGAAGATGTTTATAAAACTACTTTTAGAACACATGAGGGCCATTATGAGTTTTTGGTAATGCCCTTTGGTCTTACAAATGCACCATCTACTTTTCAAAGCTTGATGAACACTATTTTTAGGCCTTTTCTAAGGAAGTTTGTGCTAGTTTTCTTTGATGACATATTGATTTATAGTCAGACATGGGAAGCACATCTACAACGTGTGATACAGGTGTTGATAGTTTTAGAGAAGCACCAACTTTATGTGAAGCCATCTAAATGTGTTTTTGCAGTATAGGAGATAAAGTACCTCAGTCACATTATTTCCCATGAAGGGGTCAAAGTTGATCCCCAGAAGATCAAAGCGATAATGGAATGGCCCATGCCAAAAACTCTCAAAAACCTTTGAGGGTTCCTTGGGCTAACAAGGTACTATAGAAGATTTGTGAAAGGTTATGGCAGCATAGCAGCTCCACTCACTACATTGCTAAAGAAGGATGCTTTCCATTGGAATGATGATGCCACCAAAGCATTTGAGAAACTAAAAGTAACTATGTGCACCACTCCAATTTTGGCTACTCCAGACTTCTCACAAACATTCACTGTTGAATGTGATGCTTCTGGGTCTAGATTGGGGGCAGTACTAATGCAGGAAGGAAGACCCATTGCATTTCAAAGTCATCAATTCAAAGGTAAGAATCTACAAAAACCTATTTATGAGAAAGAAATGATGGTTATTATTCATGCAGTTAAATAATGGAGGCCTTATCTAATGGATAGACACTTTAAGGTGAAAACAGATCATGATAGTCTCAAATACTTTTTGGAGCAAAGATTATCATCTGAGGAACAACAAAAATGGGTAACCAAAATGTTGGGTTATGATTTTGAAATCATCTACAAGAAGGGTAAAGATAATGTAGTAGCAAATGCACTATCCAGACGAGATGCATCCACTGAAGCATTACTTTGTGTAATGTCCATATTGCAAGCAGATTGGGTGGATGAAGCTAGGTTAGAATGGGAGCAAGACAAGGATACACAGGTTTTGATTTAGAATCTCCAGCAAGGTAATTTATCCTTTGACAAATTTGAATGCAAAGGTAATGTCCTAAGGTAATGTCCTATGGTATAAGGGTAGGTTATACTTGTGCAAAAATTTAGAGATTAAGCATAAGATTCTTGCAGAGTTGCACGCATCTCCAATTGGGGGACACTCAAGGTTCTTTAAAACTTATCATAGAATTAAAAAAGAATTATTTTGGGAAGGACTCAAGGGATATGTACAAAATTTTGTGGAAGAATGCTTGATATGCCAATAGAATAAAGGTGAAACAGTTAAGACCCTAGGTTTGTTACAACCGTTAGCAATTCCTAGTCAAAGGTGGGAGGAGGTTTCCATGGATTTCATCACTGGGTTGCCTTGTTCTGAAGGTAAGAATGTTATTTTGGTCATTGTGGATAGGCTTACCAAATATGCCCATTTTTGTGCTCTCTCACACCCATTTTCAACAATTACAGTAGCGGCTATTTTTATGGAAGCAGTTCTCAAATTACATGGAACCCCAAAAATAATTGTAAGTGATCATGATCCTATTTTCACTAGTAATTTCTAGACTGAACTATTTTCTTGTTTGGGTACTCAGCTAGCTCATAGCTCATCTTACCACCCCCAATCTGATGGACAAACTAAAGTGGTTAACAAATGTTTAGAGGGGTATCTCTGTTGTTTTGTATCAGATAAACAAGAACATTGGGTTAAATGGCAACCACTTGTAGAATACTGGTATAACACATCCTTCCATACCTCTTCTAAAATGTCTCCATTTCTAGCACTATATGGTTACCATCCACCTTCCATCACTTCTTCATTAAAGGTGCACACCAAGGTTCAAGATGTGGAAGAACACATTCAGCATCAGCAAGAGGTTTTGGCTAGTTTGAGAGAGAATTTGGCCTTGGCACAAAATAGGATGAAGCAACAAGCAGATCAACACCATAGTGAGCAAAAATTTTAGGTGGGTGACTGGGTATTTGTTCATTTGTAGACTTACAAGCAGATGTCCTTGAAGCAACAGAAAAAGGACAACAAACTTGCTCCTAAGTATTATGGCCCTTATCAAGTTCTACAAAAAATTGGAAGTGTGGCTTACAAGCTCGAGTTACCTCATTCATCTCACATACACCTAGTATTTCATGTTTCTTGTTTGAAGAAGGTCATTGGATAGAAAGTTTTCGCCTAGACAGAGCTCCCAGAACTAGATGAAGAAGGACGAGTCATTTTGGAACTAGAGAAGATCCTCCAAACATGTACTAAGAGGTTGAGAACCAAAGAGATTAAGGAATATTTGATCAAGTGGAAAAACCAAAGTAGTGAAGATACAACTTGGGAAGGTGAAGATTTTCTGCAACAACATCCAGAGTTTTTCAACGTTGAGGACAACATTGGTTTGAAGGGGAAGGGCATGCTACGCCCCTAACCTATCACATGTATGAGGATAGTATTAGCTGACTTGTGGCTTACTTATCCCTCTTTGACATTATATTACATTTATTTATGCTTTCTTTTGATTAGTAGGTCGGCCTATGGAGTAACCATGGCCTAGATAGACTATATATAGGAGGTAGTGGGTAATCATTTATCATCATATTATGAATTTTGCTCTTATTGAAGCTTGTGGAGGTTTCCCCCTCGAAGTGGCTTATCTATTGTCATATATTTGGATATATTTCAATCATATTTGGATATAATTCTATAGTTATACTTGATTCTTGAAGTAATTTCATTAAAATCCAAAATTAGAGCTTCTTACATCTAAGCTTATTTTCAAGTATTCTCCTAGTGAACCAACACATGTGATAGAGATTCAAAGTGTTACCATCCATCAACCAATAGCTAAGTATTGTTACTCTACTAAAATTGCCTGACCCCATCAATGAGTCTTTAACTGACCACCTTGACCCTTCTTTAGATTAGCAACCAACAAGATAAGTATCTATTTTTATTAATTAGTTACTTTGATTATGTTTCAAACAACAACCTAACCCAAACCCACCTTCTAGAATTTCATTTTACATCCCTATCAACTCATTTCTTGAACCAAACCAAATGCAATGTAACCATCAATGATTACCTTGATCGCCAACAATCTATCCATAATTGTCGATGGTTACCCAACCACTGATAGTCACCCTAACTGCCAATTATTACCTCAACCACCGATGGTCACTATGTGATAAATAAATAGCAAGCTATTTTCACCCACCAAACCTCAACCAAATCTAACTTTCTACCTCTCTACTTGATTACAGAACTTCGCCCTATTTTTTGAACCACACCTAATTTATTTAGCATTAATATCAATCTGTTTATTTTTATAATTAGTCAAATTCACCAATTCATTTACCAAACACTTCTTGTATTTCATTTTAGTATCTTCTATGATATATACAAGTACTTTATCTCTCACTTTCAGAACTTGATTGTCTAAAAGTGTGGATTGACAGCCTTCAAGGAAGCTCATGCTTTTTGGATCTAGCTTGCTAAGCAATCTACCCTACTATCTAACTAATCAACCATTTCTTTAGTGCTTTCTTATCTACAGGTCATTCCTCCCAAGCCAAAGAGGAGTATATACAACATTTAGATCATTACATGCATAACATATCAGGTTTTTTTACCATACCCTTCTTGAGTTTTTTCTCTTTCTTCCAAAGAATATAAGCGAAAATATTTTGAAACATTTTGGCATGCCAAGTGGGACCCTTGAGTCTTTTCTTCAGTTCATAATTACATCTAGGTGCTTCTTCTCCTTATTTTTCTGCTCATACAACAAAATCAAATTTTCATTTTGGGCTTCAAATTGACTGCATCCACTATTTGTTTGCTTATTTTAGCTCACATAGCTTAATTAATCAAGTGAATCAATCATAGTTTCACTCTTATAACACACACAATACCAAACCACTTACACTTAATCAAGCATAAAAAATTCATATAAGGCTCGATTGGGATTTCATCACCTAATGGTCACCTTTCCTGGCTCTCCTACTTGGATTTCATTACCAAGGGGAGAACCAACTCAACTCTCTGGTTGAGTATGATCTCTAACAATTGGTATATCTTGGCTAAGCACCTGACACCCTTATTGTTATGGTGTGTGAAGTGAGTGGGTAGGCCCCAATATTAAGCCATGTACTAATTTCCAACATATATCTCTTTGAGATCCTAAAACCAACCTAAAAATAAACATAGACTTCTTTTCTAGTACTTGCTCTACAAGCCAAGTTGAGTCACACAATTCTTAAATCTTAGGCATAAGCCACAAGATAGACTAAAATAAACCTTAGGATTTAACGTGCTTTAGTGTGTGTTTCATTTCCTTGACTTTTTCTTATCATCTCTTTGTTTGAGTTGGGAGATTGCCTATATCTTCCTCTTTTCCTTATCTACATGGTTTTAATTGAGCAACAACTAAGAAACCAAGCAAACCAAGATCCACGTCCTAGTCATCCATCTTCCTCTTTTCCCTCATCCATGGAGTACATCTCAGATGCAAAGAGTTCTCCCAAATTTATTAAAGCCCTACCATCCCTCGGATGGTTGCCCAAGGTGATGCAAATTTTGCCACCTTTCTAGATAACAAGCCTATAACCCTCCAGCATCACCTTAACACCATATCCCACCATACCCCTACTTCAGTTCCACCTATTGATTCTCCTTATGTCATACCATCCCACCTTGTGGGTGGCACTTCTATTGCCACAATCTCCACCCAACCTTTAGTCACCTAGGTATCATTCTCTACCAATAACCCTATTGATACCACCATCCAAAACCAACCCACTCAACCAAGCAACACCTAAGTACCTTCTTCCCTAAATAATAACCCTCCTAATACAAGAGCAACCCAACCTTAGGGCTCCAACACTTCCCTTACCATAGGACTACCCTCTACTAATGTCACCACCATTCCTCTTATTTCCAACATACCTACCTCCACTCCATTTTAAAGCTTAGTGGTTCTCATACCTTTCACACTTCCACACATCAGTACCAAAGTTACCACCTACCCTTTATCTACTAACCAAACTACACCTCCTACCCAACCTGCGTTAATCTCTCAACAGGTGACCATTGTACCAAACATGAGCTACGTCCTTAACACAAAATGATATGTACCTCTGCCTTCCACCCAACCACCTATCTCCACGTATTCATATGTGGCATCATCCCAACCACCCATATCCACATACCAATATGTGGCAGCCTCTCAACACCCCACCAACTATACATATGTTACACCTAACCAAACCCAACATAACCTACCTTATAACTATGAGGGTGCACAACCCTAAACAGACCTTGTCAAAATGTCAATGGACAAAATGACTACTTTGGAGTCATCCACTTATGGAGCTCATAATATTTTGTCATATGACCAAATCTATAATGAACCAATTCACCCATCCATCCCCATTTGACCCTATCCTCCTTAGTGGCAACTTCCCAAGTTTTCTAAATTTCAAAGTAAGGAAGACCCTCCACATCACCTAAGATCATTTAGGCATTCATGTTATATGATTGGCTATGATGATGTTATCCTTCTTCATACCTTCCCCATGTCTTTATCAGGTCTAACACTAGATTGGTATAGTCCTATCACAAAGCACTCCCTCTTTTCTTTTGCCCAACTAACTCAAATTTTCTTAGATCACTTTTCCATAAACATCTCTAAGAAAGTGTTCATCATTGATCTCTACTCCATTCAGTAATTTGATGATAAATCAATTATTGACTTTGTAGCCCATTGGAGAATCCTAATAAATCAATTACTTGCCCCAACCCAAGTTGATTAAACTCTTTTCCTGAGATTATGCCAAACACATATCCTCTACTTTAGGAGTTCAGAGCTTTAGGACCTTTGATGAGGCTTTTACCATGGTGCAAAAACTAGAAAATAAAGCCATCAATGAGGGAAAATTGAAGTTGAGAAATAATAACTCTACCTTCAAATCAAATGAGGCTTCCTCCTCTAAACCCAATAATCAAATAAACACTAACACCAAAACAAGGGAACTACGAATGCAATTGTCCTTAAAATTATTCCTCTACTCATAGTTAACCAACCTAACTCTCCCAATTCTTCTAATCAAAACATTAGGAATCAAAAATGCAACACCTAGAAGCAATTTACTCCACTTGGGGAGTCATACACTTTGATCTTGGAAAAATTGTTAAAACCCAATCTCATATAGCTCTCTATGATCAAACCTCTGTAACAATTCAATTCCTCTCATCCTATACCTAGTTGGTATAGGAAAAAAAATTGTGTGCCTTCCACCAAGTCAATTAACATGACACTATTAGGTGTAACACATTTAATAACATTGTCCAAACTCTCATTGACAAGGTGGAACTTGTGTTGGATAACCCCAATGCACCCCCAAATCAATCACTTGACATCTGCAGACAACCATTTCCCAACCACGTTCCTTCTACCAATAATGAAAACAAGGCAAACTCCTCTCATACCCATGAGGCCCATACTATCAATATGGTTCTTGGTGAACTCATTACTAAGGAAACCATTGACCAAATCACATCTTCCCCTACTCCACTTATTAAGGTAGTGGAGTCACTGACCTCTCCTTTGATATGCACATCAAAGGAGGCATCCATTACCATTCTACCTTTTATCTCAATCATACAATAATCCACTCTTCCTTTAGAAAGCACTCCTAAGGAAGAAATCATTTTTCTCTCACCTCCCATTTAGGAGTTACCTTCCCAAATATTGGAACCTGGTAATCAAGAAATGAATGAGATAACTATTCTTCCCTCTCAACCCCTGGGCCTATCCTTTAAATCCACTATTGGAGGGCTCAAACCCATCTATACACCTTTCTCTAGATTGGTTAAAAACTTACAATTCATATCTAATCCTAACCCAAATTAGGCCATCTTTTGGCAATAGCTTGGGCTCCCTTATATAACCAAATAGTAAGCTTCTTTATTAGAAAAACCTACCCTTACCACTATCAAACCCATTTTCACCACAATTGAGCCATTAAAAACCTCCACCAACCAAACTATACCCAAACAGTCTAAACCGACCCTACCTAAAATAACCAAGCCACCTTTTACCATTCTAACCAAGCCTACCAAAAACCTTGGCATACTTCTTACTCTGGACCCTACACAGCCCTCATTTAAATTAGAATTAACTCCACCAAACCTACCAAATAAACCCAAAATCAGGGCAAAAAAGAATGTAAAACCACCTAAAAGCCCAAAAACCAAAACTCTACCTCCCCTCTCCACTTTGCCCTCTATTTTGGGACCTCATCCCTCTACCTTATTTGGGAAACCAACCACCCCAATCAAAACCAAACCACCACTTTTGGTTATGCCATCACTCCTACTTTCATCCACACCTATTTTCACCAAACCACCCATAACCAAACCTCCTATCTCTTAATCATCTATAAACAAACTTCTTACCTCTCAAACATCTACCTCAGAACCTTCTAACCCCAAGCTATTAACCTCTCTATTGAAATTGAAATCATCTGCAAAGAACACTCATTTACCCAAAACCTCTACCACCAAGCCTACTTCTAAAACCTTTTTCACCTTAACTACCAAACCTACGACCTCCATGCCTTTGCCACCATTTCCTAAATCTTACTCAACCATCCTAAAGAGGCTATTACAAGCATCTTGCTTAACCTTGCCACCTATAAGACCATTTGACCCACACAATCCTAAACCATCTTGGTATAATGATAGGTTAGTATGTTCATACCATAGAACACCTAGGCAGGATACTAAGAACTATAAGGCTCTCCAAGTATTAGCCCATTAGTTGTATCATGAGGATGACTTATCGTTAGATGAGCCTCCCATGAGCACACCACTGATCCAAGAACCAAGAGCCATTGACTAGCATTTACCTCCTCCTCCACTCTCACCTCATAATGAAGAGGGTGAATCGAAGCAATCCTTTAGCCTAACTCCTACCCTAATGTATATCATCTATGTGGTCACATGATCATAAGCCCAACCAAGGGATAAGGGAAAGGCAAAGGTGTCTATTCCATGGGCATACCCCTCTTCCACCACCCAATTACCTGGCCAACACCAAACACCTTTACCTTCAACTAAACCCAAGGTGTCTATCTTGAGTCCCTCTCAATCCAACCCATCTAAATCAATCCAATGAGTAATTCTAAAACAACTTCACCAAATGCTAGTAAAGATGAGTTTGTATGAACTAATCAATACGTCACCCCATTACCACCATGATATAGGCTTTGCAATCCATAAAGGTCTAACTAGAAGACCCATAACCTCTAGCAACCCTTGTCGAAGCTCTCCAACTTTCCAACCTTATTACCTTCAAGGATTCAAAATACCCTCCATCCACCTAAATGACCCATATCCTCCCCTCTTCATTATTGCATACATTAACCAAACCATATAAGCTAACCCAAGTTCTTATACATCATGTAACATGACATACCAGCCCAATGACATTCTACTTCTTCCATCCAATAAGCCTTCACCAATAAAAGATGAATTTTTATCTTCCTCTACCATTGATGCCTCCACCAGGTCATACATTCCTTCCACCCAAATCCTCACAACAGACCATTTAGAATCAACCTTCCAACATCTTTCATTGGGGGATTATTGCCTTCTGACCTTGACACTTTCCCTACTCTCCAAGAGTATGGGTAACTTGACCACCAACCTAGTTATGACCCCAATATCAAGACCATTGTTCCATTCATACCCTCAACTTGTTTAACCAATTTTATCTATGGGGGACTTGATAAACCCATTTGACACATTCACGACCTCTTTTTCACCTCAACCATTCACCTCTAGTTTGTCTTATCTAGATAAACCATAGTTTACCCAGAGATACCTTTATAGTGTGCTTGGAAGGGATTTGGTCTAAGTTGATATGAATACAAACTACATGAGTTACTTCCAATCAAGACCTAAAAACCTCACAAAAAGCATGGCCTTAGTTTTATGCCACCTAAACAATAAACCAACTCACCTCCCATTACCATCATTAATGAAGAAATCCCATCCTCATCATCTACTTCACCATCAACAACTAATAATATCAACATCATCCCTCCTAACTTTTTTTCATCAATATGATCAGCCTCAGACCCATGACTTATCAAAAGGATGGGGTGATCATAACCATACCTCTGACCAATTTTGGGATGATAGGAGATGACTCTTCAACCATTAATGCCATTCAGTGTCAAGATGATGATTCCATTCTCACCTATCTTGGTGCAGAAGATTCCTCTATCCACAAATCTCTTTCTCTTAAGACTTCAATCATGTTGAACAAATCCACAATGGATATTAACTTGGGCACTCTAGATAACCCACGCATTATCAAAATTGGCCAATCACTAAACTCTAAGGAACTTTGGGACTTCCCCTCCTTCTTGAAAGACCCTAGTATAGCATTTGCTTGGTCCTATAGTGACATGATAGGAATCAATCCCTCCATAGCTATTGACAACATAGTCACCAATCATGATGCATAGCTTGTTAGGTAAAAACTTTGATGAATACACCCTTGTATAGCCCTTCTTGTCAAAGAAGAGCTTCAACATCTCCTATTCATCAATTTCATCCAACCCGTTGACTATCCCCAATGTCAGGATTAGGAGCACAATTGATTACCTTTGTATAAGAAACTAAACACAAAATTTAACCAGAAGTAATAAGTAACTAGAAATCAGAAATAGCACAGAATATGAGAGACAATACCCAATTGTATTAATACTCTTCCAGAAGGAATTACAATAAAGAAGTCACACTCTTCTTCCCACACCTCTAGGGCTCCCACACCTCTAGGGCATACAATAATCTCCTTCAAGAGTTCTCTCTCTCAACTACGGTCACAACAAACAACTCAAACACAGAGTTGTTGTTCACCTCCACCAGTCAATAACACTACTACCAGTACCATCGAGTATACACACATACTCCAAGTCTGAGTACACCACATACTCCAAGTAGATCTCACCTGATCTTACTACTTGTTGTGTTGCTAATCTCCCTGATCTTGTTGCCACTTGCAAATCAACCTAGTTTTGCACACTTGCAAACCTAGATCTCACACACACACACACACACACCTGCAGATCAATCGACCTTACTTACCATGTAGATCTCACCTGATCTTGCTATACCGCAGATCAACCTAGCCTTGCACACCTGCCAACCTAGATCATACATACATGAAGAACCCTTGTCCTTGCCTCACCAAGTCCTTATGATTCTCCATGGATAGAACCCTTCTAATTCTATAGAAGCCTTCTGGTTCTACAATCTTACAATACAACCCATGGGTCTCTTAAATAGATCCCATACAAACAATAATTAGACTTCTAATTACAATAATTAGAACCATAGCTCCAAGACTAAAATTAGTCTTTTACATGCAAACTAATTGTCTGTCTAAAATTATACCAGTTCTGAAGACGCATGCACACATAGGCTGCCGACGTCGGTTCTTGTCTAACCGATGTTGGCTGACCCATAACCGACGTTGGTTATTGTGAACACTAAAGATGACCGATGTCAATTGATCAGACCGACATCGGTTGCCTATAACTCAGTAACCTCCTCCTGTTTGCATCCTGGTGAAGCTTTTAGCTCCACAACCTAACACCCAATGGGTCTTAAACATCATACATGTCACCAAAGCAATAGGGGGACTACGCCTCTATGTAGTCTTTTATGACCTTAACATTGCTTGCCCAAAGGATGACTTTCATTTTCCAAGCATTGACTAACTGTTGATCTTATGACTAGCCATGAGATGTTATCTCTTATGGATAGATTCTTAGGTTATAATTAGATCCTAATTACCCCTAAATATCAACACAAAACTACCCTTATCACCTCATGGGGAACTTTCTACTATAGGTTCATGCCTTTGAGATGAAAGAACATTGGTGCAACCTACTAGCATGCCATGACCTACATCTTCCATGACCTTATTCACAAAATCATTAAAGACTATGTTGATGACCTTCCTAGGAAATCTAAATGTTGTAAAGATCATTTAGTCATTCTTAAGATTATCTTTGAGTGACTCATCAATTACTATGTCTGCCTTAACCCCAAGAAGTGTATTTTTGGGGTCTTGTCAGGAAAGCTCCTTGGATTTTTGTCTCCCTTCTAGGAATCAAAGTTGATCTAGCCAAAATCAAAGCAATCCTTGACATGCCTCCTCCTACCCATCTCAAGTAACTCTGTAGCTTGCAGGGGAAGTTTCAATCCATTTGTCACTTTATCTCTTATTTCTCATATCGATACCAATTGTTTCACCACCTTCTAAAGAAGGATGTATCTTTCAAGTGGAATAATGACTGTCTGAAGGCCTTTGATTCACTTAAAGAATACTTTCTATCTCCACCAGTCCTCATTCCTCCCAAGGAAGACCAACCTTTTTACCTTTTTATTTCCACTATAAACCACTCCTTAGGGGCAATGCTAGTTCATCGAGATGAGTAGTATAAAAAGCAAGCTATCTTTTACATTAGTCATACGCTTATAGAGTATGAGACTTGGTACACCCATACTGAGAAACTTAGCCTAGCTTTAGTCTTCATGGCCACTAAACCCTATAATTAGCTTCTCAACCACAAGACCTATGTCATAACCAATACTTACCCACTCAAGTATATGCACTCTTAGCCATACCAAAACCAATATATGGCCAAATGACTCATGACTTTGGTTGAGTTTGCCTTTGAATTTATTTAGTAGAAGTCAATTAAAGGGAAAGTCATTACTAACCAATTAGCCGAAGACTATTAATATATAATCAGTCTCCTCCTCTTGAGTTTCCTAATGAGTCTGTCATGACCCTCTCTTAGGTAGACTTCACCTATCAAGTGACCATGTTCTTCAATGGATCGAAGTGTCAACATGGTGGGGTACTTGGCATCATCCTTATCCCCCTTCATGGTGAACCTCTTCCTTTATCCTTTAATTTATATTTTGATTGTACCTATAATATGGTTGAATACGAAGCCCTAGTGATAAGTCTCCAGATTGCATTAGCTTTGGGAGTCAAAATCATGAGTACTTTTTATGATTCTCAACTCATGGTCAATCAAGTCAATGGCTCTTACAAGTTTAAGGATGATGTTTTTCAATGGTACAAACAATTAGCTAATGTCCTCTTAGCATCATTTAAACATTGCTATATCCAAACCACTCTACGATCTATGAACAAGTTTGTCAATACAATGGCTTCCCTCACTTCTCAAATCCTATCTACACCATCTGAATCTATGTTACATGTCATTTTCCATCAACTTACCTAGCCTTCTTATGTCAAATCAAACTCTCCTGCCATCTTCAATGTGGAGGAGACCCAACCTGACCTTTGGTATCAGCAGACATTCGACTACCTCAACCTTGCCATCATTCCTTTCAATCTTTCTAGGAATACTCAATGAGCATTTATCTAGAGAACCTCATGTTATACTATACTAGGGGGGATTCTTTATAAACATGGCTTTGATGGTCTCCTCTTATATTGCCTACGTATACACAAAGCCTCTCATGCTATCAGGGAAACATATGATGGGATTTTTGGGGGACACTTTAGTGGCCTATCCATCACTAAAAACATCCTTCACCTTGGCTATTATTATCCCACCCTTAACCAAGATTGTTGTGATTATGTGAAAAAGTGCATCAAATGTCAACAACAAGCTAATTTGCATCATGCACCTAGCCATAGTCTTTACGTATCCAAAGATTTTCGGCCCTTCTTATAATGGGGTATGGACCTTATTGGTGAAATTAACCCCCATTCTTCACAACGACATCATTTTATTATCACGATGACCAAATATTTTACCAAATGGGCTGAGGTTGTTCCTCTTGTCTCAATAAAAGTAAAAAAGGTTGTCGACATTATCAACCATCACATCATCTATCATTTTGGTGTTGCTCATAAAATTATCATCAACAATGGTAAATCTTTAAAAAATAAATAAGTCTAAGGCCTTTGTGATGCATTCAGTATCAAGTTAAGTTTTTCATCTCTCTATCAGCCATAAGCTAATAGACAGGTTGAAGCCTCTAAGAAAACTCTCAACAACATGCTCACTAAAATGGTTAACACATCTGGTCGAGATTGGAATTTACACATCCCCTTTGCCTTATGGGCCTATTGTATTAGCATTCAAACCCCTATGGGTGTTACTCCTTTCTCTCTAGTTTTTGGATCATAGGTTGTCTTGCCTTCCAAAGTCCAAATTCCCTCTCTTCACATATACTTGCAAGATCTCATCTCTGAGAGTGATTATCATCAAGAACATCTAGCCCAACTTGAGCTACTTGATGAACGTCATTTAACATCACTCACTCATCTTCATGTTTATCAAGAATGCATCAATCATGCTAATAAAAAACACCTTCAAGTGTGAGAATTCAATATCAGAGACCTCATCCTAAAGGAAAATCAACATGTTGCCAATATGGAGAAAAACAAGCAAGACAAGTTTGTTTTCAATTGCTTGGACCTTATATCATAACACACAAGTATGGATTAGGAGCTTACAGGTAATCCTCTATTGAAGGTAACCCATAACTTGAGCCCCTTAATGCTTCACATCTACATCCTTTCTTTTGTTAAAATAGGATCAAACTCACCTATTGTCCAACTTAAGCTCATCCCTTATTTTCAAATCACATTCATCTCCTTATTTTAGGGACAATTAATTACAATTGAATCATGTAATTATCCATCACAATCATAGCCTAATATTCAACAATGGGTACCATGGCTCCAAACATGGCATGATTATCATGGCACTTTACACCCCTTTTATAAGATGTATTCCTATGGTCATTGTCACTTAAACCTCTTTTACACCTCATTAACCTTTTTGTGCTTTTAGTTTTGGCTTCACAAAAGGAGAACCTTTAAGCCTATATAAACAAGTTTTTGTTAAGCAAAAATCAAAAGAAAAAGCAACATCGTAAGCAAAAATAATCATGGGTTATTTTGAGCATCCGTAGACTGCTCCCTTGAACAACAGTTGCCAAAACATATCAAAATTGCTCAATTCAAGGTAGACTGCTCCCTTGAAGGACAGCTATCAAAAAGCCTTAGACAAAGAGCACAAAACATAGACCACTCCCTTGAAGGATGGTTGACTCAAGCATTTTTCAAAGCATAACAATTTCTTATAAGCTTCCTACATCGATCAGCTTCCCCAAACTTCTCAACCAAAACAACAAAATAGCAAAAGACCCATTATCAAACATCAGCAAAAAGCAACATAATTTTGAAAGTTGTAATTGTCTCTCATAAGTAGACTTCCCTCATCAATCAATTTACACCTTATATAACATGGACTTGTTTATACTGCCTCTTTGGTGATCTACAGAAAAGGCAAACTAGTCTCCCAAGAAGGTTCCATTTTCATCTCCCTCCCCTTCATACACTCTATAAGAAGGGGATTTTGAGCTTACTTGGCATTATGTAATCAAGACACCTTTTTAACCAACTAATGCATGCTAATGTGAAACATTCAAAAGGCTTATTTTCTTTAAGTCAATCTAATTTTGGTTTGTTTTAGTCCTTGTCAAAGAAAAAGCATCATTCCTCCTTCTTATTCTCTCATACTATTGATACATTCACTTAGACATTTGTCTCTTTATTGTCTTCTCTTTCTCACATCTGGTTTTGTTCTTTAAACTTATTTTATGGGCTTCACCCTAATCTAAACAAAATTACCATAATCATTACCACATCACATAATATCATCATCACATCATAAATAATAATAAACATCATTAGCATAATCACCACCTCCATAAACAAATCAACTATCACCATCACGAAGTCATAATCACATATACCATATACACCACATATCTAAATCTAAGTGGCGAAGCATGTACTCATTAAATTTTAGCATGAACACCATAATCATAACCATATCATAAAACATCATCATGACATTATCAACATCCTACCATTTATCACATCCATATAGCTATGATCCATAATCCATAACCATAACATTAATCACATCATAAACCTTGTCCACCTAAGCATAACCAGTAGCCATAACCATAATCATATCACTATCATAAGCATGGTCATCTTAAACATGAAATTAAAAGATCACATCCATAAACAACATCACCAAATACCATAACCATAATGTCATAAACCATCATCTTAATCATCACCAACATCACATTAGCATCACATAATCATATTGGGATCATCATAGTCATCCATAACCATCACATCATAATCACATAAATAACATCAATCCATATCCAGTATCATCATGAACATAAATTAAAGAGACATATCATCACATGCCTAGTTAGGTGGGTCTACATCAACATCATCATGAGCATAACCATAATAAATATGACATCATCAATAATCACAATGAATATCACAACCATGAAATACAAACCATAAACAAAGGATCACATCTATATCTCATAAATAATATGTTAGGTTGTGGAGCTAAAAGCTTCACTCGAATGCAAACATGGAGGTTGTTGAGTGTCACAGTCACCGACGTCGATAGGCTAACCAACGTCAGTCAGTGGTGGACAATAGAAACTGACATCGATCAGGATTCGGTCGACGTCGATCATCCACAGACAGACAGGGACCGACGTCGGTCGCCTATGCGGTTCCAAAACTGCTTGTTGATGAACAGTTAGTTAATGAACTAGTTGTTTTCATGTTAAAGGCTAATTTTAGTCTTGAGCCGCTTGTCTAATTATTATATGCATGGGATATATATAATAGACTCATCAGCTGTATTGTAAAGTGTAGAACTAGAAGAGTTCTTTCGATGGTGGAATCACAAGGGTTCTTCCAGGTATGTAAGATCAGGTTGATCTGTAGGTTGTGCAAGATCAGGTGGGAGATCTACATGGGTAAGTAACGTCAGTTGATCTGCCGGTGTGTGTGCGAGGTCAAAGGAGATCTGCGGGGTAGCAAGATCAAAGGTGACAGTAACACATCAAGGAGCAAGATCAAGTGAGATCTACTTGGAGTACGTTGCGTACTCAGTTGTACTGGTAGTATTGATATTGACTGGTTGAGGTGAACAATAGCTCTGTGTTTGAGTTGTTTGTTGTGACCTGTATTGAGAGAAGATAACTCTTAAGGGAAGATTACTAGTATGCCCACGAAGTGGAAGAAAGAGTGTGATCTCTTTATTGTAATTTCCTTTTGGAATGAGTTGAATACAATTGTGTGTTGCCTCTCATATTCTATGCTATTTTTGATTTCTAGTTACTTGTTACTTTTGGTTAAATTCCACATTTAGTTGCTTATACAAAGGTAATCAAGTGTGCTCTTAATTCTGACAAGTGGTGTCAGAGCTTTATGGAACCTAGGTCCTATCAATTGGTATCAGAGCGAGGTTGGAGGTTCTCATAGCGAGGTTCACTAACACCTTGGTCACAGAGTGTGTTATGTGGTGTTTTGATTACAGGTCACTCTCAGGGGTTTTTGATTGAGTGGGAGTATAACAATGGCAGAAGAAGGTAAGCTGAGAATGGAGAAATTCAGTCATAGGCATAACACCACAGGGTGTGTGGTGGTTGGTCTTAAAGAGGGATACAAGCCAGGATACAGATTAGACAATGGACTGGTACAGGTATAGGTGCAGCTGTTTATCTCCAAGTGGGAGATTGTTAGGTTGTGGAGCTAAAAGCTTCACCTGGATGCAAACATGGAGGTTGTTGAGTGTCACAATCACCGACATTGGCAGGCCAATCAACATCGATCAATGGTGGACAAATAGCAACCAACATTGGTCAAGAGTCGGCCGACGTTGGTCATCCACAGACAGACAGGGACTGACATAAGTCACCTATGCGATTCCAGAATTGCTTGTTGATGAACAATTAGTTAACAAACTGGTTGTTTGCATGTTAAAGGCTAATTTTAGTCTTAAGCTGCTTGTCTAATTATTGTATGCATGGGATCTATATAATAGACTCATGGGTTGTATTGTAAAGTGTAGAACCAGAAGAGTTCTTCTGATGGTGGAATCACAAGGGTTCTTCCAAGTATGTAAGATCAGGTTGATCTGCAGGTTGTGCAAGATCAGGTGGGAGATCTAGATGGGTAAGTAAGGTTGATTGATCTACAGGTGTGTGTATGAGGTCAAAGGAGATCTACGGGGTAGCAAGATCAAAGGTGATAGCAACACATCAAGGAGCAAGATCAGGTGAGATCTACTTGGAGTACATTGCGTACTCGGTTGTACTGGTAGTATTGATACTGATTGGTTGAGGTGAACAATAGCTCTATGTTTGAGTTGTTGTTATGACCTGTATTGAGAGAAGATAACTCTTAAGGGAAGATTACTGGTATGCCCACGAAGTGGATGAAAGAGTGTGATCTCTTTATTGTAATTTCCTTCTGGAATGAGTTGAATACAATTGTGTGTTGCCTCTCATATTCTGTGTTATTTCTGATTTCTAGTTACTTGTTACTTTTGGTTAAATTCTACATTTAGTTGCTTATACAAAGGTAATCAAGTGTGCTCTTAAATCTGACAAGTGGTGTCAGAGCTTTGTGGAACCTAGGTCCTATCAATTGGTATCAGAGCGAGGTTGGAGGTTCTCAGAGCAAGGTTCACTAACACCTTGGTCACAGAGTGTGTTATGTGGTTTTTTTATTACAGGTCACTCTCAGGGGTTTCTGATTGAGTGGGAGTATAGCAATGGCAGAAGAAGGTAAGCTGAGAATGGAGAAATTCAGTCACAGGCGTAGCACCATAGGGTGTGAGGTGGTTAGTCTTCAAGATTGGTATTAAAGAGGGATACAAGCCAGGATACAGATTAGACAATGTACTGGTACAGGTATAAGTGTAGCTGTTTATCTCCAAGTGGGAGATTGTTAGGTTGTGGAGCTAAAAGCTTCACCCAAATGTAAACATAGAGGTTGTTGAGTGTCATAGTCACCGACATCAGTAGGCCAACTGATGTCGGTCAATGGTGGATAGATAGCAACCGACATTGGTCAGGAGTCGGCTGATGTCAATCATCCATAGACATACAGGGACTGACATCGATCACCTGTGCAGTTCCAGAACTGCTTATTGATGAATAGTTAGTTAACAAACTAGTTGTTTGCATGTTAAAGGCTAATTTTAGTCTTGAGCCACTTGTCTAATTATTGTATGCATGGGATCTATATAATAGACTCATGGGTTGTATTGTAAAGTGTAGAACCAGAAGAGTTCTTTCGATGGTGGAATCACAAGGGTTCTTCCAGGTATGTAAGATCAGGTTGATCTATAGGTTGTGCAAGATCAGGTGGGAGATCTACATGGGTAAGGTCAGTTGATCTGCAGGTGTGTGTGCGAGGTTAAAGGAGATCTATAGGGTAGCAAGATCAAAGGTGACAGCAACACATTAAGGAGCAAGATTAGGTGAGATCTACTTGGAGTATGTTGTGTACTCGGTTGTACTGGTAGTATTGATACTGATTGGTTGAGGTGAACAATAGCTCTGTGTTTGAGTTGTTTGTTGTGACCTGTATTGAGAGAAGATAACTCTTGAGGGGAGATTACTGGTATGCCCACGAAGTGGATAAAAGAGTGTGATCTCTTTCTTGTAATTTCCTTCTGGAATGAGTTGAATACAATTGTGTGTTGCCTCTCATATTCTGTGCTATTTCTGATTTCTAGTTACTTGTTACTTCTGGTTAAATTCTGCATTTAGTTGCTTATACAAAGGTAATCAAGTGTGCTCTTAATTCTGACAAGTGGTGTCAGAGCTTTGTGGAACCTAGGTCCTATCATAATCATCATAGTGTATACAATATATACATATCTCTCAAAAATATACATCTCACTACAACTCACATGTTGGTATCAAAATCATAAAATACATCAAAAATAATGTCTCATCATAATCTATGATCCTAAGGCACCATTGAATCTTGGAGCCTACCCTCTTACACCTACCTATTCACCTATATATGTGGCCCACTAGCATGTTGTCATTATGTTGGAACTTCCTGCAATCTTGGCCCTATATTTACCCCATCAAGGCTCATCTGGACAATGCCTAAAGACCAAGGCCTCATAATAATATAACTACAAATTCACTACATATCTTAGCATCGAGATAATACCTATTCGTCTTGTAGTTATTGGTACCCCACCCCATGCCTACCAGAGAGAATCTCTCTCTTGCATCACCAACTCTAGTTGAGACTTGGCCTAATCTCTCTCCCCTATCAAAGTGGCCACCTAACCCTAGATTTATACTAAGGATGCCTATGTTACCACCAAGGATGTCTGAGCTATGGCTAAAGCCAATCATGCCTAGTCCCTCTTAGTGGTCAATGTCTATACATCTAGGGCAACCCCTGTATTTGAGCATGTTGACCATCTCCCCTTGTGTTAACATCCATATCTTGCCAACCCCCATCATCACCACCAAAATCAAATGTGGTATAGTGTGCCTAATACCATGCAGGATAGCCATCTATCACACATACACCATCCATATCTATCCTCAAAGGCAACTCCTTGTGATCAATAAAACCATGCACTAGCTATGGAGTAAGTAGTAGAAATTTTACATCCTCCCTCCTATACCTTGAGAATGTCATAGGTATATCCTACATGAGGTCAAACTGCCTCTATACCCTATCAAATGGGATCAACTCTATCTCTTGATCCCACTGGCCATAGATCCATCTATAGCTCTAAAGAGACAGAGTATGCCTCTTATAGTGTGCCCATCTTGGAAACCTAATATAGGGTCTCCAAATCACATCTCTTATAACCAAAGCATACAGTCAGTCCTTTTACTAGTCAATATCACGTGATCCTCCCCCTAATCCTGAGAGGGCATAGTCACCTCTCTACCTCATATATCCAACCTTGTAATCCATCTACAAAAAACTCTCCCATGGTAGCCCCATGGGTCTCATCACCCTGATATGCTTATAAGCCTAACAATGGAGAACAAACTCGATACTAATCATATATTTCCTATGGGCTCAAAATCCCCATAACTCATGGTAAATCTGAATAAGTAGCATAGTGCTAATGAAAACACTATGTGATCCAACCACATCTCCACATGCACACCCAAAAATAAGTAAGGGAACCTCCCACTACTATAATCTGGCAAACATGATCACTATCGTCATCATCATAAATAGCCTCCTTGCATCCCTATCTCTCTAGTATAGTGGCATGTAGTGGAAGCCTCTTAAGTGCCACCTCACAAAATCAAGGTCATTTTCATATAAGAGCTCCATCTACCCATCTTAATCATCACTATCAATGTGTTAAATTAGCTCACCTTGAATGGGTAGTCAAACTATCTTGTGGATGTCTTCAAATAATATAGTTAGCTTACTTGTAGGAAGAAGGAAGGTGTTAGTGGTAGGTCTTATATCTTGATGAGTGCCACTAACATCATTACATCTCGAGGTGCGTGTTGATAATACCTCATACCCCTAAGGCCCATGTCCTCCATATACTCCCAATCATCATCAATCATCTTGCACTGAATCTCATCTAGTATCTAGGGCACTCTATCCCTCATTTGAATATGCTCCCATGCCTGTAAGGTTTGATATCAACCACCTTAATTCACTATCATATTTTGCCTACATACTTTACCACTTGCACCTACCTCCTATTCTAATCTATCCAACTCATAACGTTTACCTAATATGACTTATACCTATCATTCAACCTTATTAACCCTTAACCTAAACCACAACCATAACCCCACCTTTTTCACCCTTCTAACCATCAATAATTTACCCAAACCTTAACCTTAGCCTTAATACTATTCTTACAAAACTTTTTAACTTATACATCGACCACCAATGGTCACCTATTCCTATAATTGACCATCAACGGTTAGGTTACCAACCATCGATGGTCACCATAAAGTGGCTTATCAACAGTCATATATCTACCATCAACCATTAGTAGTGATTGTGACAGCTAGAAATGACCATTAACAATCATTGTAAAGTGACTGTCAGTGATCAAATCCAACCTTACCCTCCCCATCTACCTATCTAACTTCACCATATCTAAATCAAACCTACCTATAACTACCTCGACCCTCCCTTATCTACCATACCCTTGGAAATTTGCATTTACCCTACCATTTCGACTTCAAACACAAAAATAACTACCCAAGTCCTAGCCTTAGGTCAAACCCACCCATACAAACAATAAACAAACAACCAACTTGACAACAAATCATTTAAACAAACATTTAAATGTGCAAATTTAAACCTAATCTATCAATTCAAAATAATACCTACCTCATTCCTCAATCACCATTAAGGAGGAACCTTGGGGACCACTATCTAACCTTGTGCTCTCACTCATCCCCTCTACATCCTTGGTTAACTTTGAATCAATCCACTCAATCAATCACCCTCAACCATCATCATCTTATCCAAAAATGCAAACAAGCCAATGATCGAGGTTTTATATTTCATAATGTAAGATTTAAACCCCTGGTGGTCTTTTGTCTTCGCCCTTTTAGGGTTGACGCACGATCACCAATGGTTAGGGTGACCATCGATGGTCAACCTACCTAGGATTTTTTTCTCCCACCCACACCTTTTAAAAAAAATTAACACACTTTCACCTAATTCTACCCACTGGAGATGACCTTCTCTAACAACCCTCATAAAACACACCAAATCTTGCACTTAGCTATTTTGGCCAAAACTAATGCATGTTGTGTGATGACCTTGCCTTGGTTATTTTAACCACACCAGCTAAATTTCCAAGTTGAACATTTTTGAACTTGTACTACTTTATGCACACCTAACCAACTTATGTCTTCATACGAGTACTTCCTACCTTGGATACCCATGAAGACACTGACCTTGTTTAGGAGACTTGTATTTATAAGTATAACCCCATCATCACATATGATTATGTGGTCCACTTGTCACTTGTCCTTCTAGTACCAACCTTATTTTTTTTACCGACCATGATAATCTAGTCAATGCATGATCTTGGCTATCATAATTAGGCCCACTTTATGCACATGTTTGCACTTTAGTGCCCAATCTATAACCTACTTCATCACCAACTTACCCACTTATCAAACCTGTACCCAATTTTGTTTTACCTCATCACCTCATAGTTTGAGGGGGAGCACCTCCTCCCATGTTTGGGGCAAACAAGCCTTTAACCTACAGTACATTTTTGTTTTGCATCTTGTTAATACAACTTACATGACAAAAAGAGGCAAAATATAGACACTAAAAAAGTGCATACAATGGATTTAGATGTCAAACTAACCCCTAGACCACCTCGGGACCACCTAAAAACTCTTCCATAAACCTAAGTCAAGTTAACTAAATCACCCTAGCTAAATTTTGAGCAAACTTTACCTTTCACCCATGATCATCGACGATCACCCTAACTGTCAACGATTAGGCTTGACCATCGATGATCAAGATTCAACCACCTGAATAGTCAACTCTAACTTATTTTTTATATTTATCTTGTCTAATTTGTGTGTGAACCAATGCATGCAAAATCTAAATTTAGACACCCTATTAAACACCTTACTGAATTATTGTTTCTCCTCTCTTTCCTTCTTATAAAAAGAGAGGAGGAAGAGGTGAAAGGGATCATCATCCACATCTAAAATTAGAGATTTTTACATCAAAGCTTCTTTTCAGGTATTCTCCTGGTGAACCAACATGTACGACAGAGATCTAAAGTGCTACCATCCATCAGACAATAGCCAAGTATCATTACTCTACTATAATTTCCTGACCCCATCAATGATTCCTCAATTAATTACCTCAACCCTTCTTCAAATCAGCAACCAGCAAGCTAAGTATTTATTTCTAATATTTAGTTACTTTATTTTTATTTCAAAAAAAACCTAGCCCAAACCCACCTTCTAGAATTTCATTTTGCATCCCTATCAACCCATTTCTTGAACCACACCAAAAGTATAGTAACTATCGATGGTCACCGTAACCACTATTTATCTATAACTGTTGATAGTCACCCCAACCATTGATAGTCACTGTGTGATAAATAAATAAAAATCTATTTTCACCCACCAGACCTTAACTAAATCTAACTTTCTACCTCTCTACCTAATCATAGAACCTCACTCTAATTTTTGAACCACACCTAATTCATTTAGCATTAATATTAATCTATTTATTAATGTGATTAGTCAAATTCACCTATTTATTTACCAAGCACTTTTTGTATTTCATTTCAATATCTTCTATGATATATGCAAGTACTTTATCTCTTTATTTTAGAATTTAATTGTCTAAAAGTGTGGATTGATAGCCTCCAAGGAAGCTTGCACTTCTTGGAACTAGCTTGCTAGGTAGTCCACCCTACTATTTAACTAATCAACCATTTCTTTAGTTCTTTCTTATCTACAGGTCATTCCTCCCAAGCTAAAGAGGAGTATCTACAACAATCTGGATCAATGCATGCATAACATATCAAGGTTTTCTACCATACCCTTCTCAAGTTTATTTTCTCTTTCTTCCAAATAATATAAGTGAAATTTATTTGAAATACTATCCTTGGGCACTGAAAAGTGGCTAAGTGTTGCCTACATAGTCTGAACAGACCTCAAGCCGATGTAGTTCTGACTAGATGATAAATGATGAGAGAGACAAGATGATGATGATGATGATGATGATGATGATGATGATGATGATGATGATGATGATGATGTATGTTAGACATGTTAGTGGTTAGATATAGGAGGTGACTTAGATGAAGCTAAATAAATTTGGAGATGAGATGTTAGATGTTGATGACTAGAGAGATGATAGAAAAAGACTTGATTGGATATTAGATGAATGGACTAGGATGATCAAATTAATGATGGGATAAGGATGATGATTAGATTAGATTAGGAGAAATGATCAATCCATCATTGTTGTAATAAGGCTCATCATATTCTAAGTAATTCAAGAAATATGGCACTTGACAGTATGGCCCATGATATAAGTATGTCCAAGAGGACAATATGCCAAAGTGAATGGGAAAATAGTAAACTTTGCATCATTAAGGGAACTTATAAGCATTATTATAGCTTTGGTGGCCTCATATCATCCTCATTCATTACCATATAGACAAAAAAAGAGACGATGTAAGACTATAAACAAACAAACAAAACATAAGATAATCATTTACATGATAAAAGACATGTAAACAAGCCAATCAACAAACAGTAGACAAGTAACACACATGAGTACCAACATGCAATGTCACAATGTCTTGTCTGATGATAGGATGAGTGATTGGGTGATGGGATGGATTGGGATGATCATGATGTGAATTTAGGCTTAGTATAGACTTAGATTTGGAATAGACTAATGACAAAGATTAGGATTAGGACTTAGGTAATGATATGGATGTGGATATGGATATTGAACTAGGCAAGGGACTTGGATGACGATTTACATATGTGGTCTTAGAAGAGGATAATGATTTGAAAAAGGATATGTATTTGGAGATTTAAACGAGAGACATAAGACTGGTCAAGTGAAAGTGAGACTCGGTCAATATTACATCGATATAGATGAGATTTTTCCCTTGGTTTAGAATAGGAGGATGGATGATGTGATTGTGAAAGATGAAAGGCATGGATATGGATGTGACTAGGGAAAAAACATAAGACATGATACAATGGACTATTTTTGGATTTTTTCAAATTTTATGATTTTTAGGGTTTTTGGAATATGTATGTACAATATAAAAATGGGGTTACTAGTAAAGGGAATACCAAGCCCATCAACTAGGGTAAGGATGGATGAATGAAATAATGGATGGGATGAAAAAAGGGTGATGGTGATGCAGAAAAGGGGATGAGGACCAAAGAAGAATGGACTAGGGATTGCCAATGACCACATCATGAAGGAACCAGATATCTAGTTACCAAAGTGTACATTGGAGGATATGCCAAGATGATTCCAAAACATTTCTCAAGACATCTTCTATTCCCTTAAGATATTCAAGATGGGAAGGAAGGTTAGACATAATTGGAGGCAAGATATGATGGCAGATGATGGGTAGGAATAATGGACCAAGGGATAAGATATATAAGGATGATATGGGAGGGGATTGACAAGGGACATGAAATGGATGGATTCTTCCCCTAAGTGTTGAGGTATAATGTGAATAATAGATTATTTTACCATGATGTTGGGGACTAGTTTTCATCATGGTACTTGCCAAAGGTGTCAGAAGATTAGTTTTCACAATTGGACGACTGATTTATTATTATTATTATTATTATTATTATTATTATTATTATTATTATTATTATTATTATTATTATTATTATTATTATCATTGTTGTTGTTGTTGTTGTTGTTTTATTTTTATGATTTTTTCAATTTTTTGGGCATCTCATTTTATTAGATAAGGGTGAGATACAAGAATGTTGATACTATCTGGATCTTTAATCGACACTTGTTTTGGAGATATGTGATGCTAGGACCATGTGATGGATGTTTAGATTCATAGATGTCCTAGTGGCCTTTATTGACTCTTGATTTGATGTCCTCTAAATTTCTCAACCAGGTATTTTTATAACCCCAATGATTGATAATGTTGCCTAGGTATTTGAGATATGGTGTGGATGGGAATATGTCATGATTGTGATGATGGCATATAGGATGTGAATAAGAGATATGATCATGATGGACGCTATGATGGGATGGTGAGAGGAAATGAGGTTTGTCAGTGGCATACACCATTGGATATGGTAGAGGGGATTTATGAGATTGGTGCAATGAGAGTAAGGGATAAAAGACTTTTTAAATTTTTTACTTTTGATCCAAACATTAAGAGGATGGTCAGTCATATGATTATTGCATTTGACATTATTTTGATAAGCTGATTTTTTATTTTGATTTTGACTTTGGTTGCCTCTTGGTGCCTAATTGTGGGCTTCACTAGAAAGAAGTGACTTTTGATTGGATAAATGATTTTGATGTGGATAGACCCCTATCACTTCAAGGATATGTGTACTGGGGAATGATTCTTTATGACTTGGCCAATTATAAGACTCATCTTGACTTTGATTAATTAGATTTGGAAAATCACAGGTTGGATTATTTGACAGGATTAACTGATTATGGATTTGGATCCTTGTATATTCGATACATGATATTGCATGCATAGGGAAATCCAATGGTGCATGTTCCTATTCTTCCCATTCTTGGAGTGGGATGTAGGTATTATGGAGTAAGGGTGGATGATTAAGGATGTGTGGTGGATTAAGGGGATAATGGGCATCGTAGTCCTCATAAAGGTCACAAAGAGCCCTAGCCTCAACATCAAATAAAGTGTCCTCAAGAATTTCAAAAGTATCACTAAGACTTTTGGGGTAATTAACATCGAAATCCAATTTGTATCCAACTTGATGACCTTTGACTGATAGAACATCCAAGAATTATGCTTTGGTTTCATCATCTTAGGATGGATCAAGAGCCATGCCTTTTCACTAGTCGACAGTAGAGACATCTTAAAAGAGATGGGTGTTGACATGACCTTCATAATTTATAAGGGATGATTATTCTGACATGATTTCTAATTTAGATGTTGTTGTTAAACATGATCCTAACCATTCCAATATGGATTTTAATGAGATGATGTAGCCCATATATGATTTTATGGTAGGAACGCCTATGATTCTCTGCAAGTACCTCTTTCACATTGGGTTTGTGAAGGGATGATTAGGCTTAATAGAGTTATGAAGGTGGGGGATGTGATGTTAATTGGTCATAGGGATGGACTGATCAAAATTTTTGTAGGATGAATGGGATTGAAGTCATGACTGTGGTTAAGGAGGGAAGAAGCTTGATCATGTTTAGGAAGCAATTCTTGGCACACCCCTTTTTGCACACTCCTAGGTGTGGAGGTATTAGATTCACCCTCAATTTTAATATCATCATTATCAATTAAATTTTGGATATAATCTCAAAATGGGTGACATCTATTAATGGAATGCCTAGAGACTTTATGGTATATACAAAATCATTCAGGTTGATATCATGAGGGTACAAGCTTGAATAAATCTATATATCATGTTTGAGGGTGGACAATCATGCCTATGGACCTCAATTTCCAAATTAGGGTTTTCATGGATATGTGGAGAGGGGTATATGGCTTACCTTTGCTAGTACGATGGGGGATTTATGATGGATTATGACTAGTAGATGGAGGATTGGACTGTGGATGGGTACAAACTAGGGGTAAGGTGAGTTCGATGGGGTTAAGACCTTTGAAAAGCTAGGCACCCATATCAAATATTCATGAGAGGAATTCCCCCTTATTTTTAGCAATATACTTATTAAACAAGGAAATTTTTGGATTGGGAAGGTCATGACTAGGACTAGGGCTAGTGTATGGTAGACTGGAATGCAATGGAAATGAGGGTTGATGAGGGACTGATTTAGTAGGTGACCTTAGGTTTAGGGGCTTAAAATCATTGGGAAGGTGAACACCCATATCTAATATCCATAAGAGGACTTCATATTTATTAGTCAATATATATTAATTGAATAGGGTGACCTTATCACTTGTAGAGTGAGGACTATGATTATGATGAATTAATGATGGGGTTGACCATGATGAGCTAAGGGATTGTGGATAGTGAAGGATATGGGATATTGGTTTGGGTCTAAGGGGATTGAGGTTTGAGGGTAGGTAGGCACACATTTCTAGGGCCCACAAAAGGATCTCATCCTTATTAACAAATAGGTGTTGGTCCACTAAGATGGGGTATAAATCTAGGGGGATGTATGATGAAAGAGGAATGGATGATGTGAAGGTAGATTTAGGAATTGGATAGGTACTTGGTCAAAGCAAGGCTAAATTATTGAGCTATTATGACAAGTGATGATGAGGATGCGATAGACTAAATGTGATTGAGATCATATAAGACTAGGATCAGATTTCAAACCAATAATATAATAAGTGATAATGGTTTATCAATAATGCCTAGTTTTCAATCATCAAAAGGATTGTATATTTGATGGATGCCTAGATTCAAACTATAAATATGATGATTGGATAGGTGTTAGTTATGAATAGGCAAGATAGTTGGATTAGAGATGATTATATTGATGATTATTTGGATGCTAGATTAAAACCAACAAAGTGACAAGATGCTAGCAAGACACTAACTAGGTATGAGATCTAACCAAGTGATGAGTGATAGTGGACTATAATGATAAGATGATTGTCAGAGTTTAAAATGAGCACATAATCCCATAGGACCACTCCTTCAACACCATGACCATAGCCAAATATTCATGGAGACACAATAATAAGTATGCATAGTCCAGTCTCATTATTACTCAAAAGAATAATACAATTCTATAAATCTCTCATCCACCAGTCTGATAGGAGAAGAATAGGGAGTGCCTAGTAAATAAGCAAGATGAGTTGGTTTCATGCAATGATGATTTGTTACGTGAACCAAGATTAGTTGATATGGAATATTTGCATGCATAAAATAGTGATAAAAATATTCAGCATATATAAACTAAATAACCAACTCCCATTTAAGTTTAACACTCACTCTAACACCCTCCCTTAAGCACAAAATAGGGAGTATGAAAAAAGAAATCAAAGAGACTTAATGGGTCCTGGTAATAAGGCCTGATTAGGTAGCCATGTACAAATCATAGTAAAATACAAAGTGTCCCTATGTCAACCAATCCATCTTACAGGAGTACACAGATGTCAAGTCCCTATAACTACCAAGTCAAATAGGAACTGGTACTCTGTACGAGGCTCACTTTGTAAAAAACACTGATCACCAAATAAGGAAAAAAGAGTTACCAAGGATGAAAGGTATCACCATAAGGTACCCAAAAACTAGTAGAACCATAGTGAGAGTGAAGAAGAGAACATATTTTGTAAGGTATCTCAAAAAGCATGACTAAAAAACTCAACATAAACTTGTAGTAGGTGCACTCAATGGAATGAAGCCCATCAAACAAAAGATGAACTCAATCAACTACCTCAAAAATAAAAAGTGGTGTACTAAAAATGAGCACAATATCTAAAGCAGTATGTCCACACACCCCCACATAATGTTGTAATGGGTGTAGTGACTCAAAAAACCATCTAAATGAGTGGGCCAATCCCACTATGCAAACACTGAAATGTTAACATTAGGCTACACCAGACTAGTTACGCTCTAGAAGGAGAATAAGCTATACTACAACATCTAAAGGAGACTATTAACAATCAGATACAGATATGAAATCTCTCAAGAATGATGTCCCTAGTGATGATGGGCTAGTCATGTAACTAGAGAAGAAAGTGCTCAATCATGGAACACAAACATGAAGAAAAAATCTCAATGAATCTCAGTGTGAATATAAACAAAATTCCCATCCTACAAAAATATCACCAAGTGATGCAAGAAGCTCTATAATGCAATCAATTTGTGGAATACATCATCTATACAATGAGATATGTACACTTGAAAAGAACACATCTACCTAATCAAGGAGATCAAACAAAAAGGAGCATCAATAGTTAGGAGAAGCAATATGCAGTTAAAGAATATGAATAGTAGAGGAATGATGTTTGTAGTTTCCTTACCAAGAATTCTTATTCTATCGCCAAGAACGATTATAAATCCACCCTAAATGAACATGAATGGTGGATGAATATGCTTGCATATGTGTGAGTACAAAGTCCACAATAAAATAATGTGAGGTAACATCCAAATAAGTGTCAGGTAGATCATGTCTAACCACTGTAATCTCAGGTTTCTTAGCCTAAGTGAAGGTGCAAAAGAGCCCATATGTAGCTCATAATCCTCACAAAGAGTGGAGCAAACAAAAGATGAAGCTCTATCAATAGATCATAATGAAGATGAAGCACCTGTATCATAACCAAGGTCATGTTGATAAATCCACATAACAAGCTGAATAGGGTGAGAAATTCCCTATAAATGCTTCCCAATGCCTACAAGTTTGGTAGTGTGACCCACGAAATGAAGCATACGAGAGCCAAAACTAGTGGTATGCTTCTTAAAATAAGTAGGCATATATGAAGGTGGAACTGGAATAGGATGTGTAGAGTATGAAATAATAGAAGGAAAAAAAGTATCATCTAAAATAAGAGGAGCAACATGAACAATAGATTGCTTGAAATCTGGTAGATCACATTGTAAAAGTGCATTAAGTGGATGCGTACCAAATTCAGTACATGATGGAATGCAAGACTGATGTTGTGTGCCAACTAGTTTCTTCTATAGAGAACATATGAGGGCATCTTTTCTATGAATCAAGGAGCACAAAGGAGAATTCTACATCATGAATTTCTTGTTTGCTTCTTGAAGTGCTAGGAAAGAACTTACAGAATCAATGGTTTGCTTAGGACTTGGTAGGGTACTATCAAGAATTATACCAAAGTCAAAAATAAGAGCAATAACCACTATATTAGAATGTCCATCAGTAGGTGGAGGAGGTGAAGGTACCTCATCCAAATGACCACCAGTAATAAGTGTCTCATCCTCAAAAATCATGTCCTCACTATCAATGGAAAGAGGACAATAACTAATAGGAGAAGACAAAGACGCCAAAGAGTCCTCATGTAAATCCCCATCAAGAGTAACATCCTCACTACTAAGAGAAGACGATGGAGAAACACTATCACTAAGAGTCCTCACGCTTAATGCTCACTCAAATAATGATCTAGATGCATAAAAGGACTAGCTCAAGCCTTAGACTGATTTTCTCAAGGTTGAATCAGATATAATCATGTGATGAAGGATAAATGGAGGGATCAAGGATTGATGATGAGGGTGGTGATGTAATGATAGTGAATATGATATTTACATAAGGGTGTGACCTAAATAGCGATCAAGATGTGTTGTGATATAAGATAGGACTGGGTTAGACTAGATGGGGATGATAAGATAAGTATGTACAAGATAGGGTGATAAGATGCAAAAGATAAGAAAGATTATACAAGATACAATGACCTGTAAAGGAAATGAGGATATACAAGAAGACTACAAAATTATAAGATAGATAATAAGGATATACAATATGATGATATAGTGAGATTAAATAATCATATATAGGTTTTGGGTGAAAGGTTAACTTGGCTCATAAACAACACAGGTCTAACATGACACACACCCAAACAAGCAGACCACGATCCTAAGATGAGTAAATTGGTGGGTATATAACGTGATGACTGCACTATCTAATGGCTTCATGAGTGAGGTTGTAGGTTGGTGACCCGTTAAAGTATCAATAAAACCCTCTCAACCCCATTTGCACATGATGGTTACTTGGGATCTGATACTGACTCTAATAGTGGATCACCTATTACGGTCAAAAGGTCTTAAGCTAGGTTGAATAGGATCTCTAGGGGCATCCCTGATATACATTAACTACAATGAGGCCCAAGACCATATAGGGTGTTATCTAATGCTTGGTTTAGAGAGTTAAATCTTCCCCTTCATAGATGACATGTATGGGGTTAACTACTTGGATTAGAAATAACTATCCCTAATATTTATACTCTACCAAAACACGAAGTGTAGTTTAGTTCATGGTGGTGAAATCCATAGTCATTATCCCCCTAAGACTATGGTAAGTGCATGGGTGTCAATTCCATGTCATGTTGCCTCTAGAAAATAAAAAGTAGAGTATTTTTTAGTGGTTTTTCATCCTCTAGGAATCATCGCAAGGATGCAAGGAGGAGAGCATACACTACCATATCCCTCGAGTGACAAACAGACAGGCCAAAAAGAGATTAATTAATCGATTAATTAGATGTGAGATATATACAAGATGTAAGAATATACATAATATACAACATGATTTTAATATAATAATTAAAATGATTAATACTCTTAAATAAAATGATTTTTTTAATGTCAAAATGTCTTTGACATGCAGCCTACAAGAAAATCATTAGTAGTTTGATTGGAACTCTTGAGGGGCAACATACAAAATAAGATGCTAGTAGATCAAAATAGCCACTAGATTCAGCCTTGCAAGAGACAAACTGTTAGTCCAATAAGCTTTAATAAAAAACCCAAAAAAATCATGATTTAGCTTTATAACTTCTTTGGGTGATGGGGGGCATGACGCGAGGGTCTAGGGATGGTAACCCCCAATGGGGTCAAGGGGTAAGACCCCTTGTAGGGTGATGCAACATTGCCTCTTATGGTGTTAACGGGCAGAGCTCCTTATAGGGTCTAGGGGCAATGGTTGAGGGGTAGCTCCCTTGATGATAAAGGCAATTTGGGCCTTACATGATGCTTGGAATGACCTAAAATTCACTAAAAAATGACTTTAAAAATGCACTCAAAAAGGACAATTTTGAAAGCAAAAATGAAGAATAAAATCGCAAACGTAGACTACAAAACTGTAGATACACAATTAGACCAATGCAATACTGCAACCAAAAAATTCAATATCATGACTTTTTTGTAATATCATGACTACAAAGTCACAATTTTGTAGAAAGTGGCTAACTTCTAGTGGTTATCGTGTAGTTTTCTACAAAACCATGAGTTTTAAGGCAATATAGTGATTCTTATTACAAAACCACAATTTTGTGATTAGTGATATTGCATTTTGAAAAGGAAAGATACATATTTTAAATTTATGATTATTTACAATATCAAAATGATTAAAATTTATGATGATATTGATATATACAGATCAATAGAAAATATAAACAAGGCTTGGTCAGACTAAAAATAAATATTGATGATTACGGCCTTAAGATTTCACAATAGGTAGTTAAGAGGGGGTTTTAATGTGTTTTTTAGTTGATTTAAGAAAAGGTCCCCCCTATTTCTTATAGACATAAAATGATTAAATAAATAGAGACCAAACAATTAATCAATTAGTAATTCAGCTTAGGAAGTTTAATAGAAAACACAAAATCACTATTTGTGAATGTAATATCGTGATTTTTATGCAATATTTTGACTATCGAGTTTTGGTTCTGCATGAGGATGACAAAGTGAACTAGGGTTGATATGTCTTATTTCCCTCCACACATAACACCACCCTTTCTATCCTATAAGATGAAAAGAGATGATATGGACCCACAAAAGATCAAAAAATAAAGCAAAACTTATTATACTTGGTAAAACACTAGGCCCCACAAAACTATGAGTTAAAAGACAAAAACCACTGAATTATATACAAAATTGCTAATTACAAATTAGAGATATTGCCAAAAGGGTAAACTATTAGAGGTTAGAACAATATCACTTAAGTTCATGCAAAATTGTAACTTTATGGCAATATCATAATTCACGAATCTACAATTTTGAAGTAGAGGATTAACCTACAAAAATGTTGGTCGTTAGAAGTTAATATTTGGTGGTTAGTGCAAAACTGTGACTCTCAGGGAAAAACCACTACTACAATGTCACGACTTGCAAGGCAATACCGCAGTTCACATGTGCATTAAATTTGTATGGAAAATTGGAACTTGATCCTTGTCTAGTCAACCCTAGAAGCTATTAAAAACACTTTTAACAAGCAAGAGAGTTAAATTGAGAGTGTACTTGCACTATGGTCACCAAAATGTAGATGAAATTTTGAGCAAGTTGAATTTGATTGTGTTATTACATCAAAAACACCCAAAATGTCACTCCACTAATTAAGATTTAGAGCCATTAGGATAAAATGCAAATAGATGAAAGAACATTCAAAGCAACACTCTAATCCTAAATTTAATTGCTCCAAACCAAGATTGAACAAAAAAAAAGACAAAAGTATTTGTATTGATATTACCTTAGACTCATATTTATAGCATTATGATGGCTTGATTCATGGATTTGGATGGACTAGTTGATCATGTGGACATGAAGACTCTATGGATTCAATGGTTGGTTTGGACATGGAGGAGTGACTTGTATAAATAATCCAAAGAGGGAAGATCTATGGCTCACATTCAAAGTCGAGCCATGAGGATCAAGGGTAGATAAATTTCCAAAGAATTAAAAATTCATTGAAAGCCTCTAGAATAGAGGCTTCTGGAGAGAAGGGGCCAAGTTAGAGGAGGTTCTATAATTAGAGAATTCTAGAATCTCCTTAGAGGTTAATTGGGATTAGTGAGGGATTAGGATATGGATTAGGTGGGTGATTAGGGACTAGTGGTGTAGGGGAGCCTAGGAGTAGGCTTGATAGGTGGGTAGGTGGGTCATGGGAATTTTTAAATTCCCAAATAATAGATAAGTGGGGTTAGGACAAGAAATGGGGATTTAAGAGAATTAATAAAATGGTGGGGTAGGAATAATGTTAGTGAATGAAGAAATGTTGAGGGGGGATATTAGATAAATGACTAGGATTAGGATAAAGGGGATAAATTAACAAGATTAATTAGAATAATTAAGGCGATCAGAATTTAGTGTATACACATGGAAATTTACATCCTCTAGAAAAAAAAATCAACTTTTTCTTGTGATATGTTATCTATTATAACTATCATAGGAGATTTACAACAATAGGTCAACACTCTAAAAATGCAAGTTTATTCTCATGAAGCTATTCTTGAGGAGAATGCATTAATAGAGCAACTTATTCCTAAGGATGTATATGAGTATCCTTATCCTTTGAACTTTGTTATGACTATGTTCTCATCCTTTTATGGTCAAGGGGATTCTACTATTCATTTACAATAATATATACACTTTTTTGAACATTGGGCCCAAAATAGAAGCTTCCTATTAAAAGCTTCCAATTGTAGCTTAACCCAAGTGTCTCTTGATTGGTTTATTCTCTTACAAATGGTTCATTATCAACTTTCAAACAAATGGTTCATTATCAACTTTCAAACAACTTAAATATGTATTTCTATCATATTTGCATTGTTATACCTTACGTAAATTACCATTGGAATATTTTCAAGCATTGACATAAGTAGAAAATGAGACTATATAAGATTATGTAATCGATATAAGGATGCCTTGTATTCTTTACATTATACACCATCATATTTGGAGATATAATTTATATTTAGTAGAGACCTTCTTTCTCCACTTAGGGAAAGAGAATTACATATCCCCTTTGCTTCATTCGAGACCCTATGTTGGGATGTGCACAAGTATGCATGTGCTCTAATGAACACCCAAACCAAGTTGCCTATTTCTCCATCAAAAACCAAACACGGTAAAAATATTGTTTCCAAACCAAGTAAACAAGTTACAAAGAATCATGAGTCAATTTAAATACCTCCTACAAAACCAAATACATATATCAAAGAGCAAATAATAAAGGTACTAAATAAAGGAATGGAACACATTCTTGGAGTACCTCTTATAGTTAGACCATATACCACTACCAAATGGTAGCCTCTTTAATTTGATGGGTACTGGGATAGACCACATGATATATTACAAACTTTGTTGGATAAAAAAATGATAACACTCCCTCCTAATTCACATTACCCACCTTATATATTTCAGAGGTAAAAAAGGCAACACCTTCACACTTATCATGGTATTAATAGACATTGAGATAATGATTGTTTTTCGCTCGAGCAAAAGCTTATATAGTTAGTTGATCATAGAATCATTGCATATTGAAAAGACATATCTAGACGTATTGTGCATACTTATCTTAAATTCTCATCTAAGAAGGTCGAGACATCCCATGATGATCCCTATGAGGATCACATGGTCCATCAGTCTTCACAAAGGATGACCTCTAGTAGAAGTCATTTTCCTAGTGTACTCTCTCCCAAGATTGATCTCTCTCACATTGATCCTAATGAGGAACCATTGGTCTATCATGTCCTTCATAAAAAGACATAGGGAGAAGGTAAACTTACACAGTAGATATGGATACCTAAATAGATATATACGAATCCACAATATATTTCTACTTATACTTCAGAGATGATTATAGAAGTGCAATCCACAGTCTCATTTCCATGTGATCATTATAGATAGGCTTTTTATACCCATCCAAATTTTATTACATCTAATGATTTATTTATTGTTAATATAATACATGTATTTCAAAAATAAACATACTTATTACACAATTTACCATATCCAAACATACATTATAGAAATAAATGTAAGCAACTAAAGTACATTGTCATGTGAAATAAGAATACCAAATACAAACCTACCAAAGAACCATGATATAAATTCTTAATTCTTAACTCAAATATCTAGAGCACCTAGACATATACCTATTACTACTATTCAAAATAAACCACAAAACACTTAATGATGGGTTCTATGAACCCTTGCTCCTATTATTCCTATTATCTCTCCTATACCACAAACTCCTATTTTACATACACATAGTATCATAAATACTACAGTGATAGATATTGCAACATGCATGCTCCTCAATGACATCACAATATTATTACACCAAGTTCATAGTGGGGAGATATGTATGAGCATATATTGACTAGAATCATAGGATAGTCTTTCCCTTTCAAATATTAAAAAAAACTAAAAAATATAAAAAACATTCAAAAATCTAAAACAAACTTTTGGAACTTACATGTTTTATTGGCTCCTTAGCATCTATGTGTTAGTTCCATGTTCATGGATGACATAATTAGTTACTCCTACATACACATATGTGTCACACTTCTACTTGAGTGTGATACAAACATACTTAAATACATGATACATTCCTATTTCAAATGTTGGGATTTCCCTCTACTCATGTCATATGGATATTGGGGGCATTCACTTATTTGATCTTGATACAAATGAGTTATATGATTCAGTGATCACTCTACATTATCATGTTTGACCTTACATGTGTACTTACACATGCCTCTTATCTATGATTATATCTTACACAGGGTACTTGATATGCTATACACTTGACATTAATTCCTAACACATTGCATCCATGGGCTACTATGACATGTTTATGTTGGTTTCTTATGATTTACTTTATGTACTTCCTTGAGTGTCTTGCCTTACTATTGTATTTCTTATCCGAGCATTTGAATATTCTCCTTTGTTTGTGGCCCTTGTGCCTATGTATACTTTCATTAACATTGACATATGTCATTATTTATTATATGGGCATTTGAATATGCCATTATTGCTTTTATGGAAATTTGACTAAGTCACATCCCTTTGAATGTGAAGCATTTGAACATTCCCCTTTTTTGCAATCTCCATAGACCATTGTCTTTTAACTTATTTCTGAATGCTCTTGTGTGTGTGCTTATTTGATTATTGTGATTGTATTATTAATATCTAGATGTTGCCATGATATTTATCATGCATCTTAGGCCTACATGTGATCACATAGGTTTTATGTACTTCAATGATACATTTACCTAGGCATGTTCCTTCTATATGTTATGTGGTTAAATTTGTCCTACCCATTTTTCTCCTAAAAGATAGGCATGACACAACACAATATTAAATATAACACCTATGATCATGGATAGGTACCAATATCCCCTTGATTGCATAAGACATACCTACAACTACCATGAGACTTAAATAGATGCGAGTCAATAATTCAAAATCCCACAATCTTTTTCATTTAGCCTAGCACTCATATGTCCTTTCACAACTCATACAAAACCACGATGATGTAAATGACATTGAGATGATTGTCAAATTTGACCTCACCCATTGTTAATGCAGTCGAGCTCCACATGGTCCTTTTGGTAGCTTCTCCAGTCACGCCAGCTTCCCTTCAAGCTCTCAGGGCCACTCTCGCCAATAATCACTTCATAGGCAACTCGATGAAAATCTCCATGTGGTGATAATTCATTGCTCATTGCCCTTCCACTCTATAGGGCTAGCATAATTTCCTTGGGATTACAAAGCATCAACATTGTGCCACATGGTAGCATCCCACAAGCCTTCTAGCTCACAAGATTTGCATATGATATAGACATATTCATATTAGCAAAGTAGTGGGATTTGGCCACATTGTTACATCTCACTCACCTGCTTACCTTCAAGATCTACGCTCTGCATGAACATCTCTAAGATAGCAAGTCATTGGGATGATTCTACGTGGCAGCATCCCACAAGGCCACTTACCTGGAGCCTTTATAATTTGCATAGACATCTTAAGTATAGTGGGTCACCAAGATGATTCCATGTGGTAGTATCCCATGAACTTGATTTCCTAGAGACTTTCCAAGCTACATAGACATCTCTGGGATATCAAGTCATTGGGATGATGTCAACATCTTATGATCCCTCTTACTCAGAGGTTATGCACTTAATATGGTGATTTTTAGGACTACAGAGTTACGGGATTATGCCATGTGGCAACATCCAACTAAATTGATATTGACCATACAACTAACTATGTTGACATCACTCCCATATTTATGGGATATTGACATGTGGCTTCATTCGAACATTGTGAAATTGACTAAGGCAAAATGACAAAGAAAAGCCAAGGTGATAAATGGCCAAGGTAAAAGTTGCGATAAGACCCATATACAAGGTGTACAAGGAAAAATCCAAGCAAACATATATATTATCAAGGCAATTCGACTAAGTTAAAAAATCATATTTGACTAAGCAAAAGCTTGAAAGCCAATCAAAAGGTGACCAAGGAAAATAGAGTCAATTAAATCATTAATCTGCATAGAATGGCTTGATAAGGCTAGAATGCAAATGTCAAAGTGAAATGCAAAAGGGTCTGAAGGCTAATAATAAAAAGCCAATTAAAACTCGTAAGCAAGATTGAGTCTATAATTGAGAAAACAAACAAACATTGAGTCTTAAACAATATTTATACACTAAACCAATATTCTTGTTGGTTTAGTTGAGTATCTGAGCAACATCAGGAGAGCTCAACCTAAAAGTTGACTTGTCTATTCATTAAAAGTTAAAAACTTTGAGGATTAATATAAAGATTCAATATATTAAACCAAGCTAAGAGAGTGATCGCAAGTTTAAGTCAAGAGTATAATCATAGAGTTAATGAAAGGTCTAAAAATCCTTCTCTAACATTGGTTAAAATCTTGCAAGGATTTCTATAGTTAATCCACGCAATTAACTTGCATTAATAAATCTTAGTTTAAGAGCCATACTCGGTTAAAATTCTCCTTTTTAAACAAGAAGATCTTGACAAAGGAAAAATCAAAGGTAGCAAGCATACTCAATGCTTTAACTTAGGACCATTCCATAAGGTATTTCTTTATCAAAATAGCCAAAACTCAGACCATACATCCCTATTATGCATTTATTATTCCTAACAAGCACTCAGCCATTTAATTTAGATCCACTCTTTTGTGGATAAGCTTAGTTTGTAACAGAAATTCTAATAGAATACACGAAGAGACACAAAGCTCATTTTTTAGGCTAATTATCTAAAAGTTTTGACCAATAAAGAATTTTTTCCATTTTATTAAAAGAGTCATGCAGGCTTAAAAGCTACTCCCTACTTGATAGATTCCCTCCAAGGAGATGTACATTAAAAAACTATGGAGGTTCTCGATAACACTCTTTCTAAGAGTTGTTTATGATTTGATCTTACTTTTATTATTCCTTATCAAAGATTATTCTCTACATGTGTTTGTTCTTTCCTTGGATCAACCAACCACTCTACTCGCTAGCCCATACCTTCATAAATGGGCAGTCTCTTTTTCCATCCATAATGGTGCATGGTGGTTCTAGTAGAGTCCAATGGTTGCTTCTAAGATAATCCACCTCCCTACATAAGGCTTGAGGCAAAGGAAATAAATGGACAAGTCTCAATTTTTTCTATAAGGCATTCTAGACATTGGTCTACTTTATCCTCATGCATTAAAGATGACCATCTAAAGGTATTCCACCAACACATCAGTGATTACAATCCATTAAGACATGTCAAGACTAAAAAAAGGGTTAAATGGCATACAAGGCATTCCACTTAAATCAATTAAGGTTAGACAAGATTTGGGTTAGAGGTGGGATCACACATGATGCAATAATGTCTGACATAGTCCTTTTTCCTTCATTGGTAATGACTTATTCCTACACACTCATTGCACCCATGAAATATGTTATCATAATAGTCAAAACTTGTAATTATAACATGCTAGATCATTTACTTAAGCCAACATAATTAGCTTACCAAGTAATTCAGAAGGTCATGAAGTGATATTAATATAACACCTTAATGCACATGTAATTTCATTTGCATCCCAAGGTAATAATTTAAGCATTACTAAACCAATATTTACCATGTGCATAATCCTCTTACCTTCACAGTCATCACCACTAAGGGAGTATAACCATTGGTTTAACATAGTCACATTATTTTTGCATGAGGATATTTACATTCTCCCCCTTAAAAAGGGCATCATCCTTGATGTTGGACAATTTTGTTCGTCTAATAAGGTTTCCAAATCTACCAGATTACTAAAATATCATCCTGAATTACCTGGGTGCTATCCTAGGTAGGCACTTAAGGTGACCATTTCATTGCATCATTAAAGGACATTCTCAAATGTGGAGGCCAACTACTACCTGAAACCAATCACACTATTCCTCTATATTTCCAATGGCCTTTGAGTTTCTTCATTTATCATTTGTAAGGATCTTTAAGCATGTATGAGGGTTTAACCCCCACGAATATAATTTTCGAGTCATATTTTATTTTTAAAGGTTTATACAACTCTGGTTTATCAATATTTTGATACCAATTCTCTTACTGGCTTTTATAACAATGTGAAATAATCACTTCAGTCTTGCAACATAAGTCAAGAATTCCATTTTCAGGATGCAAGCATTTGTTCCACTTGCTCAAGGCTTCTTCTTCACATAATTTTCCTTACAATGGTTACGGGAGAGTTGAACAACCTATCATCAAGCCCAACATAGGAGGACTTCATTCACTTCCATCATGACGTCCAAGTAAGGGTCAAACAACCTTTCACCAAGCCCAACACAAAAGGACTTTGATATGCTACCAATATGATGATGTTGCTCACAGACCACCATCACTTAGTGTCATAACAACATATAAAAATATGCACATAAGAACATAATCACTTCATGTAAATAAGGGGGAATAACTTCTCCATTTCCCATAATTTTACTACAAGACTATTATTAGCATTTCAACATAACAAGAATTTCCTGCAACCATCTCATAAGGATGCTTCAATTCTATATCGTAACAATTTAAACTTCCTTTCAGAAAAATATCTCTAATTTAGAAATGAAAGTGGGCCAATTTTAGACCTAAACCTTGCTTCATTTAGGGTTACTTATCACACAATACTTCACCAGTTGCATTAGAAGGTGGTGAGTCATGCTAAAGGTAATTGTTTGTTCTGAGTTATTTCATTCAATAATATGTTAGTCGAATTGTGAGCAATTCTAAAAGAGATAATTTACTTTGTTGTAGACCATATCACAAACACAAATTCCCTTAAAATTGAGAACCATAGCTTCTCTACTATGAGCATGAGATTCAAAGTGTTCCTTGGATGTACCATTCATTCAAAGAGAAGACTAATGGGTGCCAAACACCACAAAACCCATCCTGCTAAATTAGATATCCTTCCATGGGCATACCGTTATGAGTTAAGTTCAACCATAATGATTTCACATTCGTATTATTAGAATCATAGGGGTAACACTAAGCTACCATAGCTAGTGCCATCTTTAATATTGAGGATCTTCTGATTAAGCATAGCACAGGGAAATGAATCCCATCACACTAATTCTATTGCAAAAGAATATAAACATGGGACTATCTCCCTTTTTAATATACCATGTCATTCATGGAAAGTTTTAAGCAACTTCATGCCATGCTTATTTCATTATATAGGCTCCCAAATGTCAGTTCATAAACTAAGAGAATAATATGCCAATCCATATGTATGAGGTTGTTGGGATCTCAACCTACCAACCAAGATATCTTGTACAATTTAATATGCAGGAGGCTCTTACGACATCGGTCCACTACCCAAGAGAATCATGTGTGATTTAATGTATATGTGTGGCCCTCAGGACATTAATCCACTAGAGAAAGATCAGTGGGCCAATCAATATGTATGTGGCCCTTAGGACATCAGTCCACCAAACAATATCCAAGCATAGAATAAAGAGGAAAAAATAGTTGATATGTTAGGGGAACTCATGACATTTGTCCACTAGCCTTTCTAATGATATGTTGGGTACCTTCAAGACATTGGTCCACCAACCATTCTAGTGCATAGAGTTGAAGAGATAATCGATATGCTGGGGTCCCTCAAGACATCGGTCCACAAACCATTCCAATGCATAGAGTGAAAGAGATAGTCGATATGTTGAAGGCCCTCAAGGCATCAGTCTACCAACCATTCCAATGTGTAGAGTGAAAGAGATAGTCAATACATTGGGGGCCCTCAAGACATTGGTCCAGCAACCATTCCAATGTGTAGAGTAAAAGATAGTCAATGTGTAGATGGCCCTAGGCATGTCAAAGCACATAAAGTAAAATATAGTTGATGTGCAGATGGCCCCAGGCATATCAAAGCATAGAGATTAAAAAATAGTTGATGTGCAGATGTCCCCAAGCATGTCAAAGCATAAAGAGCAAGAGATAATTGATAAGATACATTTCACGCTACTTATTTTCCCCTATACTTTCCCTAAGCAACATATATGCACATACTAACACATGAAACCAACACAAGCAAGCATCAAAATCACTTGAAGGAACATCATTTGATCATGTAAATATAAAATCAATAAAACAAAACCAAGTAGTCTCCATAATGAAATCCAATCCAACTTAAAATTCATTAATGAATTTGATGATCAGCCCTTAGATTGAAACATTCAAAGTCAAGAAGAAAACAATGTTGGTTTCTAAGAAATATAAATAAAATCCTAAATAACTTAATATATGTTCGAAAAGAACATTAGAAAAAATTAAATCACAATAAGATCACTTTGTGACTCTATGAGCCACTCAAGGGAAGAAAGATAGGATTTTTATTGCACCAAGGTAATTTTGGTCATGTTCACATAATTCTTTATTAAGTTACTTTCCTCATGGATCTAATTACCACTTTATCATGCCAAATTCATTGTTGTTCAATGATGATTAATAACATGTAGGAGGGTGCTACACATCTACCACCACATAAAATGATATTGATGATTTCAAGATTAACATGTGAGAGGGCATATACCATGGTGCCTCTTTACTTACAGTTAGTCTATAATCACCACCTACCAATGTGTGATTTAGCATTGAAATCATGCCTTACCTACTTTAACATGAGAATTGAGATACGATGCCACCTATAATTAGGTCCTACATGTACGAGTAGACATAATATTCATGACAATAGGTATGCACTTAGGCCAACCATTATGATACATTTCATTTTCAAATTGGATGAATTTAGGGCACTAGACACTTACGTCACGTCAAGACAATAATGTTGACACTACTGTTTATCTTGGACATTAGTGTCTAGGAAGAAAGAGAGAAGACACAGGCTCAGAACTTATAGAGGTGTAAGATAAGTACATTTTAAGCATTCTGGGCAAGATGGGATGTGTATGTCATCAATATAAGGCTGATCAAACTAAGAGACAGGTCAAGGGGTACAAGATAAAGTATTCATGAGGCTTGTGAAAGTAAGGCATGTGTAGAACTAAGAGGAACAACTAGGGTCATGATTTTGCCAAGTGTACATGACTAAGGTGCTAAATAATTTCAAAATATCAACTACATTCCCCCCCCCCCTTTAAACTAGTATTGAGATTACTAGTTTAAAGGAAAGGATTAAGTACTTGGGTGTGAATACACACCTTGTCTTTTCTTGAGTTGAATTTGAGTGCTCTGTTGGAGCTAGGTTTGAGTGCTTTGCTGGTAACTGACCTATAACCAAGTATATGTTACAATGTATAATCAGTGCATATAATCTGGGTCAAAAGTACTTGAAATAGATTGAAATTGAAATAATAAAGTTTAGGAGTACACCTGTGTTTCAATGTAACCACCTTGCCTATCAACAAGTTATTTTAAAATATGTAACATTGAAAGCCTATGAAACTAAGATTACATAATTCCTTTAAAGTGCATATATCCAAGGAGATAAAGATATATATAGAGGTTGTAAGGCATATGCCTCCAACTTTGGAGAAAAATTGAGTTGCCACTTGGTAGTTGAGATTAGTTCAATCATGCAACCTAATGATAATTATAACCTCGTGAGTTTGGATGATAAAGTCCAAACTAAAAGCTTTAAAAGATTAAATGATTTATTCACCCCAACCATATTAAAAGGTGTACCAACTACTGTAGTAGATTACTAAATTTTGTAAAAGTCTGTTGGGTATTAGTACGTGCAATAGTTTTAGAATTTGAATTTGATTTGGATTTTTTAATATGAGGCACATATTATATAACACATGCACCTTATATTTGTCTCATGTTAAAACTATGTGTAGTAATGGTGCTATGTATAAAACTTTGCCATAAATGTGAATCAAAATAATATAACTGTGTACTTTAGCCAATTCAAAAAACTATGTAAGTGCAAAGGACATGCTTCCAAAGCATGCCCCCACTATATATGGAGAATCTAAAACTAAAAATGTTTAACCCTGATTTGGATTATGGAATCTTACTTGGGTAGATAGGGTTAAGGATATAGAAATGATAGGGCACAAGGATGAATATCAAATCTACATCAAACCAATTAATGTGATAAACTTAGATGTACCATATGTTAAATTTATAAAACTAAGATATGTTATCAATGGAAAGTATAATTATGCTAAATATATAAATGAGAACACTTAGTTGGTTCTAATGCTAATGCAAATATATATCTAGTATAGGTCAAGAGCAGGTAGGAAGATAGTTCTAGATCAATCATCATATTCCAGATCTGGTGCCTCTAATTCTCTAGACAATTACATCAACCTTTGATAGTTAAATTGATGTTAGTGTCTGAGCTCGACACTAACATCCTATACGGAATATCTGCTCAAATAGGATTTGACCACCTAGATGCTTATGCATTTGGATTTAACTTTGCTTTAGTGCATTCAGATCTGGGTCTTGGGTTGTCATTCCTAGTGAAATGGCAAAACCCTATCTTTCCATCATCAATGTGACCTTGGGGGAAAATGGTTTAGCAGGCACACAGTGTCAAATTGACCCGTAATGAACCCATTATCAAAGGGTGTTACCTACATAGCTAATACTCTAGAAGAGGGCCTCAAACTCATGTAGTTCTCCCCTACATGTTGGCTTATGTGTGAACCCTATAATAAGTGCAAAGTAAGTATAATAGTGATATATCTTATAACTTGATAAATATGAAATTATGACTACTCCTTTAGTACTTCAGACCTGTAACTAGGCTATTTCTTTGACTGATATCATAATAGGGTAGAATAAGAAAGCTTTTGGTAACTTAAGTGCTTGTTGAGTGCTCTTTTGGTTTGATTTCTAGGTGAAGAATGGATGAGGGTTGATATTATATTTATATCAATCTTCTTAGGAGATAACTCACATTAAAGCACTTAGGTTAACCTTTGTGATACATTTCATTTGTAAATTGGATGACTTTAGAGCACTAGACACTTGCATCGATTTAGGATAATAATATTGATGTTATTATTTGTCCCAGATGTTAGTGTTAAGGGAGAAGGAGAGAAGACATAGGCTCAGAACTTACAAAGGTTAAAGATAAGTACATTTTAAGCATTTTGGGCAAAATGTGATGTTTGTGTCATCAATATAAGGTTGGTCAGACTAAGAGATAGGCCAAGGGGCACAAGATAGAGCATAAGCAAGGCTTGTAAAATCAAGGCATGTGTAAAACTAAGAGGAATAACCAAGGTCTAAGTTTGCCAAGTGTATAAGCCTGAGGTGTTATATAATCACAAAATATTGTCTATGTTTACCCCTCCTTTAATTTAATAATTAAATTGATAGTTTAAATGAAAGGAATAAGTAAATGGGTGTGTATGCACATCTTATCTTTACTTGTGTTGAATTTGAGTGCTTTGCTAGAGTTGAATTTGAATGCTTTACTGGTGACATACCTATAACCAAGAGCATGTTATAGTGTATAATTAGTGCATATAATCTAGGTCAAAAGTACTTGAAATAGGTTGAAATTTAAAAAACAAGGTTTAGGAGTACCCCTGTGTGTCGATATAATCATATTACATATTGGCAAGTTATTTTTTTACAAAAGATGTATCATTACAAGGCTCTAAAATTAAGATTAGGATAAATACAGATAAATATTTAAAGTGCATACATCCAAAGAAATAGAGAAAGAGAGATAGAGGTTGGAAGACACATGCCCCCAACTTTAGAGTAAAAGTGAGTTGCCACCTAGAAATTGAGATTAGCTCAACCATGCAACCCAATGATACTTATAACCTGGTGCCCCCATTATATGTGGAGAAATTTGAAAACCAAAATAAGTGCCAATGTAGATAACATGTTTCCAAAACATGCCCCCACTGTAATATGGAGATGTTGAATACTGGATAAATGTGGAGAACATGCTTCCTAAGCATGCCCCGATTGAATCTGAAATTATGAATGTGTTGAGTTGTGGAGCTAAAAGCTTCAACTCTTTGCAAACTAAAGGAACAAGAAGGTTGCTGAGATCCAGGAGCACCGGCGTCGACAGCAGGACCGATGTCGGTCGTGACCAGTGCAGAAGGCCACCGGCGACGGCAGGGAGTCGACCGACGTCGGCAGAACCAGGCAAGCAGGGATCAACGTCGGTCGCCTGTGTGGTCTAGAACTGCTCGTTGCACGGATAGTTAGTTAAGTGAACGAAGTGTTTGCATGTAAAGGCCAGTTAGAGTCTTTGGCTGGGAGGATAATTGTCTAAATTAAGAGTCTAAGTTATTGTTTAAGTTTGGGATATATTTATAGACCCATTGGCATGTATTGTAATTGATATAAGATAAGGAAGGCAAGGAAGCTCCTTCCAAGTGTAAGATCATTGAGTTGCATGTTGTTGCAAGCTCATAGGAGATCTACATGTGTGAGTATGGTCTGTTGAATTGCAGGTTACAGGTTCATGGGAGATCAACTTGAAGTACTATAGAGTGCTTGGTGAACTGGCAGGGTTATTACTGACTAGTTGGAGAGGTGAACACCAATTCTGTGTGTGAGTTGGTTGTTGGGACCATTTTTTGTGTAGGAGAGTGTTGTAGAAGAATTACTGTACACTTGAGGTGTGGCAAACCTCTGTAAGGTGGAAGAGTGTGGCGGCTCTTTATTGTATTCTTTTCTGTAAAGTGTTAATACAAGATAGTGTATTGTCTCTCATATTCTGTGCTATTGATGAATTCTAGTTACTTGTATTTCTGGTTATTTCCGCATTTATAATTGCTTATATTTGGTAATCATACTGTGCTCTTTCTGAGGAGCAAGATCCTAACAAAGTGGGATCAGAACAGGTGTTGTTCTTGTAATCCCCCAACAAAGTGGTACCAGAGCATGTTTGTTGTTCTAGGTGCCTGACAGAATGTGTGTGGATAACATGCTTCCAAAGCATGCCCCCACTAAATCTCAAAAATGTGCAAAGTGTGTATAACATGCTTTCCAAGCATGCCCCTACTAATATGCGCCCCCCCTGCCTTAAGGTGAGGGAGAAATAAGAACTGGGAGCTACCTTTTTCATTCACCTCAAATGGATAAGACAACTATAAAACCTACGAATGTGACCATGTAGCATATAGAAGAAACATGTATAGGTAAATGTATCATTCAACTATATATGACCAATGTGATCACATCAAGGCCTAGAAGGAACATGCAAAGTTGTGCCCTCATTAGGATCTAACTCATAACTAGTAAAAGGTATTTTGAAGACATTTGGTTTGTCCTGAATAAGTGGCTTTTGAATAAATGCAAGCTAGATAAATGATTTTTGAATATAAGGTTTAACAATTTTAGTATATATGTATGAAAAACCAACCGCACCATAGGTTGGAGATTCTTTCTCAAAAATGGATGTTTTTTTTTATTTTCATCATTGGCAACTTGTGGGATATAGACCGGAAAAACATTTCACATCATATCTTGCTCATTATAAAAATGTGTATTTTGATCATTATGTAACATTGCCATTTGGGATTGTTCTTTTGAAATTTATTGCTTTTGATCATTCTTTGGGATATTTGGTATGTCTTTTAGAGAATTTGGAACATTAGAAACTTTCACATCATGTGAAGGTTCATCCACATTTAATGATGTATAATTTGAATCTTGAGGTGGATTTGGTAAAGGCTTTTCTTTTTGTTTTGGAGGGCCTTTTGGTACCAATTTTTGTTCATTGGACATCTTTGATTTGGGAGATTGATGTTTTATATCTTTATTTTCAATGCAAAATAAGAATCTGTATGGTGACCATGCATTATATGATATGTATCGTAATATATGGATTCTCGTATAGGATGCATAGGAGGTAATTTGATCAAATCATTTCTAAGAATCTCCTTTAGAATCTCACTTAACCTCTTAATAGGCTTTTGTTCAATTATAGGATCATTGGTATTAAGTGACCTTGGTTTTGGCTTCCAATATTGATCTTTATTAAGCACATAATTGGTATGTGAAGATGCACACACATGGTTCACAGTAGCATAGTGTGGGTTCTTCATGTATGCAATCTAATTTTGTAACTTTTTTATTAACTTGCTCATACTGTCAATTTGATCTCATAGGGTTTTATGGTTACCCTCTTTTGGCATAATAGGATGATTCACCTTAACCTTTGAAGGAGTGATAGAATGAACCTAATTAGAGGGATGATAGCTATCACCCTCCTTAGGGTTAGGATAAGTAATCTCAATTTTATCCATTTGAAATGTTTTGAAAATTGATATGAGGATAAGATAAGAAAGGCTTTACAAATGCTATGGAGCAATTAACCATGACAATAAGGATATATCAATTTTAGGATATTGGATGAGTTTTTTGTAAATATGAGATAGTTTTTTTTTGTAAAAATTGGAAATAAAATGAATCTAGAAAATAGGGAAACAAAATTATATGAACAACAAAAGTACATGAACGACCTATAGATCTAATTTTACTAAAAATAATAAATTTTTTAATTTGGCAAATTCATACAATATTTTGATAAACTGGAAAAATATTTTGTATATATAAACATATTTATGAGAAACCTCAGAGAATTTTTAATTTCTTTCTAATATGAATCATTAATATGCCAAATAATTTTTGAATGCTTCATAGACAAACCCTAGATTATTCCAAATAAAGAATTAGAAATTGTGATAAATCAAAAATATTTTTCAAAGATCTAAGAGAGATTTTTTAATAAAATCTAATATTTTTATTAAACCTATAAATAAATTTCAACATAAGTGCACAATTCACCTTGTATGCCAAAATTTATTAAAAATAATAATTTGTAAAAATTAAAAAATTTGTACCAAATTTTGACGAATAAAAAGAGTTTTTACATATAACAATATGATAGAAAATATCTTGGAGGAATATTGAAATGAATCGATTTGGAGGCTAAAATGTGTTGATCAAAGGAATAATCTACTTGCTAGCATTTGCACATGAAACCCTTGTGACTAGAGAAGGTAAAACCCTAGGGTAAAGCTTCAGAGCTAAAAATAAAACTTCAAATCTAAAAATCTATCACAACAAGCTGAAACTCTAGGAGGCTTAGAAGCCTTAGATTAGAAAAGTTTGCATATTCACATGGATCAGGTTCACAAAATGATTAAACCTAATTTGGATTATGGAATCCTACTTGGGTAGATAGGGTTAATGACATAGAAATGATAGGGCACAAGAGTGAATATCATATCTACAATAGGAAAACTAATGTGCTAAAATCAAATGTACCATATTTCAAATTTATAAAACTAAGATAGGCTATTATAGAAAGTACAACTATGTTAGATATATAAATGACATAAAAGAGAGTACTTAGTTGGTTTTGATGTTAATGCAAACCTAGATCTGGTACAGACAGAGAGCAGGTAGGAAGATAGTTCTAGATCAATCATCAAATTCTAGATCCGGTGCCTTTGGCTCTCTAGATAGTTACATCAACCTTGGATAGTTACGTTGACACCATTGTATGAGCTTGAATTAGCATTCTATATAAAATATCTACTCAAACAAGATGAAACCTCGTAGATGCTTCTAGGTTTGGCTTCACCTTCACTCTGGTGCATTCAAATTTGGGTCATGGATTGTTGCTCCTGATGAAATGGTAAAACCCTAGCTTTTCATCTTTATTGTGACCTTGGGGAAAAATGGGCTAATGGGTACACAGTGTCGAGCTAAACCATAATGACCTCACCTTCAAAGGGTGTTGCCTACATAGTTAATACTCCACAAGAGGGCTTCAAACTAATGTAGTTCTCCCCTACATGTTGGTTTGTGTGTAAGTCATATAATGTGTGTAAAGCAAGTACAATAATGACTTGACTTGTAACTTGGAAAATATGACTATTCCTTTAGTAATTTAGACATGAAATTGGGTTATTCTTTTGACTGATATTGGAATAGGGCATAATAAAAAAGTTTTTGGTAACTTGAGTGCTTTTTGAGTGCTCTTTTGGTATGATTGTTAGGTAATGAATAAATGAGGGTTGATATTATATTTATACCAATCCTATCAGGAGATAACTTGCATTAAAGCACTTAGTCTGACCATTGTGATATGTTTCATTTAAAAATTGGATGACTTTGTGGCACTAGACACTTGTATTGGATCAAGACAATAACGTTAATACTACTATCTATCTCAAACAATAGTATATAGGGAAAAGGAGAGTAGACACATACTTGAAACTTACAGAGGTTTAAGATAAGTACATTTTAAGCATTCTAGGCAAGATGGGATGTCTGTGTCATTAATATAAGTTTGGTTGGACTAAGAGATAGGCCAAGTGGCACAAATAGAGCATATGTGAGGCTTCTAAAAGCAAGTCATATGTAGAACTAAGAGGAACAACTAATATTTGAGTTTTCCAAGTGTATAAGACTAAGGTGCTACATAATCATAAAAATATCATCTACAATATTTTCGAGGTGATTAAATCACTCAATCTTACCAAGTTTTTAGGTTGGGGTTGATCATCTATCCTTACTATGTTATAAGTATCATTAGATTGCATGGTTGAGCTAATCTTAAATGTTAGGTAGCAACTCACTTTTACTCCAAAGTTGGGGGCATGTGCCTTCTAGTATCTCTCTTTATCTCTATCTCCTTAGATATATGCACTTTAAATATCTATCTATATTTATCCTAATCTCAGTTTCAGAGCCTTATAATGATATGTCTTTTTCAAAACAACTAACCAATAGGCAAGGTAGTTACATTGACACAAGTGTACTCCTAAACCTTTCTCTTTTAATTTAGATCAATTTCAAGTACTTTCAACCCAGATTATATGCATTGATTTTATACTATAACATGCACTTGGTTACAGGCTAGTCACCAATAAAGCACTCAAGTTGGGTACACACAAAGATAAGGTGTACACACACACCCATGTATACATTCCTTTCCTTTAAACTATCAATTTTATTATTACATTAAAGGGGGGGATGTATAATATATTATATGATTATATATCACCTTAGTCTTGTACACTTGACAAACTCATACCTTAATTATTCCTCTCAATTTTGTACCTTTCTCGCTTTTACATGTCTCGCATATACTCTATATTTGTGCCCCTTGGCCTATATCTCTTAGTCTGATCAGTATTATGTTGATGTCCTAGGCCTTATATATTACCTAGAATGCTTAAAATGTACTTATATTCCATCTTTATAAGTTTAGAACTTATACTTACTTTCCTACTCCTTGGACACTGATGTTCAGGACAGATAGTAGTATCGATGTTACTATCATGTCCCAACATGAGTGTCAAGTGCCCTAAAGTCATCCAATTTTCAAATTAAATGTATCTAAATGGTTAGCCTAAGAGTTTTAATGCGAGTTATTAATCTAAAGGGATTGATATAAATATAAGACTAGCCCTCATTCATTCCTCACCTATGAATACCTAATAAAAATACCAAAGAGCATTCAATTGATCAAAAGCTTCCCTATTTATTCTTATTTCCATACCAGTCATAGGGACTACACATATACAAGTATGAATTACTAAAGGATCAACCCAAGAACCCAATTTTTCAAGTTACAAGCTAGGTCACTGTTATACTTGCTTTACACATATTGTATGATTCACACACAAGCCAATATGTAGGGGAGAACTACATGTGTTTGAGGCCCTCTTTAGAGTATTGTATATATAGTTAGTGCCCACTACCATAAGAGTATTTGGATAAACTCGACACCATATTCCCACTAACCCATTTTCCCCAAGGTCACTATGAAAATGGAAAACTAGAGTTTTACCATTTTAAAAGGAACGACAGTCTATGATCCAAATCTGAATGCACCAAAGTAAAGGCAAAACAAAACCCAAAAGCATATAGGTGGTCGCATCATATTTTATTAGATATTCCATATAGAACATTGGTGTCAAACCTATATAGTAGTATCGATGCAACTATCCCAAGCTCATGTTATTATTCAAAGAGCCAGAAGCATCAAAACCAGAATTTTATGATTATTCTAGAATTTCCTTCCCACCTATTTTTTGCCTATTCTAGATCTAGAACTACATTAGCATCATAACAAGCTAAGAAATTCACTTATTTTTCATTTATATATCTAACATAGTTGTACTTTGCATATTTAGACTATGTCAACTTAATAAATTTAGTGTATGCTTATATCTAAGTGTTTTAGTATTTTTTCAAATTTTCAATGTGATATAATTAACTACTAAAAATAAAGTAAATGTAGGGTTTTAAAGATTACCTGGAGATGTAGACCAGTTGTGCACCATTGATCAAGCTTGTGGGAACTCCTCTTTGGCTAGGGAGGAATGACGTATAAATCACACTAACTCACAAAAAATTGATTAATAGAAAGATGAATGGGTTGTCTGGTAAGAAACCAGTCCCACAAAGTGATTTACTTCCTTAGGTGGATGTCAACCCATATTTAACACTCAAGTTTATAAATAAACATGAAATTACAAAGATATATAAGGATAAGATGCAAATACATAACAATAAAAATGTCTAATCTACAATAGGATTAATGCGATCAAAGTAATCATCCCAAAACTCAGTAGCTATATTAATGTCCTCTTGAATTATAGCCAATTTTTCATTAACGCTTTCCTAATTAGGTGTGAAAACCATATTATAAATACCTAATTTGAATGTAATTTCACTTTTATCAGTGAATAAATGTTGTGGGACAATGGGGAGATCAAATATGCTAACAATATCATGCGTTAATCCAGGCAGAGTCATCTACATATGAAAGACATATTTTCAAAAAATAGAATGCATGATTTAATAGGTTTTTAGGATTGTGAATGTTATGAAAACAAAATTCAATATTGTTTCAATAGTTTATCAAGGATCGATGCCAATTTAGATTGATCGGCATTGATTCTGAGTAAAATGCTAAACTATGAAAATAGGCGATAATAATGAGTTGTAAAATTGATAAAATGATGAAAACTAAATGGAAATGTTGACATAAAGGTATAGATGATATCAAGCTTTAAATATGAATGAATTAATGTAAAATACTAACCTTGAATGGCTTGAAAACATGCAAATAAATAAGACTATAAAAGTATGCTTTAAAACCTTCAAAATCCCTTGATAGTTACATGAACAGAGGTTCCACAAGGTGGTAAAGTGTTGATAATGTCCGTACATAGGTTCCAAGAAAAATCTAACAGAGGTTTAAAGTAAAAAAAAGTGATGTGTGTGTCCCTCGAGTCGAGGAGGCTCGCTGTATCTTTATGGATCGATGTCGTTTCAGGTCGATTGGCATCGATCACGGAGAGTCGACGTTGATTTTCCCAAAATGGGTGGAGGTGATCTTTAGGCCATTCAAAAAGGTTGTTTACATGGTAAAGATAGGTTTAACTGACTGTTAGGTTATGGAGCTAAAAGCTTCACTGATGCAGACATGTAGGAGGATTGCTCAGTGTTACAGAACTGACGTCGGTTAGGAAGGAACATGTTAGGATTATGGAGCTAAAAGCTTCACTGATGCAGACACGGAGGAGGTTGTAGGAGAGTTGCTGAGTGTCAGAGACACCGGTGTCGGTCAGGCCAACCGACGTCGGCAGGATAGGGCAGGAAGGCAACCGACGTCGGTCAGAGATCGGCCGGCGTCGGTGACCCCCAGGCGAACAGGGACCGGCGTCGGTCACCTGTGTGGTTGACTGCGAGTTAATTACGGGCAGTTAGCTAACGAACCAAGTGTTTGCATGATCAGGGCTAATTATAGACTGAGAGCTGCGGATCTAATTATTGTAATTAGATGTCTAATTATTGTTTGGATGAGATCTATATAATAGACTCATGGTTGTATTGGAAAAGTGTGCTAGGGAGTAAGAGAGCATAATTATAAGCTCCTTCTGTGTGTGAGGTAGAGCAATGGTGCGTTCCTCCTAGTGCCTCAGTACCAGGTGTGTTAGTGCTGGATTGGAGAGCCAGCTGGGTTCTTCAGGAGTGTAGGATTTGGTCACAGTTGCATGGCCTATATAGGAGATCTACATGGTAAGTAAGATCGTTGATCTGCAGGTGTATGTGTGTGCAAGGTCGAGGTTCACAGGGGAGCAGAACCATTGTTTGATTTGCAGGTGTGCAAGGTCATATAGACAGCAACACAACAGGGAGCAGTATCAGGCAGGATCTACTTGGAGTACAGGTGTGTACTCGGATAGAGCAAGAGGAAGGCAAGGGAGTTCCTTCCATAAGTATGGTCTGTTGAATTGCAGGTTGTTGCAGATTCATGGGAGATCTACTTGAAGTACCTTGAGTACTTGTGGAGCACGTGGAGTGCTTGTGGAGTGCGTGAAGCACTTGTGGTGTGCGTGGAGCACGGGAGGTGAACACCAACTCTGTATTTGAGTTGGGTGTTGGGACCTGTGAGAGGGAGAGCTTTGGGGAGAAGATTTACTGTTCACTTGAGGTGTGGGAAACCTCTATAAGGTGGTGGAGAAGATGTGGGATATTCTCTATTGTATTCTTTTCTGTATAAAGTGTTAATACAAGTTGTGTATTGTCTCTCATATGCTGTGTTATTCTGAATTCTAGTTACTTGTTGATTCTGGTTATTTCCGCATATTAAGTTGCTTGAAGTTTGGTAATCAATTGTATGCTTTCGGTGTTTCGCATTCCTGACAAGTGGTATCAGAGCTAAGGTTGCAAGAAGCGGGTTGTGTTTGGTTACAGGTCACTCTCAGGGGTTTCTGATCGAGTGGGAGTAGAGCAATGGCAGATCAAAGTAAGCTAAGAATGGAGGAATTGAAAAGCACAGACGGTTACTCACGGTTTGATGGAAAGAAAGAGCAGGTAAAAGAATATTGTTGGTTGGTAGCAGATCAGCATGAAGAAACTGAAGATACAGATGTAGCAGGTGTTGTTGCACAGGATGTGTTTGCAGGTTTCTTGGATAAAGTTGAATCTTGGATAAAAGATTCGGTTGCCTCTTTCCATGCAGCCCCAGGTAGAGGAGCTGGTAAGCCTTGCCAAAGAATTGGCAAAGGAGAAGTGAAGCTGAAATTGCAGGTGGCCAACACACAGGTGTTGATGAAGGTCATGCAGGTCCCAGGTCTGGAGATATGGCTAATTTCTTCAGAAAGATTGGGTGATGAGAGATGCACAAGAACTCTCACAGCGGTAGCACTTGAATTAGCTGGTGGTAAGAAAATAGGTATACTTTATCTACTTGTTTATATTACTAATTCTTCTTCTGTTGCAGAGACGTGGCTTCATAGGCTTGGTCACATGAGCAGGAAGGAGATGCATGTTCTTAAGCGGAAGACAGATATATTTGACAGGCTTAAGAACTGGAAAGCCTTGGTGTTCTTGGAGGAGATGGCAGACAGAGTTTAGTGGATGAGGCTGGATACATCTGAGCAGAGCAGTTTGGACATGTGTTTTGATCCAAAGGATCTCGCGGGTAAAAAGTCATCACTCACAGGCGAACACAGACACTGGCGTCGGTCAGGAGGAACCGGCGTCGAACATACAGGTGCCGATGTCGGTCATGTGCAGACCGAAGCCGGCGATGTCAGGCAGGGTAAGACCGACGTCGGTCATGGGACCGACGTCGGCAGTATGTAAGACCGATGTCGGTCAGGAGGACCGACGTTGGCAGCAGGGACACCAGCGCTGGCAGGTTGGTAGTCAGGTACAGACGCATGGAACCGACGTCGGTCGGATGCAGACTGTGGAGTGACCGAGGTCGGTCACTGTAACAAATTTTGGGTGGACAGCATGTTGTCAAGGAGTCTCAAACACCCATATGGAGGACTGAAGGCGTAAGTAGGCCCTCAAATTCGTTGTTTCTCTTCTTTATACTTGTTGCTGATTGTAAAGCAGGAAGGATCCAGGAAACAGGTGGGAGCTAGGCAGGATTATGATGCAGAACCAAATGGGAGCTTTGGTAGGTTTGCTAGCAGGATGAAAGCACAGAGACGAATGGATTCCTTAGTAGAAGAATAGAGAGAACGGATACGTGAGACGGAAGACCAGTCATATGGTCTTGAGGAGCTGCAGGACAGTGGTACAAGTTTTGACAGGTGGAGGACGAAGCATGGCTTCAGTCAATGTCAGTGTAACTACTGTGGTTTGTCTTACCAGGTGGATGATGAGTCACGACATCATTCTGTTGTTGTATGTGGATGGTATATTTGCTAGCAGGGTTAGTACATACAGGGTTTTGCTGAGCTAAGGGTAAGATTAGTTCAGTGGCATGTCAGGAGGAGTTTTGAGCAGCGGAATTCTTTGACATGGGAGGCATGGAGATCACAGGTTGATTTTGTCTCGAGTGGGAGCTGATGTGAATCAGGTGTTGGCGAGATTCGAGATGCAAAATCGGAGCACACTAAGGGCTGGACAGGTACAGTGTCCGAAATCACATGAGGTCTGGTATAGACCTGAGTATTCCCATGCAGTGGGAGCTGTCAGGGTTAGGAGCCAATTCGGGGAAGTGGGTTCTCAGGTTTTTGAGAGGGACCGGCAGCAGGTGTTGCTATGCAGGGTCAGGACTTCACTACAGGTGTTGTAGGTTTGGATGTGGCAGGGTACTCAGATGACAGGAGGTACATCACAGGTTGTGTGGTGTGTTGTCTTCAGGTGGGAGCTTGAAGAGGGATACAAACCAGGAAACAGATTAGACAGAGTACAGGTACAGGTATAGTGCAGCTGTTTATCTCCAAGTGGGAGATTGTTAGGATTGTGGAGCTAAAAGCTTCACTGATGCAGACACGAAGGAGGTTGCATGAGAGTTGCTGAGTGTCAGAGACACCGATGTCGGTTAGGCCAACCGACGTCGGCAGGATAGGGCAGGAAGGCAACCGACGTCGGTCAGAGATCGGCCGGCGTCGGTGACCCCCAGGCAGACAGGGACCGGCGTCGGTCACCTGTGTGGTTCGACTGCGAGTTAATTACGGGCAGTTAGCTAACGAACCAAGTGTTTGCATGATCAGGGCTAATTATAGACTGAGAGATGCGGATCTAATTATTGTAATTAGATGTCTAATTATTGTTTGGATGAGATCTATATAATAGACTCATGGTTGTATTGGAAAAGTGTGCTAGGGAGTAAGAGAGCATAATTATAAGCTCCTTCTGTGTGTGAGGTAGAGCAATGGTGCGTTCCTCCTAGTGCCTCAGTACCAAGTGTGTTGGTGCTGGATTGGAGAGCCAGATGGGTTCTTCAAGAGTGTAGGATCTTGGTCACAGTTGCATGGCCTATATAGGAGATATACATGGTAAGTAAGATCGTTGATCTGCAGGTGTATGTGTGTGCAAGGTCGAGGTTCACAGGGGAGCAGAACTGTTGTTTGATTTGCAGGTGTGCAAGGTCATATAGACAGCAACACAATAGGGAGCAGTATCAGGCAGGATCTACTTGGAGTACAGGTGTGTACTCGGATAGAGCAAGAGGAAGGCAAGGGAGTTCCTTCCATAAGTATGGTCTGTTGAATTGCAGGTTGTTGCAGATTCATGGGAGATCTACTTGAAATACCTTGAGTACTTGTGGAGCACGTGGAGTGCTTGTGGAGTGCGTGAAGCACTTGTGGTGTGCGTGGAGCACGGGAGGTGAACACCAACTCTGTATTTGAGTTGGGTGTTGGGACCTGTGAGAGGGAGAGCTTTGGGGAGAAGATTTACTGTTCACTTGAGGTGTGGGAAACCTCTATAAGGTGGTGGAGAAGATGTGGGATATTCTCTATTGTATTCTTTTCTGTATAAAGTGTTAATACAAGTTGTGTATTGTCTCTCATATGCTGTGTTATTCTGAATTCTAGTTACTTGTTGATTCTGGTTATTTCCGCATATTAAGTTGCTTGAAGTTTGGTAATCAATTGTATGCTTCCGGTGTTTCACATTCCTGACAGAACCGGCGTCGATCATGTGGAACCGACGTCGGTCAGTTATAGGCCTGGAGGTGACCGAGGTCGGTCACTGTCAGAGAATTTGGGTAGATAGCAAGCAGAAAATAAGTCTTAGACGCCCATCAGGAGGTCAGAAAGGGTAAGTAAACCTCTAATTCGATATTCCCCTTCATTATTCTACTTATTGCTCACTGATAGTGGAGAACCAGAGAGTTTTGATGAAGCAATACAGGTGGGATCCTACCACTTGTCAAGAATCTAGAACAACAAACATGCTTTGATTCCACTGTTAGGATCTAGGAAGCACCATTGATTACCATGTACAAGCAACTAAATGCGGAATTTAACCAGAAGTAATAAGTAATTAGAATTCAAAAATAATACAGAATATGAGAGACAATACCCAATTGTATTAATACTCTTCTAGAAGGAAATACAACAAAGAAGATGCCACAGTCTTCTTCCTTACACACCTCTAGGGCTCCCACACCTCTAGGGCATAAACAATAAATCTCTTCAAGAGATCACTCTCTCTCTTACAGTCCCAACACACAACTCAAACATAGAGTTGGTGTTCACCTCCAACCAGTCAGTATCACTACTGCCAGTACACAAGTGCTCCACGCACTCCAAATCTGAGTACACAACGTACTCCAAGTACACAACGTACTCCAAGTAGATCTCCCTTGATCTTGCTACCTATTGTGTTGCCCGTCACCTTTGACCTTGCTATCCTACAAATCCACCTTAGACCTTGCACACACAAACACCTGCAAATCAACCGATCTTACTTACATGTGTAGATCTCCAAACCTAGCCTTGCACACCTATCGACCAAGATCATACACACATAAAGAACCCTTCTGATTCTCCAAACCAGCACCCCTGTGGATCTCTACCAGAACTTGCAACAACCTGCAGCTCTACCTGGTCATACACACTCGGCACCCCTGTGGAACTAGGAGGAACACACCTTGCTCTCTTCACTCTGAAAGAGCTAACCTTGCTCTTACTCAACTAGCCTGCTTTACAATACAGCCCATGAGTCTATTATATAGATCTCATGCAAATAATAATTAGACATCTAATTACAATAATTAGATCCATAGCTCAAGACTAAAATTAGACTTTTTACATGCAAACAACTGGTTCGTTAACTGACTGTTTGTCAACAAGCAGTTTTAGAATCGCACAGGCGACCAACGTCGATCCTTGTCTGTCTGGAGATAACCGACGTCAGCCGATCTCTCACTGATGCCGATTACTCTATACACTGGATATGACCAACGTCAGTTGCCCCTGCCGACATCGGTTTCTGTAACATTGAGCAATCATCCTCCATGTTTGCATCAGTGAAGCTTTTAGCTCCACAACCTAACAATCTCCCACTTGGAGATAAATAGTTGCACTGTACCTGTACCTGTACCTGTACCTGTACACTGTCTAATTTATTTTTTGGCTTGTATCCCTCTTCAAGCTTAATCCTAAAGTCCAACCACCACACATCTTGTGGTGCAACCCCTGGACATAATCATTGAAAAATTCTCTATTTGGGGTAGCATGGAAAGAGGCCTCAGAATCTAAAACCTAATATTCAATTTTATTATGCAAAGAAAATGAAAGAGCATCTTGTGCAACAATACCTGCAACTTTTGCTTCTTCATTACCTTCATGCTGATTCTCTTCATTAACCTTCAACCAACAATCTTTCTTTGCATGTCCTCTCTTTCCACAATTCCAGCAAGTTATATTTCTTTTTCCATTTCTGGATTTGGATCTATTGCTCATCTTTGACTTAGACCTTGATCTCCCTTTTTTGCCCTTCTCTCTTTGCCTTCCCCTGCTTTCAATATTTAAAGCATTACTTGATGATTCCCCTGTGATTTTTCTGCAAGTCTCTTCATTCAAGATTACACTAACAACATCATCTACTTTCAAGATATTTGTAGCAGATGCAGTATTACTAACTGCCATTACTAAACTATGCCAACTTTCAGGTAAAGAGCATACTATTAAAAGAGCCTTAATTTCATCATCAAAAACTATTTTGACTGAATTTAATTGATTTACAATTCCATGGAAATCATTAAGATGATTAGATACATATCCACCTTCTTGCATTTGCAAATTAAATAACTGCTTCATAAGATATACCTTATTTGACGCTGAGGGCTTTTCATATAAATTTGCTAAAGTATCCATTAACTCTACCGTTGTCTTTGCCTGTGACAAGTTAGAAATCATAGTAGATGCCAGACTCAATCTTATAGATCCAAGAGCCTTTCTATCAAGAACTTTCCATTCTTCATCTTCCATATCTGTGGGCTTTCTATCAACCCCACCCAATGGTAAATATAAATCTTTTTCTGATACAGATAATCTTCTATCTGCATTCTCCATAATTGGTAATTATTGCCATTAAACTTCTCCATTCTCAATTTACTTTCTTCTGCCATTGCTTCTCCCACTTAAATAGAAACCCCTGTGAATGACCTGTAATCAACAAACACTAACTAGATCTGAAACACCTGTTAGTCAACCTGAGCTCTGATACCACTTGTTGGGGATCAACCAACAAACTTGATTACTTTTATGTAAGCAATTAAACACGGAATTAAACAAGAATAATAAGTAACTAGAATCAGAAATAGCAAAGAATAAGAGATACAAGAAACCACCCTAAAAACTTGTATTAAACTCTTCTATAAAGAAATACAATGAAGAAAAATCACACTTTCTTCTCACACTTCTCAGATGTACAGATCTCTTTCCCTCAAGAGTTTACAATCAATTTCAACAACTTGGATTGATACACACATATACAATATGTCTTGTATTGTTCTTTCTTACACACTTACAAGCTATGAAGATCTATCCCTATTATATAAGATTAGGTATCATGAGCTATGCATTAACAACCATTAGATACACCTCCTAATCAAAGGCTTAAAACAGTCCTGCCAAAAATAGAAACGTGGATTTACAACTAACAGCTAAACTTATCATGTAAACAATCTGTTCCATCCATGAAAATAGACTTTTTGGATGCACAGGTAACTGACGTTGGTCCCTATTTGCCTACACATGACCGATATCAGCCGATACATGACCGATGTCGGCAGCTACTGATCGACTCCTTACCGTCATCGGTGACTGTGTAAATCCAGCAACTTTAGCATCCGCTCATCTGGTGAAGCTTTTAGCTCCACAACTCAACACCGACTTCTAAGTTGTTATGTTGTTTAAACCACGGGATGGGCTTGTTAGGAGGTTAGAAGGGTTTTTATTTTTTATTTGTTTTTATGAATTTATGGTTAGGGGTTGTAAAATAGGGTTAATTACCATTTGAATATAGTAATTAACTCTATTAACTCATGTGGTAAAGGTAAATGGGTGAGGTTAATGTAATTATTTTAAATAATTATGAATAGGGTTATTATGTTGGGGATGGAAGGGTAACATGATGACACACCACATTAATACACAAGGGTGTATAAAACTAACATATACACTGAGTTTAGCACTCAATTGGCCTATTATAGATCTGATTATCACCCTTGTGCCATTTCATTTTATACCCATTTAATATTATAGATAACCCCAATATATATCATTTTAGAGTTAAACATCTACCATCCTTATGCCCTAGACTATCTCTACCCCTTTAACCCTAGATTCCCCACATCTAGATTTTAGGGTTAAATAATTACAATTTTTAAAATCCCATATGAACATCCAATTGAACCATAGAATTTTATACCAAGGTAGTTAATTATAAAATCTACTAAGGTTAATACTCCACAAAAGGGTAAGCAACAGGCAATCCCCTTTCCTAGGTGACTAATACTTGAGAGACATTTGCACCAGAGACACACAATGGATTTTGTAGAATCTTTATCTATTGTGCACCATATTCATATGTCTAGAACAACTAAATTTTTTCATATTATTACTATTTCAAACAAACCACCGAGCATTCAATTATTGGTCCCATGAACCCTTACTCCTTTTATTATCCCTTCATGACCACATATTCTTATTATACATACGCAGAGCATTACCAATCCTACAGTGCCATATATTACACGTACACATGCTTATTGGCATTATCATCAATTTATTGCACTGGGTTCATAGTGGGGAGATATCTATAACCATATTTTGGATGATTTCATAGGATGGTTTTTTTCTTGCCAATATCCCAAAAATACCAAAAAAAATCCAAAAAATCCAAATATATTTGTAGCTTTTACATGATATTTTAACTCCTTGGCATTTATGTTGTTAGTTCCATGTTGGTAGATAACATATCATCTATTTATATATACACATATGTTTCATGCATAATTTTAGTGTGATATAAGCATACCCAGACACATGATCTATGCGCTTTTGGATGTTGGGCCTTCTCTCCACTCATGTCATTTGGACATTTGAGGCATCCACTTCTTTGATCATGACACATTTAGGTTATAACTTTCTATGATCATTTTTCATTATCATGTTTGTGCTTATACTTACACATGCCTTTATCCATGCTTATATCTTTTGCATTGTACTTGATATGTTATGTACTTAACATTTTTTTCTAACATAATATCCATGAGCTACTATGACATGTTTATCTTGGTTTATTATATACCATGCTTTCAACTTATGCACTTCCTTGAGTATCTTGTCTTGCATTATATTATTTTTTCAAGCATTTGAATATGATTTATTGATTGTGACCCCCATGCCTATGTTTGCCTATTGTGACATTTGCATATGTCATGGTTTCTTGTATATTGGCATTACCTACCTTCTACACATTTTAATAAGTCATGTCCCTTCAATTATGTGGCATTTTAGCATGCCCCTTATTTGAGGTCTCTTTAGACCATTATATTTTGATTTATTTTTTAGTACCCTTATGTGTGTGCTTGATTTCTTGATGAACTTATACTATTAATATCTAGATGTTGTCATGATTCACATTGTGTATCTTAAGACTTGATGTGATTTGTAGTCATATAAAATGTGAAAATTAGTAGCTTGAGTGTGGCTTGTGACACCCAACCCATACATCCCTCTTGCTTGCTCTCATGACCCTCATAGGCATCTTTTCATTGATTCTTAGTCATCCATAGCCTTCCAAATAGTGATTCCATATCCTCCAAGTAGCATTTCTTGTGATGATTCCATCCCCCTAGGTCTCATTCCTTCAAGACTATAGTGCCCAATTTATACTATAGCATTAGACCCTAAGGTGTCTATTTTTGATGTTCCTATCCAAGTGAATTTTTACCTATAACAGTTAATTTCTTTTAGTTCCTATCCTCTTTCTTGTCAGTTTAATGCGAGTACATTCAACCCATGACTAATAAATCCCAATAAAATCTGATTCAAAGTTCATTTAAAAGGGGCTGGTAAATATCACAAAGCAAGCAAGAATACAAGTAAGACTACTCAAGCATATTTCCCTATTCTCTATATACAGCCAGCCAATACAACTACAAGCACATCCAAATCCTTACACTAGTACCTAGCCACCTCAAGCATACCCAATTTAGCATTTTGCATCTTCATACACACTAGTGCACAAAGCACATCAAGTGGGAGAACTACATATGGATTGATCCCTCTTCAGAGTATTGGGATGTAGGCAGTGTGCCCACACAAGGGGTGTGGATGCACACTCAATGCATCTTACACACACTAACCCCCCCCTCTTTATCAAAGTTTATCAAAGCATAATGGAGTCTAGGATTTGAAGACTAAATTAGCTCTATATGGAGTTTCACAGACATCTGATAGTCAAAATTTCATAGATAGGCTGACATAGACACAACGAACAAAACCCATAAAGCTTAGGTCTCTTAGACAATAGTGATAGAAGAGGATTATATCACCGAACCCTAGGGTGTTCTATTTTGGTGCTCCTGTCCAATCACAAAATAAAATCTAGATCCTGATTTGCGACAGTGTCCGTCTTGCACAATGAATTCCAGACCTTGTCTTAACTATCTCAACTCATTTCTAGCTAAGTTTTATTTTCTCTCCCTTATTACTATTTTTAGAAAGATTCAAATTATACAAATTAGTAGCTTAATTATTATCATATTTTTTATTGGTTTAATTAACTCAGACCCTTAACTAAATTAGGAATAATACTCTAATATTCCTAAAATTGTTAAATCATTTGGTGAATCTGACTTACTTTGTTTACGCATAAAAATCCTATAAACTCTAGGGTAAATTTCCTACTAATTTTTTTTGTATTTTTCTAATTTTTTACTTGCATAATAAAATAAAAAATTAGCATTAAATTTTAAAATTTCATAGTAATTTTAAATTTTTTTTTTTCAAACCCTAGTTGCCTGTATTAGGTCCCAGTATTTTTTCTATTTTTTATAATTTTTTAATTACATATTTAAATCATAAATTCACTTCAATTTTAAAATTCCATAGTAAATTTTTTAAAATATCATTTTTTAAAACCGTAGTTGCATGTTCTAGCTTCTATTTACTTCTTGAGGTATCACTTTACATGCTTGTGAGTTTTGTATCCTTTTTATGCATATTCGAGTTTCTTGTTTAGATTATATCTATTTAATCCTTTATTCCATTATTCAAGTTATTTTCCTTATGCCACCTAGGTTCTTTGCAACTCTTCCTCTAAGATGAAGTGCAAGACTTAGTGGCAACCCTCTTGAATTCACCCAGATTCCTTTAACACAACCATATATCATGTATAAACAATCAACTCAGATTCCTACTATAGATTTTACACATCCAGATTACAACCAATTTCAATGAGGATAATTTTGATAATGAGCAATATGAAAATAATAATGATGATACAAACATCGATGTTCATGAACCACCACATCAAATTCATGATACACTTCCACCTATTATCGACAATGAAGTTGTCCTCAACAAAGATTTGATCTTATAAAGTTTTTGAGAAAGACTCATGGAACAACCCTAAGATCATACTCTTATCTTGCAATCTATCATGGAAATTAAAAAGGCTACGCAAGTTGATTCTTCCATTCTTTCAGAATAACCAGTTGTAAATGACACTACGGGGGCAACTATATCTCAACAACCTTTTATAGTAGCCCAACCTTCCTCTATGCCTCTAGCTATAACTAGTACATCTTTGTCTCCTAATGTGGTAGCCCTTGTACAAGAGATAAAATCTCTTTAATCTAAGGTGATATATCTTGAGCAATGTGCCTCTAGATCTACCTAGCCTTTGGATTATTTTGCTTTATGGCATACACCATTAGCACGCCACATTACTTTGACACCCTTGCCACAAGGTTTTGTTCAACCCAAACTTACTCTATATGATGGTAAGGGTGATATAGAAACACATTTGAGAGCTTTTCACGCAACATGCTTAGACTATATACCAAATGACTGGCTACTTACCAAGCCATTTCCATGGAGTCTTAATGATTATGCTTTACAATGGTTCTATAGTCTACCAAATCAGTTGATCAATGCATTCAATCCTTTAGCTGACATGTTCCTAACTCATTTCAACATTAACATTGGTGATAAGGTTTCATATGCCTAAGTTTCACAATAGAAACAAAGGTCAAATGAGCATCTCATAGATTATGTTCTTCAATATAAGACTATTTTGGCTAAGATGACTAGCCCCATGGCCAATCAAGAGTTACAAGATCTCTTCAAATAGAGTCTTCTACCAGCTTTGCATGAATCAATAATGTTCAAAAGGTTCTCTTCCTTCACTGAATTATGTCACACACTAAAGGAAATGGAAGTCAAATTTATTTCAATGGGCAAACTCAAGTACACAAGTATATCACAAATAACAAACAAGAGTAACAACAAAGTTCCATACAAAGTTAGGTCAATGATAGTAAGAGTCAAAATCAACTTACAGCCAATGCAGCTTTTGAGCCCCCTCAGTGTATGGTTTTATCAACACTTCCTTGATGAACCTTTACCAATCTACCAGTTGCTCCAGCCAGAGTTTTACAACTTTTTTTAGAATGTAATATCATATCTATCCCTCCTATTCAAGAAGTTGATGCAACAAATCCTCTTCCATGGGGATATGATCAGCATGCATTTTGTGAATTTCATAGGGCACCAGGCCATACAACAAATAGATGCATCAGTTTGAGACACAAGATATAGGACTTAATAGATGACAACATTATTGATCTTGGCACTTCAATTAAGCCTCCTCAAGCAAATCAAACATAATTTAAAGCTTTGAAAATCTTCTCAAATCCTTTTTCATAAAATTCTAAACAAGAGACAAGGGACACATCAGGGGTTCACCATGCATATCATGCACATCCCCCACCAGATACACACAAAGAACCTTCAATTGAGTCATATCCTTTAAGAAACATGATTGGTGTATATAATTCTAGAGTTTTAGTTAAACCTTCAATATCCTTCTCAGAATAGGAGATAGTCAAGAATGATTTGGATTATCATGCACTCTTTATTAGAATTTACATTCGTAATCATCCTATTCATAGTGTTCTCATAGACAATGGATCTAGTATAAACATGTGCACTATGACATTATTGTAGCATTTAGGATATTCAGATTAGGATATTACACTGATGGACATAATTATTAGTGGATTCAATAGGCACGTACAAAGTTTATTAGGTGAGAGTGTACTTCCTCTACAAGTTGCTCCAACACATGTGGCTACACCATTTACTATAGTTCCCAGTACAAGAGTTTTCAATATGTTGCTTGGTTGACAATGGATTCAGGAACTTCAAGTAGTACCTTCTATAGTTCACAAATGCATGAAATTCATTCACGCTAATTAGGTTATTATAGTTGGTGGAGTGCTATATGAGTTACCACTCCCTACTTCAGAGCCATCTTTTATAGTGCAGTCACCAATTTTAGTTCAACCACCAATTTTAGTTTCTCCACTAGTTTTAGTTCTTCCTCCAGTTTAGATTCAGAGATAGTTGAGGCCTTCATCACTAGCACAGAGAGTTCAGACACTTCCATAAAGGTCTCTTTTAGAGCAACCATAATTTTAGAATTCTAGACAGATTCTAGTTACAATATTCACACCCAGGGTAGTATTATTGAGGTATCATGCCTCTACTCACAAATCACATGTTTAAAGACATTCTCCTACTATAAGATGGGTCCCTGAGAGCCCTAAAGTTGCATCCACTTCTCAGAGTTATAGGGGGATCCCATAGTTGGTTTCCACTACAAAGATTTTAGAGTAGTTACAACATACACAACTTCCAGAGCTACAATCTCAGCCCTTCTATCATGATTCATGATTATGCATGATCCCTCTCATTGATATAGGAAACCATAATAGGGAGTCTCCCATGAGACTCATCGGTTAGTATCATTTCTTCTCGATCTTGCTTGTACATAGTTTCTTTTCAATTTCTTGTACATAGTTTCTCAGTATTACTTGTAAATAGTTTCTTTTGATTGATTATGCATAGCTTATTTCCAAAAATCCAAAAACATTCAAATATCAAAAATCTAAAAACATTCAAATAATTCAAAAACATCAAAAACATTTCAATTGTATGCATTATCCATGCTTTATATTTCTACTACCATGTTAGACTTACATTTGTTGTTCTATGCTATTATTTGTCGATTTATCTACATTACCATGCTTCACTTGATCTTATTTAAGTGTGTACAGTGACATCCAGATCCTTGATTGCTTCACTTTACCCATTGAGGAGGCATCCTACTTCTACATTCGAGACACACATCGATATACATACCCACTAGGAGCATCTTCCACATGACTAGACCATCTAGGTTATGTCATTCCTACACCACACATTCTAGTCATCATGATGATGTACATTATTAATTCACTTACACATATTAATCTATCAAGACTCACTAGTATATATCACTTGTGTATTTCTTAGCATATACCTAGTCCTGTACTACATGTCTTGCATACTTTCACTTCTTGATTTGATTAGTTAGATGTGATTGTATTTATAGTATTTACATGCTTTTCTTTCTTGATTTACATAGCTATATGTGATTGCATTTCTCAGTTCCTATTTTATCTCTTGTATGTGCCTTAGGACATTTGCCAATGTCCTTTGCTTCTATTTTTTTGTGTGCCTTAGGATATTTACCAATGTCCTTCACTTGTACTCTTCTATGTGCTTGTGGCCCTTGTGCCAACCTTGCTTAGTTCAATTGTATGTGTATGCAGTAGTTGAAAATGCCTTATATGCTTTATTTCTAGTTTGAGTAACACGTGCCCATGTCCCTTATTTGGTTGGCCCCTTGGCCACTCTTGTATGCTTCTTGCTTTGTCTACTTATTTCTTGATTGCTTTTCAATTATTTGCAATGTCATGATATGGCCATGATTCATATCATGCATTATCTTGCTTTCTTGGATGCCATAATGGACATCATGTTCCATCCCTCCTTGCCAACTAATAAACTAACAACTAACTAGACTTCTAGTTTCAATTCAATATATTACACATATTATTACATTATGATATCTATCTAGGCAGACCCTTATTGATCTAACAATCTCCATTACAAACACTATTATATCTTGAGATATCTTGTTGACTATCATTGCTATATCATGTATCTTTATAACATAACACACTTCCAGGGCTCTTTCATCTAAGGGTAGTCATTGCAGGGTATTCATTCCTACCCTCACAAGAGGGTGAAACAAACAAGGGTTTTGTCACAGAGAGCGGAGCTCCTAACGATCAAAAAAATAGTTTTCAAAACACCCAAAACACCAACCAAACTTCAAACTAGGTAGAAAATACCAGTCAGATAGTGAAAATTATAGAACACGCATTAGATTAGCCCAGGACAATAGTGCCAAAATTGGACTATAACACCAGATAATAGGGTGTCCATTTTTTATGCTGTTATCCAAATAGCAAAAAAATCATTTTTTTTAGAAATAGGTAGAAAATTAGGTTCATCTATAGTTTTGTCACATATAAACCAATTCAGCTTCAACAGTTTTAGCATAGTTTTTCTTAAAGAATCCAGATATAGGGGGCATCATGTGTGACATGATGACTCTCACTTCCAGTTTTAGATAGGGCAGTTGGTATAACTTCTAGATCAGAATCCATGTTATAGACACCAGTGATTGGGGGCAATGTGCATGACATATTTGGCTTCTTTTCTTTTTGAGTTCAATATATTACCCACTTATTCTCAATATTTGTGTGCCTTATTCCATCTATAGGTGGTTGGCATCATTTCAAAGTGGCTTTCATACAAGCCTAACCTCCACATTGTGGAATAGCTTTCATACAAGCCTAATGCCCAATTTCAAATTGACTTTCATACAAGCCTAATCTCCACCTTTTGGAGTGGCCAAGAGTGGCCTAGTTTCTAGCATACATTCAGCTATCCATGCCACATTGATAGATTTCAAAGCATTCATGGGCTTCAAGAACCATCTCATATGACACACATTTCATATCGGTATTAGTTCATAACTACACTTCACGGGGCAATGATGGATCCAAAAGACTACCCAGCCTTTGTATTCTTGAGCCACCTACTCAAAGGGATTGGATACATAGTCCAAGCATCGATTAGAATATGCATGACCACCTATCTTCACTTAGTAGGTGACAATAGAGCCAAAGGGCCAGATTTTGCATGCTTGAGCCACTCTTGGGAAATTGAACACTCAACACCATTCATGATATTACTCTTGGTACAACATGTACCTAGCATTACTCAACATCAGCTAGCATCACTTAGCATCACAATAGGTTTTGTATTGGTTCACATACTTGGTGAAGTGTATTTATTTATTTCTCTTCCTCTCTCTCTTACCCAACTTTGTATGTTCTTATTTTAGATATAACATATCTAGTGATAAATGATCTACTATTTATTTTCTCTTGCATATTTACACTTTACAACGTGATCTCTCTACGCATACTCAGCATCACATAGCTTCATGAGCTTCACCCTTACAAGTAAGTTTAGGTATGCTTTCTATTTTTCCTTTATCCTAGTATTTCATTTTGCTACATCACTAGAATAAAGGGGGGGGGGAATGTAGTACAAAATGTGAAAATTGGTAGTTTGAGTGTGGCTTGTGACACCTAACCCATAGGTCCCTTTTGTTTGGTCTCATGACCCTCATATGCATCTTTTCACTGATTCCCAGTCATCCATAGCCTTCCAAACACTGATTCCACCTCCTTCAGGCAGCATTTCTAGTGATGATTCCATCCCTCTAGGTCCCATTCCTTTTAAGACTATAGCACCCAACTTGGATTATAGCACCAGACCCTAGGGTGTCCATTTTCAATGTTCCTATCCAAATACATTTTTACCTCCAATGGTTAGTTTCTTTTGGTTCCTATTCTCTTTCTTGTCGGCCTAATGCGAGTACATTCAACCCATGACCAATAGATCTCTATAAAAGCCCATCCAAAGTTTATTTAGAAGGGGTTGGCAAATATCACAAAAAAAGCAAGAATATAAGCAAGACTACTTAGGCATATTTCCCTGTTCTCTGCATACAACTAGCCAATATAACTACAAGCACATCCAAATCCTTACACCAATCCCTAGCCACCTCAAACACACCCAGTTTAGCATTTTGCATCTTCATACACATTATTGCACAAAACACATCAAGTGGGAGAACTACATATGGCTTGATCCCTCTTCAGAGTATTGATATGTAGGTAGCATACCCACACAAGGGGTGTGGATACACATTCAATGCATCTTACACACACTAGCCCCCCCTCTTTCTCAAAGTTTATCAAAGCAAAATGGAGTCTAGGGTTTGAAGACTAAATCAATTTTATAAGGAGTTCCATGGACATCCAGTAGTCAAAATTTCACAAACATGCTCACACATACATAGTGAGCAAAACCTAAAAATCTTAGGTCTCCTTGACAACAGTGATAGAAGAAGACTATAACACTGGACCCCAGGGTGTCCTATTTCAATGCTCCTATCCAATCACAAAATAAAAGCCAGATCTTGATTTGTGATAGTGTCTTAGTCTTGCACAGTGAATTCTAGACTATCTTAGTCATCTCAGTTTGTTTCCAGTTAAGTTTTATTTTCTCTCCCTTATTACTATTTTAAAAAAGATTCAAATTACAGTCAAATTATACAAAATAGTAGCTTGATTATTATCATATTATTTACTAGTTTAATTAACTCATACCCTTGACTAAATTAATAATAATACTCCAATATTACTAAAATTGTTTAATCATAATCACATACTATGTACCTCATTGTTATATCTATCTAAATATGTTACTCCTATATGTTACATGACACATTCATAAATTATACATTTACATATCCTTTTGAGGTAAGGTGCTTACCACTTTTTATTTATCCTCACCTCAAAAGAGGGCAATATTAGTGGGGGCATGTCATAGAGGCATGGATTTCACACAGTCATAATTTTAGATTTCAATGGGGCCATGTCAAAAAGGCATGGCTTCCACAATTATCTAGTTCTCAGTTTTAGATGTAGTGGGGGCATGTTATAGAAACATGTTCTCCACACCTATACTAGTTCTCAGTTTCAGATTACAATGGGGGCATGCCAAGGGAATGTGTCTTCCACACTTACAAGATTTCAAAATTGGCAAATTACACAATTATATGATTTAGATACACACTTATAGTAGCATTTTATACATTGGTATCATTGTTATAGCCATATTTCAACTTGAGACATATATAGGGTGCATATGCCATGCAAAAGAGCACCTAAAATTGTAAAATCAAATCAAATTTTAGATTTAAAATACTTATAGAAACTTTAACCTACACCAGGATGGACTTTTATAGACTGTTATTGAGGCAATTTGATATAATAGTTGGTTCACTTTTGGCAAGGTTGAGGTGATTGCATCACTCAATCTCATCAATTTTATAGGATGGAGTGATCAAAACATCCACCAACACTAGTTTTATAGTGTGAGTTGACTTGGATCACTCACGCTCACCAGGTTATAAGTATGGTTAGGTTACATGGTTGAGCTAATTTAAACTGTTGGGTGGAAACTCACATTCTCTCCAAGGTTGGGGGCAAGTTGCCCTCCAATCTTTATATATATTTACATTTGCATGTTATACTATTGTCTTAATCTTAGCTCCAAAGCTTCATAATAAAGCATATCTTCAAATCAAATTGCCAAAAGACAAGATGGTTGCATTGATATACATGTGTACTCCTAACCTCGCTCTCTTTACTTTTAAGCATTTCAAATTATTTTAATTTCAGATTGTATGCATTGATTGTATATTATAACATGTTCTTGGTTGCAGGTCAATCACTAGTAAAGCACTCAAGAGGGACTCACACAAAGACAAGGTGTGTTACACACATCGAGGTACACATTCTTTTTCCTTTAGACTATAAATTTCATTATTATATCAAAGGGAACTGTAAATGTAGACACTAAATCTGAATTATATAACACCTCAGTTTTGTATACTTGGAAAGTACTTCTCATGGGTGTACCCTTCAATTCCTAAGACCTTCTTACTATTGAAAGGCTCGCATCCACTATTTCTTGTGCCTATTGTTTATCTCTTAGTCCAACCATATGTTATTTTAATGACCATGCCTTCTATACTGCTCAAAATGTTATAACCCTGCTTATTATCATCTTCTGCATGTTTTGGACCTATACCTATTTTATAGCTTCCTAGACACTTGTATCCCAATTGAACACCTACATCGATGTCCATGTCTTGTGCCAGACTAAGTGTCCAATGCCCTAAAGTCATCAAATTTGCAAATAAAACATATCCCTATGGTCAATCTAAGTGCTTTAATGTGAGATATTTCTAAAAATGATTGATATATATATATATATATATATATATATATATATATATATATATATATATATATATATATATATATATATATATAAAAGATCAACTGTCATTCATTCCTCACCTAACACAGACCTAAGAACTCACAAGGTAATTTACCAAAGGTACCCAATCAAGTATTCAAGTGAGCACAACTTCCTTATTCTCTCTTGTTTTAATATTAGTCATATGAATAGTCCATCTACATATCTAAAGTACTAAAAGAACACTCCATGAGCCATATTTGCCAAGTTATAAGCTAGGTCACTCTATATACTTGCTTATCACATGTTACATCCTTATGCACACACAAACCAACACGTAGGGGAGAACTGCATGAGTCTAAGGCCCTCTTTAAAGTATTGGCTATGTAAGCAACACCCATTGATAGAGGGGTCCTTGGGGTATCTCAACACTGTGTGCCCACTAACCATTTTTTCCATAGTCACTCGATGGGTGAAAAAGCTAGGGTTTGATCATTTGACAAAGAGTGACAACATGTGGAGAAGATATAAACACAATAGAGTAAAGGCAATAGAAAATCTAGAAGTTTCTAGGTTGTCAACCCAGATTCAACTGATATTCCATATTGGACACCTGCATCTAATATAACAATGTTGACGTAGTCATCTAGATTAGACGCAAGCATTCAAGGCCCTATAATGTAATTTCATAGAATTTGATGACTGTTATAGGATATTGATCCAGTCCACTTCTAGCCCCTTTTAGCTCATAACTACATGCGCACAATAAACCAACTAAATACTCTTATTTCTAATTTATTACAATATCAATCAATATCTATATATTATATTTTTAACATATCTTGGTATTACAAATTTCAAACATCATTTATTTGAGTTTTCAAATTAATTTATCTGCTATAGATTTGTTTATCACCCTTGTGCTTATTCATTTCTATAATCTTAACCCTATACTACATTGACCCATCTCAATTTATAGTTAAACATTTGTATGTGGATGCATGCAATGATCTAGCTTATAACTTGCCAAATACTGCTCATAGGTTGCTTTTTGGATGTTTTAAACATCTTGTATGGTTTTTCCTATAATTGATATGAAAATAGGGATGAATAGGGCATTAAAACTCAGTTATGTAATTGATTGAATGAGTTTTGAATAGGTGCTTGCTTTGTACTTACTAGATGATTAATGAGAAGGCTTAGACTTGTATTTATACAGCATCTTTTGAAAATATCTTATGACAAGGTTTAACAAGATAAATAGGGCGACTCACAGGTATTATAAAATTTGCATTTTGGATGACTTTTGAGTATTGGACCCTAGATAAGGATCTAGACACTAGTGTCCCTTTGTGGTCGACAGTGTCTTGTAGGATAGACAATAGTTGAGGATCCAAAACTGACAATGAAGGATGTATATCAAGTTTTGATCTTTCTATATAGTACAAGAGATCTAAGTCATCAGAATGATAAGGGTCAGACTATAAGATAAACAATTAGGCACAATAAGATGGCGAATGCTAGCCTTTTGACAACACGAAGAACTATAACTGAAGGGTAGATACATGATTGACATTTGTCAAATGTACAGCACTAAAATGCTATAAATATTCAATTTTAGTATCTATAATTTTATGCAATGTGTTATACCATGTTATCGATTTCTTACATGATTAATCTGCTCTTGTGACTTTAGTTTCTAAGCTGAAATTAATACACAATCTATCTAAAAGGTAATAGACATGGATTTGATCCCTTAATGTGTTATAGCAACAAAATTTGTCAACGTTCAATTCTAACTGATTTTAACTTAAGAACGCTAATTCTATGTTGTAACACTTATTGTTCAATATAATATATTTTTCTTAGCATTGTGAGCATTTTTAATTCGTAACTAAACTTCTTTGAGAACACAATGTAACACAAATTAAGAGTGCTAATGACTTAGACATACATGCATGCAATTTAGTGACATAATGCCATTGGGGTGCCTAGTTTCTCTCTCTTTTCCTTTTACATTGCCTCTTTCGTGGTTTGTCCCCACAATCAAGCCTAGTTCATAGTGGTCAATCTAGGCACCTGCAAAATATCCATAAAACATAAGCATTACCCAGTCCAAAATAATGAAACAATACCAATTACATAATAAAACTACTAAAATAGTTATGGCTACTAAGTTTACAATAATAAATCAATGTGTATCAATATAGTATTGAATATAAATCAAATATCTCATAAAAACATAATTAAATATAATACTTAGTTAAACATGCGACATATAATGATGTTCATGATACAATATTTGTTCTTCTTAGCACTTGTTACAACATAAAATTAAAGTCTCATTAAAAGAGATATGATACAAGTTCTCAACAACTCCCCCACTCCACAAATTACAAACACATGTGCCAACCCAAAAGATGGCACAGTGGTGCTCAAAACCTCCCCAATAAAACCGATAAAATAATAATCAAACGAGGTACAAGAAAGCTTAATAAAAGTAAGTGAAATAATACTTAAGAACAAACCCAAAATCCCTAAATCCTACAAAGTTTCCATAAACGATAAACTAAAACTACCATTTAAATAAATGATTTCTAATCAATAAATTAGGTATGAAAGTAGATATTTCTTGCAAGCATGGAAAACATAACATTCGTTTTACCAATTTAGAAAAACATAGAGATTTGAAACCTACCTCCAAATATTCCAGGCTTTTCTTTCACAAGTATTCATACAATACTCTAACAAGCTCCAAACAAGCACTCTGAAAATCAAAATGAATAACCCCATTTTAAAAAAAAAAAAAGTCTACACAAAAAAAATAAAATATCGAACCCTATAACTAATAGAAGAGTGACATCTAGTTATCTTCATCCCGAAGATGTAATTACCCTTTCCCAATTCTATACACTCATTTACAAAACTCATAATTTTTCTTTACACATCCATATAAATGTTTACATATACAAATAAACTTTTACAAATTTTTGTACACAATATAGATTTATTTGTAACATGATTTCTTAGATTACAAATAAAAGCCTTAAAAATTTAAAAATCTATTATAAAAACTTTCAAAAACCAACTTATTTAATGAGTATATTCATGGGATCTAAAAGAGTATGTAGCACACCTAAAATTTAGGTGTAAGTATAATTTTTTTGGGTTTTACACTTTTAAGATAGGTTTATAACCTAATTCTTTTCATTGATTATTTGGTTTAAAAGTAGATTAGAATAGTTTAAAAAAATTATATTTAAAAATAAAGTTAAAATGAAAAAATAAAAAAATAAAAAATAAAATTGTCAAAACATCAAAATTGGAAAATAATTATATATAAAATTGAAAAATAAAATAATAAATGTAAGGTTTGGAAGAAGTTATGATATGCCTACTTAAATCTGCGTGAGTTGTCTTGCTGTCCCATAGGCTATTTTTAGTCTCGTGGACGTTAAATTTTTTATTATTATTATTATTTGAATTCTTGTACATCTATTTTTAGATTATTGTATTATACACATTTAATATATATTAAACATGTCTACGATATATAACTAATATTTAAAAATCAAACAATATAAATTATGTTTATAATAATGACATTCTAAGAGTTATCATGAAATCATTTCACTTGCGTTATCTTTGTTAATTACAAATATCTATAATATAAATTTAACCAATACTTTTTAAAAAAAATAAAAGAAAAAGAAAGATCAGATTTAAAAATAAAAAAGCGGCTATCAAAATTGAACCATACATTTAAGTTACAAATGTAATCGATCGTCGAAGTACCATCCACAATTTTCCCAATATTTTTAAATAACAGTCAGAAGTTCTTTAAATATCACATTCCTATTGATTGTACGAGTAGTCTATTCCTACTAAAAGTGGGATTTTATTCTTGTTACACCTCAACCCAAGAAAATAAAAGGAAAAGAGGAGAAAACCGGACCAGTCTATCCCTGATGGAGTGTGTCTGGATTTATTGAGCAAATGAATCGAGTTGGCTTTTTTACCATATTTAAAAACAAGTGAAGGAGATCTATATTTGTATAAATGCGATTGAAAGGCCTCGGAATACACACCGCCCCATTTGCCCTTCGGCATAGATCAGCAAGCAACAAAATGGCAGTCTCCGCACCAAATCTAGACATCATGGGAGAGCGACACTCCGGCCAGGACGTCCGCACTCAAAATGGTTTGTATTACATTTAAACTTTAAAGTATAAGGCACTTTTTTCAATCCTACTCTTGCTTCTGCTGCTGTCTCTTTATCTAACGATGGTGGTTTTTTTCAGTAACGGCATGCCAGGCGGTTGCAAATATTGTCAAGACGTCCCTGGGACCCGTTGGTTTAGACAAGGTGAGTAAATTAGGATTTATTCCCTACAACCCTGAAAAATGAGTACATTAGGGTTTATTCCCTAAAACCCTGAAAAAAGAGTGCATCAGGGTTTATTTTCTAAAACCCTGAAAAATGAGTACATCAGGGTTTATTTTCTAAAACCCTGAAAAATTAGTACTTTAGGTTTTTTTTTTCAGAAACCCTAAAACATGCATTTTGAGCTATAAGACCTGATAAGCCTTCGTTTTTTTAGTTTTTGAGAAGCCTCGGTAGACATCAACGTTATTTACTCAAACTCCATAACCTCTTTTTGTTTTTTTTGTGAAACTCATTAGTACCTGCGCAACAGATACTAGATCGTATGCAACTATTAATATCTCTTATTATTAATAAACATGTGCTTTTCAAAATTTAAACAAATTAGTCATATATATATATATATATATATATATATATATTTAATTATTAAACCCAGGGGACGTGATTAATTTTATGGTTAATTTCAGTATTTATGGAACCTATAAATACATATTTTTCATTTTTACATTGTTTCCAATGTTATATTGGCGGACTTACAGCCAGGTACATTTGATCCTAGAACATTCCTTTGTATATAAGCCGAATTCTCATGAAGTGATCCCACAAGCTTGCTGCATAGTTGGAACAACGGGGTAAATTTGATGGCCGTATGACTGTATTTACACTTTTTACTGTAAAATACAGTCAATTTTATTTAAAACTGTATAGAATGTAAGGCAAAATTTTAGGTAGACTATCAAAAATGCAAAGGATAACTTTATATTTATATAGTCTTTTAAGGTCTACTATGAAATATACTACTATTATGAAATATGCTAGTATGTGAAGGGCAATCTTGAATAGAAAACCGTCATCAAAATTTAACATGACACTCAAGGTCTGGTTGAAACTATGGCTGGAGCTGCAGATGAAAAATTCAGAGAAGCGAAATGAAAATGAATATCAGTGATTCAATTTAATTCAGTGATTCCACGTAATGCCTTCGGGCATATAAAAAAAAAAAAAAATTCTTCATCTCTTCCTATGTGTATGATAAGTAACATGTTTAGGAGTTGGATCCACAAGTCTGACCCAATATTTGGGGTTACTACCACAGTTTTCTGCATATTGACAGCCATCAAAAATGCCATTTGTTTGAACCCAGTGGCAATACTGTGCTCATGCTACAGGGTGCTGCAGAGTTACCTATGCAGAAGCAAGATAAATATGAAAACTAAATGGCACAGTAGTTTGAAAGGATTAAAGAGAAACTAAATAGCACAGGGAGGACAACTACAGAGAAGGCTGAATGTACTGCTACAGCAAAAGCATATCAGATGTCTCAAAGCTATGCAGCCCCTTCCAAGACATAAACGTAACACAGGGTCTCCGTGCCTTGCCTTCCAATTGCAAAATGCGTTCAAGTTTCACTGGGAAATATAACTCATGGTCTTGTCCCGGGGAATTGGCAAAGAGATGTCACTGGTCTCAGTGAATAGTATATGTCGACAACTCCACAACATGCTTTGTCATAATTCTGTACTCCTCCATTGTGCTTTAAAAGAATAAATGAAAATAAAAGCATAAAAACCAAAAACACCGAGAAGGGAAACCATAGTTTAATGGTAGTCCCCCACAAATGATTGGAACACTGTCATGTGTGTAAGACTGATACAGGAGGGCAATTTGATTTTTTTTTCAAGTAAAATTTACAGACTGTAATTATTTATAAATAACGAAAGGACGATCAGAGTTATCACAAGAATATTGATGCCAAGAAAAGAAACCTTGTCAGTTAGGATCGTTCCATCCTCTTAAGAATTTAAAAAACAATATTCTCTTTCGCTGAAACAAATTCATGAGGGGCCTGCGAAGAAAATGAAGTTCATACTGAGTGCAATCTGGATTAAGTACACACATAGATTAATACAATAGCAGCATATTTGTGATAGCAAAAAAGATAGAACAGCAGACTATAATTGATCACATAGTGGAAAGCTTAGCCGCTGACACCTACATTAGAGTCCATAATTAGTGGTCGTCTCAGCTGCCTTTACCTCTGTTGTATTTGCTTGAGATACACCACCTTATAAATGTATTAAGGTTCAAAATTTTATTACCTGTGCAAAAAAATTTTGAACACACTCCTGGGATGATATGCCCAACGCAAGTTACACGATTGAAGTCCGGGAACAATACTTATCTAAGTGGAACCATTTATAGTAGACAAAAATACGTAAAAGTTTTGCCATGCATGGATTATGGACATGGCAAACAAAATATTTTCAGCAACAAATGTAAACATAAACGAGAATATGTGCAAATTCCACTTGTTAGAAGCGGAGGAGATAATACCGTGTTGTGGTTGTTAATTAACATAAATCAAAGTCATTGTTTTGAGCAACTTTATTACCTTCTCATATATATTATTATTCTTTAAAATATATTCAACTTCTCATTCTTGTGTTTGCGTGCCATTGAATTTTGAGCTATTCCATTAAAGTTATATTTAAATAGTTATAACATTGTTAAACTTCCCTCCCATAGTTTCAATAAAAAATCGACCTTGTGACACATGTTGAAAGAAGAGACTATTACTAAAAGTGAGCCCGTTTTCCATAACACGGTATGAATTAATTATGGGTCGATGAGACCTGAACACAACAAAATTTACATACCCCACACCAACATTCTACATATAATGCCCGGGATTATGTATAAGAGTGTGTTGTTAGGAAAGCCTTAGTTGATTATTTACCTATAAAGAAATATTCCTAATGAGCAGAGATTTTGTGCTTTCACAGCTCACGATATGTATAAAGAGGCTTTTGGATAAACCGTGTGAATAAAATTTTGAATGACATTTTGGATCACATCTTGTGATCGATCATCATGAAGAAAACATATGAGGAACAACAGACCCAGGCTCCTTATATAGATAACTCTGTACTACTATAAGAATAGCACAAGTTGAAGTTAAATTTGATGGCCATATGAACATATTTTTAACATATACAAATCAATAGTAAAAATTAACCTCGTCTCAAAATGAAAATCAAGTGCAGTGCAGGTATACCATAAAACCGGGGAGATTAGGGAACAAAGGATTCATGGTTATTGTTACAATAGGTTTGTCCTTGTTATGTTTCTGCTTCTTGACATAAGTAACAACTATCAATATCAATTGAGCAACTCATGGTATAAAAAGGCCTCATGAACCTTTGCTAGGTAATATATCTGTCATAAGGCTTTGAAATTACAGATTTTGTCTGTTAACTACAATACCTTACATAACATGAGACATTGATAACATCTAATGGACAAAGTTGTGATATAGGAAAAATTAATGTCCAAGTCCAAGCCGAAATACTCTCTATGGCTCATAAGAACTAGCACCTCTCAAAAGTATTTGAACCAAAGGAGTATTCTCAATGTTGATCTACTCATGCAAACTTGGTTTGCATTTAATTTGTTGCATCCTTGCAAAGCCAAATTTTGTCAAAAATTAGGTACTAAAGTCATATGATGGCAGTTTTCCTTATAAACTAAGTGGCAATCTTTCACGCTATCTTAAAAATGCTTGTGATAATCATCATCCTTTAATTTTATTCTCTAAAATATGTTTCCTCAATTCTTACCCTTGAAATGCCGAGTGTACTTATTCTATTCAGGTCTAAATTTCTAATTAACTTAGCAAAGCTGCCAATTTTTCCATAATGTTACCCCTCATGGTGAATATTTTAATGTTTCATTTTTCGACAAAACTAGTTCAAAATAGCATTCCAAATCTTGATGTCCTCTAAATAAGCAGGTGCTTAAGCCACATTGTGGCACTTGTTCAACATAAGAGTGCATGTTAAATAATATTTAAAATGTGTGATTATGGTACAAGTTTTGTTGGTCTGTTTGCTAATAGAACTTTTATGTTTTCAAGATTGAGACTGGCCTAGAGTTTGGGGTGATGATTTATAGCATAGTAGCAAAGGCTTCTTTGAGTGACGAAGAGTCCCAAAACATCTGTAATGAAAATATTTACTCAGCTGAATCCATAAAATGCTAAAAAACCATGGTAGCCATATTTGTAAAACACAAAATACTCAGTGTTTCAGGGTAGGGGATGCCTCTTGGGTACAAAGATGTCTCCCGCACCTGGAGATGTCTGCCAGAGACGTCTCCTGACTGTTCCCTACTGGGAAAAATGCATAGCTGACCCATTTTTTTGGTAACCCTAAACGATGTTTGGAAAAAACATGTATTGTTTGCAGCTCATTGCCTGATCGCGGTTGGTCTAGGTTTTTCCGCTTCTGCAGTTGCTTCAATCCTACTACGACGCTTTTAAAAGCGGGAAGTTAAACAAATTTTAATTTTTCCCGGGGATGCACAGGGTTTGTGCATCCCTGTCATGGCATTGCGATGACAATGCTGTGGCATTGCCGTCGTGGTTGCATAGGCTCTGTGCATCCCTGACGTTCAGAAAATTGAAATTTGTTTAACTTACATAATTATAAGTTTATTTATTTTTTATTTTTGTTTTATATGAGTTTTTAATTTAATTTAATTTTTATAATTTATTATTTATTTATATAATTTACTTAATTTACGTTTTATAATTTTTAAATTATAATTTATAACTTTATAATATGTATTATTTTATTATATAATATTAAAATTTAAAATGTAAAATTTATATTTTAATATTTATCAAATATTTTAATAAATTATTTTTAAATCTTGATTTTTTAATTTTTATTATATATATAGCTGTCTCCCTGTATCTGCACCCGTCTCCCCGTACCCAACTCTTGGCAACTATGGAAATATTATTATCTTAAAAAAAAGATTTGACCCACGGCCACCAGGAGCAATGGGATATGGGCATTGGGACGTCAAAAGGAAATATAGTCACAAGGAGATGTTGTTATGGGTCTGTGGGCAGGCCCAGACCCCTAAACTAGAGTTTTCTTGGTGAATGCCAGCTTCCTGGCAGAATGAACAATGAGAAAGTAAGATAGCTGGTTTAAGGTAAGTGGCAACTTTGATTTTGTTCTTCAATGTCTGATCTTTGCCTCTGCCATAGACAACAATTAAGAAAAACTTGGATGGACACTCAGTTCTTAATGTTTCATTCCAGTTCTTTGGGCATGTATAATTATTTTAATTTGGAATCATTTTTAAGGTAAAAGTTAATTTATGAAAACATTGTGCGAAAATAGTTCAGAATTGTGGAATTAAAGTGAATCTGCTAAATCCCCTGGCTGACTCCCATACGATAAAATATATTCGCAACAAATTTATCATGGATTGGCTAAACAAAATTAAACAAACAGGTATGGACCTGGCATTTGGAGAATCTAGGAGTTTTGCAGATTGTTCACTATGTTCTGTCTTTAGTTGGTGAAGTGTAGTATATTTTTCTTGGAATAATGTGTGCTGAAATGTGAGGTATGACATGCCAACTCTCTGAGGAATTACTAGCATTATCTCATTCAGGTTGGGACAACACATAACACATGTTGAACAAATCAAATTGATTGTTAACTATATAATTGATTTTCAGTTGGTGAGGCTCCGGCTCAAATATTAACTCACTTACTACAATACCTGAGTTCAAAGCTTGGATGTGGAGAACTTCTCTAGCTGTGGATACATGACAGTCGCTGGAGGCAGGCAATCCTATTTACTCAGGGCCAACACCTAATCATGGGAGTAATCGCCTGAGCCTTGTGAGTGATAAAACCTAACAGACTCATCTGTGTACCCAACAAGAGGGTTGACTCGACGCATATACAAGATACGATGCAAGCCTTCTGGTCAGCCGCTAATTGTTAGGAGGAATTTGTGAAGGAGGCTCAAGCTACGTTATTTTGCAAGAGATTAATCATTGAATAAACCTGCATAAATGCTCATAAGGCACGTGACGAGTAAACTATCTATAAGATGACTAATGCAATGAGTTTGCTTAACCCAATCATATTCTGATCATGTACTCTGTCTCTTATCATTGTTTTTGATTGATGAAAGGCATCATAAATGTGATGAAGGAATTGGAAATATTAAATACACCTTTGCAAACAAATGATGATGAACATGAAAGTGTAATTAAATACACAGGGAAAATCAATTGATATGGTATTTTAAATACATGAGGTGCCTCACACGAGGATGGCTTCATGCAAAATGCTTTAGATGAATAAAGCAGAATATCTCTTAAATGACTGAAATGAGTTTTTCTTTAAATTTTCAGCTGGCAGGATGATGTTCAACCACATTCTAGCAGCTTTCAATTAAAACTTAAAAGCTAACAGAAATGTAATCTGGCTTTCCAGATTGATGAACCAGAATTACAAAAAATAGACACATATTGCTCAATAGCCAATTTATTAATAACATTCAATTAGTCAGGCTGAGGCTCAAAATATAGGTGAGTGAATGTTTTCTTAGTAGGGAAAAGAGGATATTAGTAACCTTAAACCTTTACACCACAACTTCAAGGTTGGGGCTGAGGAGTGAGTAAACTCATATCAGGCGGTCTGCTGATCCAAATGACTATCTTCAAGGAGATAAACTGCATAGCCAAATTTTGATTATATCCTCTCTAAACTTTGAGAGTGCCTGCACTTATATCCTCTTGAATAAATCTATCTGCAATGCATTTATCCCGAGCTGTTTAAGTCTGCAGGGGTGTCTTCATTATTTCTTAATGATCAATCTCAATTTACATACAAAATTAAATAAGTTTATAATTGTGTTATGGATAAATGGATCTAAACTAATAGTAATATACATTTAACTAGGCCTAGAATTGATGTTAATCAGTAAATCAGACCTAATTAATTAATTCTACTGCCAGTGAAATAGAGAGACATGCAATGTTTGGAGATGTATCCTGAATATTGCCCAGTTGGGTGACAGTTGTCAGGGTGTGACATTGGAGAACAGTGCAACACAGTGACAGTGGGATAACCCAGAAAACTCGTGATGACTGGAGAATGATGTAAAAACTGTCAGGATCGTGAAGTTCCACTAATGGAAAAAGTCAGGCAGGTAAAATCTGTTTTGACAACCATGTTTGTCTGATCTGGGCCTCCAAAAACCTTGCTCAGTTTTCCTTGCCCTTGCTCTGGTCCAGGGAAAATGGACTTCTTCTCCTTGCCATAATTGGGCAACTAGATCTGAAACTGTAAGGGAAACAAGATATGTTTTGGGGCCTGTGTTATACTAGGGAATAGCTGAGCTATATTAATATTTGTCAAGCCCCTCAATGGTGTACACTATGGAAAACAACACTCTAATAATTGCAGTAATTTATCAGCCAGGCAAACCAGTGCAATGCAATGTGTTGCTAACATGAACTTCAGTGCTTCAATGAATATGCTGATGATTTCTTGTAATTTTATGACTAATAAATGCCCAGGGGCCATTTTTAGGTGTTTACAATAACAAAGCGATCTATCACCATTAACTTCTATCTTGCACCTTGTGCAGATTCTATTGACTGGAATTGCAACTATTTAATTTGGCAATATTGAGAAATCAGCGGATGTCCTCTATTTGGCATTTGTTGCTGAGGAGGCATGCAATGATAATTGGGTTTGTTTTGTCACTAAATTATGTAGTAGCTAATAGACATTATATTGATAGTGCATGTTAGATCCTTACATCCAGAGGCTGCAGTGTGTGTGTTGTCCGCAAGATATGAAACATAAGATTTCAATGAAAGTAGGTGTGAAGTGAACCAAGTTATGGTGAGTAACTACCTTGCTGCATAATTTTTCTATTATACTGACAGCAAAAATTTGACTTACTATCATTCAATATATAAAATATTCACCAAATGTTCTCTATTTTTCAAATCTTGTGGGACATGTTGTGGTATTTTGGCTGTTTTTATTATCAAATTAGTAGAAGCTATGCCATTAGTCCTTCTAGGATCCAGAGGTTGCAATTTTATGTATTCTGATGTTGTGCAACGTGTATTATATGTAACATTGTTGCATGTATTATGAGCATGTTGTGCAGAAGGTAATTCTAATTCAGTCTTTGTTCGGGTTGGCATGAAAACCTTACATTATGTTATACTTATAATTGAAAAATATTTGGAACAAATGGTCCAACCGGGAAAATTATTTGGAACTTTTTGCTGCAAACATTACTTGACAGAGGCTGCAATGCAGTAAGAACAAAGAAAAGTATTTGTGGGCTTTTCTTGCTTTTAAAAAGCTGATTACCAGAATCTAATAGAAATAGGCCATGCTGCTGGAGAGTTACTGCTTTTGATTTTCTTCCTTTCAGATGTGGCTTGGATGAATTAGCCTATATTATCTCTTCCTCTACTTGTTCCCCTGAGATTGATACTTGAGTAGATTAGTAAACAGCATATCTTGGATCACGTTCTTCTAAGCCTTGTTCCTCATCATCGGGTTTCAGAGGAAGTTGTTCCTGTCCTAAACAAATTCCTTCAACAACATCAAAGAACCAAATTAAAATATTCTCTGGGTTGTCCTCTTTTTTGAGGGGATTTCTTACACTCCTATTACACCACCTAGTTAACTTTTTTATTCCCTACTTTGTCCCAAGGGGCAGCCAGCCTTTTGTTCCTTATTCAGTTTTTCTTTATTGATTGGATTTATGTACTCTTTCTGTTCAATTTCTCCTGATATTAGGTCCTGCTTTGGATTTTCAGGCACGAACGTGCAAAATGCTTACACAGAAAATAATGCCCAATTTAAAGGAATTTTCTCATGATCTGGAGATTGTTACTAGCTGTAGTCCATGCATTATCAAATAATTCAGGTAGGTCGTTCCCTTTGTGGCTCAGAAAGCCTCAAGTGTTTCCAATCTATTAGGAACTAATTGTTTACAGAACTCCAAGGGTAGGCATAGAAGTTTTACCCATAGAGGGGGACAAAGCAGAAAAATCCTTGTAAGTGTTAAGCCAATTTTCAAAAGCTTCGATCAGGCTTTATTAATAAACCTCCTTTCATTATAATCTATGGATCCTTTTCGATGTTCATGTCTGTCTTTGGAATTTAAAAATATCTTTGAGGAGAAATCCTCTCAGCAAAATTATGACTGCCAATTTAATTTTGCATTTATGTTTGGCAATGGTAAATTTTTTAATTCACATGATTGGGTATATCAAGGACCCCGAAAGCAGATTTTGAGTGTGGTTAGTGTTGGCATTTGTAAATGCCCTAGAAAGAGATTTTAGGGTTAGGGCAAAATATGTGCAACTTTGAACATTTTTGGGATTCCATGGGTTTTGTGTTGAAATAACCTTCAAGTCATCTGATAGCCATTTACAAAAATTTGTCCAAGTATTGAAAATGATTAAGCAAAATACTTGTTTGAATAACTAATGCGTGTTGTTTGGATGTTCGGGTGTACCATACTTGAAAGAGACTTCCAAGGCCAAACAGGTGAATCATGAAGGTGAATAATAGAGTTAATGTGGAAGTGCATTGATCGCGTGTTTGCTGATTGCTTTGGAAGAAATATTTTTTGATACCCAAATGCCTGAATAGTAGATATGAGCCAAAATTTTATATTTGGTTGTTTGCTCATCAACTTAAAATCAAAAGGGTGTTAAGTCCGAACGCTCGAAGTAGGAAAGAATATTATAAGCATTTGGTTGGGTGTTCACTTATGTACCTGTGATGAAAGTTGTCTTAAGTCCATAAGGCTGAAGTGGCAAGGAGTGAATGGAATGATATTCCATTGTAAACTGTTTAGCAGATGGATGAAGTGAGACTAAGTCTGTAAACCCAAAGAAATGATTTTAATGAGCTTCCCTTGTTTGCTTGATTGGATGTTTGTCTAAGCAAATATAATCACTAAGACCAATCCCATGAACACGTGAAAGATAATATAAAATGTTATTTGGTTGTTTGCCAATCAATGAGCAAGGAATGACAAGCTAAGGCTGATTGCACGAAGCAATGAAATATCCCAGCTTTGCTTATGTGGATGTTCGTTCATCAGTGTGCTATCTAAATGACTTAGGAAATATTACAATGCCTAAATTGTTCATATGTATTGAAATATGACTTGGGAAAGATATCAATTTCTAAATTGTTTTGAGAACCCTAACATCATAACATGGACGATTAACAATTATCACCCAGAAAAAAAGGGTTGTGAAGAAGGCTGGGGGGAAGGTCATGTTGGATGTGAGTGCTGGAAGCATAAGGGAGGTATTTGGTCTTAACACAAAGGGTTGAAAACCACTCCATATGAAAATTGTATAGGAATAATTTTGGTGTGTGTAGAAATGTGGAGCTCCAAAAACATGTTTATGATCCTGAGAATAGGCTGCACAAAGACAGATACATAGAGGAAGATATCATCGAACCATTTGACATTACCGTGTTTGTAAGTATTTCAAAAATGCGATGCCCATTCTATCCTAGTTGTTTGGCAATGAAGATGATAAGTGGGTCAACATGGATCATTTTGTAGTATTAGTTGAAGTCCTCCACTATCATTGTCCTGTCACATATGACAATACCACTATTTTGTCTGACAATACTCATGAGCAATCAGTTGAGTACAAGAAGACATTAGGGCCTAAGAATTTCAAATTCTACTTCCACATCTGTCACATGTGAGTATGTGAATGAATGAAAAGATCTGATTGCCTCGCTAGAGGCACTTAGGTAGGGGTACAATTTCGGGAACCAAGAGTTAGTTGCTAATTCAGTAATGAGCATGAGTGATGGGGCTTTTACTCAAAAGCTGTGCAGTCTTCCTCAAGAAGCAGGGCAGGACTTTAATGGAAAATAGAGAAGAGCCCCCTTACGTATCCAACGTTGCCTGCTCCTCCAGAGTGAAGGATAAGGAAAATTGAGAGCCCAATCTCAATAAAACATAGGAACGAAGTTTTCAGACAACCCAACAGCTATCTGAGAGCTGGATTGCCCCAAAACTTTGAACTCCTCTCACTAGAAGGGCATCTGGAAGGGTTGTGGATTATAGGTGACCTTTTTCTGTGGATAGGAGTACATAAATGCTTATAACCTGATCAAAATTTCTTCTGTATTTCTGACAAATGCAGGATAGGAAACAGTAGGAGGCAGTGCCACTGAGAAGCCTGGCAAGGATAATACTCCATAGAGATGGTAGAAATCTGAAATTCAAAACATAGAACCACAACCATACAGGAATCATCAGAAAAAATTACTGGTACGTAATATTTAGGGATGCAAGCTAAACATGGGAGCACAGTGCAAACCCCATAAGCGAATTGGAAGAACATTGTATCTCAAGTCAAATGGCCAGAGCCTCCCATTGTGAGCATTGCATGGACAATCCATTTTATGGAGATAGTCAGTTATTTATGTAGAATTTATTTATAAAGGTGTAAAATCTTGAGGAATTAGGGAATGAACATATGCAGAGTTCACAATGATATGCTTATTCTAGGCATGATAAGTAGGCCATTAACTTAGCATATTTTATTTGTTTGAATTCTGCAAGTTGATGGTGGTATCTTTGACCATACTGTTGGTTTGATGCTTTAACATGGCTGACATATGATAGATGTTAGTTGATGATATTGGAGATGTAACAATCACTAATGACGGAGCAACCATTTTGAAGATGTTGGAGGTGGAGCATCCAGCTGCCAAGGTGGGATTAATTGTCCCTTTGTTTGTTCTTATTGTTTATGCTATAAGCAGTTTCGGTAGTAATGACTGAAAAAAGTAGATACATAAATTTGATTAGTTTTTTCAAGATCCATACTCCATATTATTTTGTGTCTATAAAATGTTTTACTTGATTATGTTGGTTTGTGGTTCTTATATCTATAGGTTTTAGTAGAACTCGCAGAATTGCAGGATCGAGAAGTTGGGGATGGCACAACCTCGGTTGTTATTATTGCTGCTGAGTTGCTCAAGGTGTGTTGAAAATACTATAACTTCTATTAGTGAAACTGTCTTTTGTTCAGCCTTTTATACATTTCTACAGCCTTTACTCTTTACCTTGTCCTTTATGGTTTTTATTTCAAAATTTCTTAAAGAATGGTTTCTTACAACCTGCTGAATGCATCCATTTACTTTTCTTTAACCTTTGTACTTGCAGCGGGCAAATGATCTAGTTCGGAATAAGATTCATCCCACTTCCATCATCAGTGGATTTAGAGTAAGTTTTATTACTATTTGCCTCACTAATCACGACTGCATGGATATATAAATCCTATGTATGGATGGTAGAATAGGGATTAAATGAGAACTAGAATCAGACATTTTGGGTCAATGTTTGGTAGCTTATATGTTCTCAAATGCAAATCATATTTTGATTTTTCCTTTAAACAGCTTGCAATGAGGGAAGCCTGCAAATACATCGATGACAAACTGGCTGTCAAGGTTAGTTCTACATTGAGAGTTTAGATGATTTCTGTAGTTAATGCTTGTTTGGTGTACATTCTCATAACTCACCGTTAACTCTAATGGTTACTACCTAATAATTTATCCGTCCTTTTATCATTCATCTTTCTATGGGGGAATCATGTTGCATATTTATTTTGACTTGATTATTGGAAGCGGCCATTTTTGTGTATGAGTTATATTTAAAGGAATTCAAAGTTTGCTGTATCATCTTAGATAGACCACTTAGACGAGATTCCTTTTCCATTGATATTTAATGCTTAGTATGAGGATTGCATGCTGACTTTGAGGAATTGAAATTGTCTCATGACAGGTGGAGAAGCTTGGCAAGGACTCCCTTATGAACTGTGCAAAGACAAGCATGTCCTCGAAAATTATAGGCACTGACAGTGACTTCTTTTCGAAAATGGTAAGTTTAATCAGACCCAACCAGCATATGAATTGAATGAAGTGAGATTATATTGTCATTACTAAATGTTAAAACAATGGAGGAAAGCAAAAATATAATGTTGTTTTTGTACTTCCATGTTTCTTGTGGCTGAACAAGCATATCCTGTACCTGATTTCCTATCTATATAAAGCCTTGACAAGAAAAAACTCAAATTCGGGTAGAGCTTCAGCAAGTTGGAATTGTCTAAAAACATTGTTAGGAAACTAAAGCTATATTTTCAAGCCTTCTCTCGTAAACCAAGAACAAAATCTATGCAGTGGTGAAAACTAAAATGTCCAATAAATCTCTGCAAGCATAATGTAGAATTTGATTAACAACAATATGAGTTTGATAATAGCTCCACTTAGAACAATGACAATCACTTTCATAACTTCAAAAATGATTAAATCCACGAGGGTTCATCCTTGAGTTGATTAGAATCCCATAATCTGTTGGATCAAACTCTATGGAGCTGCAGCACTGGGCCGACAGAAAACAGTTTTTATACATGCGTGTTCCCGTTTAGAGGCCATAAACATTAGATTTGTAGGATCCAACAAAGAAGTTCTTTAAGCTAATATTAAATTCTATACGTAAACAAAACATTTACTATAATGTAAATCCAATTGTAGGTTTACGAAAAATGTGTACTAAAATGATGTAAATAGTTTTTCCTCTGTATTTTAACAAAAGTCAAGGTCGATAAATGATATCCTCACTTTTTGCGATGTCATTCTAAATTGGTAGATTTAGCCATTTGATTTAATATTCTGGCTCCACCATCAAAGATGTCTCTTTGATGTCCAACATGGCTTGATGTTCAACAACTTACCTTTTTTGGTTTAGCAAGGTCAATTCCATCTGAGAACTGAAATGTTGTCCGACCTTCTCCAAACATGATACACAGAAGATGTTATGAATCCTGGAAGAAGGGCAAGTGCATATCAGAAAAAACTTGGCCAGTTTTCTTACTATGTGGATGGAGCATACAGTTTAATAGAATTTATTCTTAACATCATTTTCAATGAAGATTACTTGTATACTTGGAGGTACACAACAACCCTATCACCTATCCCAAATTCCCTTTCAAGGAATTGTTGATTAGACTGAATTTTCATCTGATTTTGGGTAATAGCAAGATTCTCCTTGAGAATTTGTAAAATATTTTGGCTATCTCAACAATCTATCCATTCCAGGCATGAGATACACTTTCCTATCCCAAAGGAAAAATATAAAATCAATTCAGATTCTGCTTTAACCATACCGTTTGCTTGGCATCTAAAACATTTGTAGTCGATGCTTAAAAAAAACTTCTTATCACACCTAGTTCATTCGATAGGGAAGCTGATCAACATGGGCTACTTATTTTACTTTTATTCTACTATTAATGAAACATGACACATAAGAAACAAGACATGTTGGAAAATTGTTTGATATGATTTTATTATTCTGTGCAAATGGACGCACTTAGATGAATTCATTCAAAAGAATATGCATAAGGAGTTAAAAGTCTTAACATATCTATATAGGTGCTCTTAACCTATCTATATAGGTGGTGGCTGAAGACAGAAAAAGGGTTTACAATATGTCTTTCACTATACGTAGAGATGTATATTTCTCACTATATGTAAATCTAAGGCAACACCCACTAAGGGTTTATTAATATTATCATATTTATAGCCAGGCACATCCAAAATATAAAGTATAATATAATTAAATAATGAAAGAGTTTGCCATATATTTTCAATCCATAAAGAATAAAAAGTGTCTTATTTATCATTTATAAAATGATATTCCAATTATACAATGGTAGGCATGTGTTTTGATGAAAAGCGGTTTAGGTCAAGGACCCTTCTAATCATTTAGAAGGGGGTTGCATACTACAAATCTATTCTAAATACAGCAATATAGCAACAAAAATAGATCTGAAATGTGTAATAACTGGGAATTAAATATGCTTGAAATTTGACAAGGGAAGTTCTTAGGTAAATACCTGAATTCTGACTTGCATGTGTGCTGTCGAAGGCTGAAAACGACTGAAAATAGGTTGAAAAGCAGTCCCGGGGCAAACCCATAAAATCTGTGCTGATCAGAAAAGTACCTAAAAATAATCAATATCAAATTGCTCGATTTTGGTCGTGACCAAAGTCTTGGGATAGATCTTGGTAGGAAAAGGTTCGATTCTGGGCACTGAGTTCGATCCTTGTCAGATGAAGTTTGATTCAGCTGAAACTTTGCTAGAACCGTCATTATTGTTTGCTGGTCAAAATCCTCTCTCAGATTGTTGAATTGAGTCGTGGATCTTCTAGAATTGCTTCTCCTTCTGTCAAAGCCTAATCTACTCCAAGAGACTTTGCAAGAGGATAAAACATGGGTGTAGTTGTGAGGGGCCTAACTTAGTCAGACCTCTATTCTTAGATAGTTTGGTAATCAACACTCATTCAATTTAGCAAGCAATCCATTGTAATATGAAGATCTCGAACCTTATCCCTGTGTATGAGATGCAATCCACCAACACATTCTATATACTCTTTCACTATTTCAATTTAACTTTTGGTACAAGGGATGCATGCACTTAAAATAGAAGGAAAATAGTAACAAAAAGCGGAGTGCAATAGCTCATGGGAGTTTCCCTTAGACTTTGTCTTAAATGCATTAGCATGCTTGTATATATATATATATGTATATATATATATAGACTTCTTGAATTCAAATGAAGGCCCTATTGGCACACATGTCGACAACAAAAAAGACGGGAAAACCAACAAACAAGGATTAAGAGACCAACAAAATTGGGAACGGTCCGCAAGGCAAAATAACCAAGATTGGAAGGCAGATCACAAAACCCTAAAATAATGTTTTTGACTTTTCAGGAGCATCGAGGACTGTATAGAGGTTAAAAAATAGTCTATCTGTATGTTTTCAAGCATTCTAATTTGGACGGTGGTATTATCATTGTCCCAAAGTGAAGCAAAAGTAAACTCTTAAGGACAACACAAAACAAGAGAAGGCAATACAGGGCCCACCACAAGGGAAAATGCACCAATAACAGCCTAAACTGAATCAATGATCCATATAGACAAAAACACACTAATACCATAACAAATAACTAGTCCTGTACCAAAATTTGTTGTCTACAAGATGGTAAGGAGTTGGCCATTGTGCTCAACCAATGCATAAGGATACAAGGTGGATAAAAACTGTCTCTCAATCTGTAGCAGAAGAGACGATTGCTGCTTATGAGGTTGGTTCTCCTGGGGCTGATTCATAATGACAATGTCCAACGATCACATCCCATATCTTACTTGTAAAACATTGTAGGTCACTCCCTATCATGATTATGAAGAGTCTGGTGGGATGTCTTTCCATGGTCTAGATGGTTGGGCTCTACAATTTATGAAAACAAGTAAGAGACGCAAAAAATAGGTTTTATAGGTGATTTTAAACCAAACAAGTAAAAGCCATGCATCTGAGAGGTACCATGTCCATTCAATCGAGTCTTGTTGTGTGCAAAAGGAACACGGTGACTTACTAAATGGCTGAGTGAAAACTGTAAAACTTTTAAAGTCTATTGGGGAAGATTGAGCCAGTCTCAGAAGTTGTTGCATCAGATAACATTATCCTCACTTTTTATATTTTGCTTAGAAGACATACATCAACTTGTTGAATGTGTCCAAAGGTAATATTGGACATCATTATGAAAGAAAAGTGCATGTAAACCAACTCAGGAATTCATATTGTACTGCCTACGAGGTCAATTCTAATGGTGCTGATCCATAATGACAATGTCCAAGTATCCCATCCCATCAGTTACTTGTGAGATATTGTATATTACTTTCAATTATTATAATGTAGGGTCTGGTGGGAAGACTTTCCATGGACTTGGATGGTTGAGCTCTACAATTTCTGAAAACTAGTAGAGCTGCTAAAAATAGGTCTCATAGGTGCACTTAAACCAATCCCCAAGAAAAAGCCATACATCTGAGAGTTATCCTGTCCATTCAATGGAGTCTTGTCATGTGCAAAAGGAACATTGTGAACATTACTAAATGGCTGAGCGAAAGCTGCAAACTTGCAAAACCTGTGGGGAAAGAATGAACCAGTCTCAGAAGTTGTTGCATCAGATAACATAATCCTCACTTTTTAAATCCTGCTTAGAAGACATGCATCAATTTGTTGAACAGGTGTTGAAAGGTAATATTGGACATCACTATGAAAGAAAAGTGCATGTAAACTATCTCAGGAATTTTTATTGTACTGCCTATGCTTTGATTTAAAAAAAAATTGAAGTCATAAGTGAGAGGATGGCAGAAAAAAAGCTTAATTTGCTGGCTATGGTGGTGAGTCGATGGCTTACAGATTGTATGATGCAAAAATGATCAGTGTGTTTTTAGTAGAGATGTATTTGATGAAAGGCCAATTTGAGATCAAAATGCTATCTCCTCAATTGAAGGCAAAGAAAGCAAGGAAAACCTGCTAAAAAAGAGGAGAAATTACCAAAGCCATTAGAGGTTGAACTATTAGGAATCACAAACATGAAATGGGACCAACTGCTATCACTACATAAACTTTATTGATTGCAAAATGAAGGCCAAAGTGGTTTTACACCATGTTAGAGGATGCCAGTATGAACTGTAATACCCAAACCAGTTGTGCGACATGTAAATTTTGCTTTGAATCTTTTTTTTTCGTCTTACAAATATTCTAATTTTAAAGAATTGCATAAGAAAGAGGAACGAGATAAGGCAGTGCAATTCGAAAAATGCTGCTTTTTTGGAAAACAACAATTAGCTTCTTGTTGAACTGCCTTTATGAATCATGGAGTGTGATCCGAAATGGTGATTGAAAAATTACGACAGTTTTTGCCAAAAGCATATTTTTTAATTGGTTTCTTGTTGAATTTCCTTTATGGAGACTGTTGATTGTAAATGGGTACACAAAACTAAAGACAGAGCTGATGGAACAATGGATAAGCATACGGTAAGGCTGAGGGGGAATATGGGAAAGCATACAATAAGTATACAGTAAGTCTGTGAATTCAGCTGAAGTGATAATTCATATAAATCGACTTTTAAAATTCATATATTTCTCTTTTAAAAGTATTTTGTGATCTAAACATAAAATAACTGGCTGCTTGGTATTGTGTTTATAAACAGGCTTTTTCTTTTGGCTATTATTCTCTTATCTGCATGGTATAGTGGCTGAGTTTTTTGTTGTTATTTGTGTCTTGATTTGTAGGTTGTTGAAGCTGTTCAAGCTGTGAAAACTACAGGCAATAAGGGTGAAATGAAATATCCGATCAAGGTGGTTGGTGGTTTCTATTAAGCATCTTGTTGTTTGGTATTTTGTGTCATATGTATTCCGTCTTGTGCATGCACATTGTTCAGATTTCGCACATTTTTTTGTCACATTAATGTGCTCATGAAAATATCAATCGACATTCTCTCAAATTCTAAGGGGAAAATTCCTATGGTTCTTATAGTTTTTTGTGTTTTTTTGTCGATTATTTTTTGTATGTTTTGTTTGATATACCCATTTGCAGGGTTTGGTGGAATGAATGCTAGCAGATTAGCTATTGGTAGCACTGTCTTGGGAAACCTTATGTAAATATAATTAAAAAATGAGAAGTTGTAATCACCTTTGTTTAACATTATATGTTCTAATTGAAATGAATGCTAGCAGACTAGCTATCAACATTATATGTGTTCATGAAAATATCAATCGACATTCTATTAATTCTAAGGGTAAAATTCCTATGGTTCTTATAATTTTTAGTGTTTTCTTGTTGATTATTTTTTGTTTGTTGTGTTTGTTATACCCATTTCAGGGTTTGGTGGAATGCATGCTAGCAGATTAGCTATTGGTAGGACTGTCTTGGGAAACCTTATGTAAATATAATTAAAAAATGAGAAGTTGTAATGACACCTTTGTTTAACATTATATGTCCTAATTGAAATGAATGCTAGCAGACTAGCTATTGATGATTAATGATCCTATGGGATCCTTGGCAAGGAAAGGAGTATGGCAACCTTTTATGGTCCTTAAATGGTAGGTTTCATTTGATGCTCACTGCCATCATCCTCTTGGTAATTGTGTTCCACAAGTGATGGCTGTAGCCAACTCTTCTATATCCTTCCTACCTAATAATACCATACCACGACCATGTCTTTGTTATCACTCTGGAGTGCACCCTGATTGAAGGTATGCAAGCACACCCTCACTCCAGCTGATACAATTGGAACTTCTCAGAGTGTGGGTGACTCTTTGATGAGAACCTCCAGAGAGGGTTGGTTCTCTTTATATCTTTCAATAAATTTGACTGCTGTGGTTTTTTGGAGTGAAAAGGGGAGGAAAATTGGAAGAAAATCCTAATTAAAAGGGGTGATACACCTGAATTGTTCAAACTCTCTAAAGTTACTGAAATCAATGCACACATGTAATCAAATGAAATCTATAATTCTACCCTTAAGCATAATTATTTCAGATGAAGGGTTGAAAATTTCTTCAAATGCTTGCAAAAGGGTGAGAAAGAGAAAGATAGGTGAGGAAGGGACTTGCAAAAGGAAAAAAAATTCATTTATATGCTGATGCACAATCAAATTACACACTATCTTTTGTCAAAACTCAGATTCAGAACAAAAACTTCTTTATTGATGAATGGTCCAACTTACAATTTATTTCCTTCAAACTTCTGGGATCTTCTAGATGGCTTGATTAAGCCAAATAAATAAGCTTTTCCAAAACTTGAAATAGCCTTAAGCGCAGTTTTAAAAGAGGAAAGGGTTAGTCTTGGTTAATTAACTCAAGACTTAACCTCTTTTACAATGTTTAGAATATTCAATAAAATCTTTCCTTTACAAAAATCTACATGTATCTCCAAACTTTGGTGTAGAAAATAAGTGGTGGAGCCAAGTTTGAAAGATTAATTCTTAAAATAAACAATACACTCTCAAAAAATTTTCAAACATGCATAGAAGTGTGGATGGTGGGTCCATTGAAAGTCAAACTTCTCCTTTGCAAGAAAGACTACATCATATTTCTAAAAAAGGAACTCCATTTGATCCGTTTGAAAATTGAGTTGGAAGAGGAGATATCTGTTTGCATGGAAAACAAGGAAGATGTGTAACAAGCTTGTCCAATCAACTCCAACTCAAGACCAGTCAACCTCTAATGGTCTCTATTTGCATGCAAAGCCACGCCACATCTTGGATGGAGAACTCTACTGGTACTGCCTAAAACGTTGAAAGCTTTGGATTGCATGAAAATCAAGGAGAAGCATGATTAGGTCAAACTGTCAACGGAAGCTTTGACCAATCAACTGTAAATAGCCCTTGCTTGCATGGACAAAGATCTTGTTGAGTGAGAGATACGTTCAGATTGAACCTTGTTATTTGTCAGCGTTTAGTTCTCGGTTTCCTCGCTTCTGTGCATGCATTTTCCTCGGCCTTATTTGTTTGTGGCTTTTATCTTTGTTTGTTCCTTGATTTCTGGACAAAATATCCGTGACTTTCCCTGTGTTTATTTTTTTCCTTGGCTATTTTCCTTTACAATATGCAGTCAGGCATTTATTCGGGCATTTGTTCATTCAATTTCCCGTGGGTAAAAAGTTCGCGGGAATTGTCTATGACTTTTCCTTGGGATTATTTCCCCTTGATATTATCCCTTTACTTCAAACTTTTCCTCGGTTATTTTCCCCTTCCTATATTGAAACGGGCATTTATTCAGACATTAGTTTAGTCCATTTCCCGCCGTGGGAATTGTTTATAGCTTTTCCTTTGGACTTTATTGCCTCTCAAACTTTTGTTCTTTCCACTTTCCCGAGGACAAAATGTCCGCAGGAATTGTCTAAGGCTTGTCTTGTGCTTATGTTCTTTCCCATTGGATCTCTTCCCTCATGTGCATTCTTTCGGACTTTACTTTTTCAAACCCTCCGAAGGAATTCCTTCGGAGAAATTGTAAAGTCCTTTGTCATTTTCCCGCGGACAAAAAGTCCATGGGAATTCTTCTCCTTTCTTTGATAAAGACCTTCCTTTCGATCTTCCTCTCGAACATCCCTGTAATTGAATTTTCCCGAAGGGCAATTACCCTTCGGGATCTTTGCAATGTCCCTTGGCCTTCCGAAAATAGCCCTGCGGGCTTTTCATTTTGGTACACTTACCCTTTGGCTTTCTTGTCAAGTGACTCTCCCGAAGGGCACATACCCTTCGGGATTTTTGCAAACGTCCCTTGAAATCTTGAAGTGAACCTTCTCGAAGGGTAGATACCCTTCGGGATTCTTGCCAATGACCTTTTCGAATGGTACATGCCCTTCGGGTTTTCTGCAGGTGTACTTTCTCGAAGGGTATAGACCCTTCAGGGTTTTTGGAACTGCCCTTTGGAAATTTAAATTGGCCCTTTTTCGAAAATTTGGAAAGTCCTTTGGATTTGTTCAAAATGTCCCTTCGGACTTTTGTGTTAAGAACTTTCTCGAAGGGTAGGTGCCCTTCGGGATTTTTGTAATGAACCTTCCTAAAGGGCACATACCCTTCGGGTTTCTTGTAAAAGTCCTTTTCGCTGAATTGTCCCTTCGAATTTTCGCTTTGAGTTTTTTCGAAGGGTATATACCCTTCGGGTTTCTTGTAATGATCCCTCTCGAAGGGCACATACCCTTTAGGATTTTCAAACTGCACCTTTTCCCTACCCTTTGTAATTCTTTCGGACTTCTTGCAAAGTCCTTTAAAATTTTTATTCCCTCGGACTTTTGTCCGAGGAAATTCTTTCCATTCTGAACCTGAAAAAATTCTAAGAAAACACTTGGCGAAGAAAACACTTGGGAAAGAGTCCCAGAAAATAAGCCTGTATTCGCTTCTGATCGCTTGCTTTCATCTAAAACTTAAAAGTGAACCTACAGGCCTGTAGGTTAATTTTAAGGATGGCTGTAGCTTGATTACTTCTTCATTGGCTCTTATCAAGGCCTCACATGTTTTATAACCAAATCCTTGTGAATGACCATCACCATGCATATGTCACCTGTAGAGTCATGTTTTTGGTGGCTGACTGTAGGTGCATATGATGAGCAACCCTATATAAAGCCTTTTGAACCTGAATATGCCTTTTTTGAATCTGCTGTAGGTGCCTTGCTCTTGCATGGACTTTAGCTTGTCTTTCACTCCGAAGAAGGCTCAAAGGCAGATTTGATCATCGTTCTTCTTCATGGTTGTAAGTACTTGTCACTAAATCTTGATAAAGACCTTTCTTATTTCAACATATCATCCTTGTGAATACACTTGACTGTGTAACATTGCTGTAAGTGTCTTCATCATGACTGTACTTGATACTTTGACTGCCTACATATCCCTTTGTTTATACTTTTAGACTATAATTAACAAGTTTAACCAGCTGTATAGGGGATTTGACTGTTTTGGGGAAAGTTTCAAATAGTAGGGGTAGTAGTTTGGCCTTGACAGGCCAAATTACTAACAGTCTCCAAATATCCTTTTGGAGAAATTAAAATTGGGATGACAAGTCATTTAGGAGAGAGTAATGGGAATTTGTGCCATGAACCATGTGTCTCCAGCCTGCCTTTCTTGGGATTGATCAGGATGTTGACAGTAGAGTTTAGACATAACAGGCTGTGTCTAGCATTTTCTTCCACTTGCAAAATAGCTCATTACCAGCTACTCATTATCTCCCTAGGGACAAGGTCTAGGGTTCTTGATGATAGTGCATGATAATTTCTGTTAATTATGATAAATAAATGTAAATAAAACAAAATTATCTTCATAAGGTATTAGTTATTGGAGAACGTCTTGTTTTTCATCAATGATATGGATTGCTTTGTTTCTCTTGATTAGCATAGAGAGGGTTGTATGAATCCCTCACCCTTCATATTATCATATTCAAAAAACTGATTACATGGCAAGCCAAACCATATGGTTCCAAACTTCCAGGACAGCTGGACAAGACAAGTGTCCCGACTCCTAAAAACTCCAATAGAAAGGGACATACATATAGAACTGGCCCAAAACAGTATTAGTAACCAAATAAAACACTGGAAGCTATAGACGACACGATTCTATAGTAGACGAACAGAACATTATATACCATAGACTACTAGATATTATTTACCTGAAAAAATGCCATTCCAATTCACGAAAAGAGGCCATTGAAACCAAATCCCTACGTTCAGCCCCTGCAATGGGAAGGACTCTCGGTTGCAAGATGTCCAGGCCGGATGTAATGCTTAGGAACTGCCTTCACCAAGATTTTATCCTGGAGGAGCAACAGCAAATTGGACATGAACATAGGTGTAACCTCAGAATTTACCCCGCTCCTCATTTCCATCTTCATGTAGTCAATACCCAGCACTGCTTTGATTGTGCGCAACACTTCACCAGATTGGATCACATACACTATTTTCAGATGCTCATCCAATATAGGGGGGACAAAAATCTATTTTTCTCGTCATTATAGAGGAAAAACCTTGGATGGATCACCAAAACTAACCTGCAAATTGGAAAATATGTGGCCAGAGGAGTGAAAATTGAACACGGCCAGTCTAACACAAATGAATTGCATCCCCAAAATCATTCCTTTAATATTAGTGACAAAACTGCCTACCTTGTTAAATTGACATGCCATGCAAGAGCTGCCATGGGAGAAACCACAATGACGGGATGGTTAAAGGCATTTGATGGTCATATGGCAGAGGAGTACAGCAAAGGAGTTTAGAAAATAAATGCAAAGGGGATTCATGAAAAGATGTTAGAGTTTGCCTTCCCTCCAACAATCCCCAAGACCGATCTACCTTTCTACAACATTATCAATGATCAAATCATTATTTTGATCAATGTGAACATTAGCTAGGTGATCTGCCATCCTTCGCTTCGCGATAGAAATGGGATTTACTTATGAATTAAATTTCAGGAGCATTTGCCAGGCATGATTGGGAATATCTTCTATAGCTTCGAACATTGGGAACCTTGAGTAATGATGGCTCTTATAATCAACATTGAGTTGTCTTTAATAATTAGTTTGTCCACCCTACAACGCCCTGCCACCTGAAGACCAAAAACCAATGCCTGAGCCTTCGCTTTGTTGTTCGAACGATGAACCAGCTTTAGAGAGGTCACCCTTATTAGTGAGCCTGAGCAGTCCTGAATAACACACCTATCTCCAGAAGCGTTTGGATTGCCCCTTGCATCTCTGTTAAAGTTTAGCTGGAAAAATCCTGAGGGAGGTCCAGCCATATCGAATTACTCCTTTGCAAGTTTCGTATTTCCTTTGAAGAAACGCTTGGCCTGGGAGGAAAAGACAGCAACTTCCACCTCTTGAAAAGAGAGATATCCCAAGCTATTAACTTTGTTTTTGCTGAGTAACTGCTTTTGAGATGGCCACTTCAATCTTGCTAATCATTGTTTCTACATCATTAGATTCCCCTTTAAAAAGGTGTTTATTTTTTCGAGCCAAATGTTTCAAATGAGAATTGAGGGGCTGACTCTCCAAATTGAAGAAAGTGCAGCAGCATTTGGGAAATGAGGCAGGAGTTGCCCATGGCCAATTAAGATTGGCTCTAAGCCAATCCCAGCATTTCTCTGCAAAGGGACAAAGAAATAAAAGGTGGTTAGCTGTTTCTTTTTCTTGCATACAGAGGCAGCAGTAGGAGAGACCAGTCATGCCCATCTTTCAGAGCCTATCATGGTTGAGAATGTTCTGCATTTGGCATAGCTTTAGTATTCAACAGATAAGCTATGTTAACTGAGTAGCCCCTGATTTAGCTTCCATCCATCTCTGATTATATTGCCTTACTAGCTTGAGTGGACCCTTGTTCGAGTCAGGATTCCAGCCAATAAAACTTGCTGCAAGGGAGGAACGGAGTCTCTCCTAGGTCCCTCCGATGAGTAAGCACAAATGTCAAAACCTTGCTTCTCTTGAAGATCCATATATTCTCTTACCTCTACGTTGTTTAGATACGGGTACGGGTACGATTCGGGTACGTCATTTTTCAAAAACCTTGATTTGGATACGTTGTGGGTATGTCTCTCTCTCTCTTTCTCTCTCTCTCTCTCTCTATATATATATATATATATATATATGTATTACTCAATTTTTTTGTAAAACACTTGAAAATAGTAAATACATAGTGTTTGTTCATTCATTGCTTCAAATTTCAAAATGTTCAAAGTATACATTGCAAAGACATTCGGGCTTTTCAAAATGCAAATGTAGAATAAATCATAGATTCATAATTCATCTAGAATAAATCATAGATTCATAGACATTCGGGCTTTTCAAAAGACATTTCGGCAAATCCCTATAACCCTTGGTAAAAAAATAATAATATTGCTATTAAAATTTAAAGCATTTGGCATTTGTTGAAAGAATGTTTAAAAAAATTAAAATAGTTACAAATAATAGTTAAAAAAACTATTATTAAAAATTTAAAACCAACTTTTAAAAAAAACTATTTAAAAAAAAAGTATACGGTAAGATTTTAGGTCTCACCCAAAATATAATAGTTAAAAAAGTTATTATAAAAAAATTAAAAATAACACTTAAACTATCATTAAAACCAAATAAAAAAAAACTACATACCTTTATTTGTGCCTTGGCCTCCGTCGACGGTTGTTGGTGAGTCTGGGTTAACTTCTTTGACATTCGCTAAAGTGGCTTGGACACTCAAATGTAGCTTGGATAGAGAATGTAGTTAGTGCTTGCAGGGTTTGCAAAAACGACGACAGGGTGAGGAAACAACGATGGCAGGAGAAAGAATGGCGTTTAGGGTTTCTTAAATTTTTAGGGTTTTTTTTCGCGCTTTTTCTGAGTTTTTTTTTTTTTTTTCGTGTTTTTCGCCGGAAATTTTCAGGGATGCCCCGGAAACGTCTCGGGTACGCCCGGAGTCGTCTCGGAGGCGCCCGCCGGCGTGCCGGACGTTTTCGGCATGCCAGTGGGCACCTCCGGGATGCCTTCGGGCGTCCTCGGGACGTCCCCTTGTCGGAGGCACCTCCGAACAGGAGGCGTCGGGGCCAGGGGGCGTATCCTTGCAACACAGTCTTACCTTTTTAATCCAAATTATAGTGAGGATGGCTCTTTCTTCGATCAATTTCGGTAGAAGTTTTAAAGGTATATGGCCATTCCATAAATCATCTCATAAATATGACTTGTGATGATAGGTTTACGTTTCAGTATGGAATTTCATAAGTGACAACTATTGGGAGGATCGGCAGTGGTGAGGATGCTCTTGGTGTGTGCAGAATCAAGATTTTTGCATTGTACAAGACAACATCACCTGGTTTGAGGCTGTAAATACATGCCCCATACCAGCTTGTCCCCCAAAACCCTGTTTTGAATCTCAACGCTCCTTATTCCGTCTTCTCTTCAAATTTCAAGGTACAAACCCTATCCCACTTGAGAAGAGTTATCTTCTTCTTCTCATCTGATGCTTGCCAAATGAAACCCCACATGATTTTCTTCAACTGGGCAATAATACCTACTGGGGCTTTAATTGTTGGCATCATATAACTAGGAGGGCATTTAAACTGGCTTGATTAAAGTAATCCTCCCAACTAGAGAGCATTTCCCTTTTGTGAACTGAGATGGGCTTGGAATGAATCGACGTGTTAGAGTCCAAAGACTAGCTCTCCCTGCCCCAACGAAAAGAGGTGTTCCCGAGTAGTTATTACTGAGAGGTCCAATCTTGTAGTCTAAGATATGCTTGCAACCCTGTTTTGAATGCAATGAGTATACAAGAAGAAGATTTTAGGCTTGTTTTCATTGATTTGCCGGAAGCAATGACATAGGCCTCCAAATTGCTTTAAAGGCCAAATGGCTTCCTTTTCTTTGCCATATTAAAAAGGAGTGTGTCATCTATTAACTGCTGATGGCTGAAGGCATCCATGAGCTCGGTAGCCTTCACTCCTTGGATGGAACCTTGTAAACTCGCATCAGTGATAGATCCCTCCAGCACTTCAGCCATTAAAATGAAAAGATATGGAGAAAGGGTGTCCTTTTGGCTCAATCCCTCGGTGGATTCAGAGAAGACCACATGGCTTCTTTATATCAAAATTGAGTATCTTGGGCCTGAATGCAACTGAAAACCCATTTTTGCCATTCCAGCACTTTCATTAGGGAATGCCAATTTACTATGCCTCGATGATGTCTAGTGTAATGAGCATTCCCTTGCGATTGACTCGCAAAGAATGAATTATCTTATGAGATATGACAATACTATATGAGCTTTTGACTTCCCACAAAATCAATTTTGAGAAAAGAGTTTTCAATCTCAATGCAATTGCTTTGGAAATGATTTTGTAAATTGTGTTCATAGAACATGGCAAGCTGTTCTGATTTTGGAATGAGAGAAATAAAGGTGCAATCGAATTCCATCAGTATCCTTGATTCTTCAACAGCCTTTTGCTTGTCTTCCCCCACTATGTGCCAGAAAGATTGGAAAAATGCTGTTGGAAGCCCATCTGGACTAGGGACCTTATCTTTTCGCATCAGAAAAAGGATGCTTCTGATTTCTTCCTCCAAAATGGGTGCCATCAAAGACTTGTTCTGCTGTTGTTAAGAAGTGTGCTTTAGGTAGCCAGATTGGAGGCCTCTTTACTGGCCAGCAACTTATCAAAACGATCCACAACTTATTTTGTTATTACCGAACTGAGATCCAAAGTTACTCCATCACTTGATTTGATTGATGAAATTCAGTTTGTACTTTTACAAGCTCTAACTGACGTATGGAAAAAGCATGTATTCTTATCCCCTTCTCTTAGCCAACACCCGTGGACTTCTGCCTCTAATGAATTTCTTTCATTTTCTGTAAGTCTTCTAATTCTGCCATAATAAGTTTCTCCTTGTTAGACAAATCCACATTCATTCCATCTTGGAAAACAACCCCAATTTAGATGTCAGCTCTTTTTCCACTCTTTTTTTTCCTGCAAGAATATTCTTAAACTGACTATTATTCCACCCCTGTAGTCATAGTCTGATATGAGGTTATATTTTTGCCAGAATGTATGTCTTCTAAAATTTTTATTGCTGAAACCACAAGCCATAAAAATGTATTACAACATGAGTCATATGAATAGCTCAAGGAATGCTACAAACAAGGAATGCAAGTTTAGCGAGGTAAATAACTAATAAGCTTAATTAAGCTGTGCCAAATCTAGAAGATCACTACACCTAACAAACAAGATTAATACAATAAGCTTGATTATTGAATAAACTAATCTAATACCCTCCCGTAATGACTAAACCGGAAACAATTCCAAGTTTATCTTTACTCAAAGGTTTAGTATCATTATATCAGCATGTTGCTCTGTTGTAGGAAAATAATACACATGTATTCATTATTAACCAGTTGCTGGATGTAGTGGTGATGAACTTATATGGGCTTTGTTCTAGCATGAAAAGCTGGATTCTTCACCAAATTTAGAACACTGGTTGTTGCAGAAGATAGGAGTGAGTGCAAATGAAGATGCTCAATATTGTTTGAGTCCACATTAATTCACGACTTGGACTAACAATTGCTTTGTACTCAGCTTTAGTAGGGGACAGGGCAATTGTATTATGAAGCTTACTCTGCTATGAAAATACTCTTGAACCAAAAGTGAAAACACAACTTGTTGTAGACCTTCTTGGATCAATTGATCCTACACAAACTGAATCAGTGTACCTTGTTAGCTCAAAATCAATAGATTTTTTGATATAAAATGGTAAAGTCAAGAGTTCTTTTGAGATATCTAAGAACTTGTTTTGCAGCTTGCCAATGTTTTTCATGTGGTTTAGATACGAAGCGAGAAAGATAACTTACTACAAGACACAAATCCGGTCTAATAGCAGTAAGATAAATCAAGCTACCTACTAATTGTCGAGACACTGTTCCATTGACCGGTGGTGAATCAATGTTAGTTGAGAGTTTTGTCTCAACTTCCATAAGTGTAGTTGTTGGATTACAATCATGCATTCTAAATTTATCTAACAAATATTTTGCATATTTTGTTTGTGATACAAAAATAACATAACCATTTAGCCAAAATTCTACACCTAGACAATATTGAAGTAGATCTAGATCTATCATTTCAAACATAGAACAAATGTCGGCTTTCACCTGTTGAATCAAAGATAGCATTGCTTTTGATGATGACAAGATCATCGACACAAACAACAAGAACTACCATGTCATCACCAACCAATTTAACATAGTATATTTTGAATCACTTCTTTCAAAATTAGACTCTCTAAGATATTTATCAATTTTAAAATACTAGGCTCGAGAAGCCTACTTAAGTCCATACAATGACTTCACTAATTTGCAAAACAAATGCCCTTTTCCAGGTATTTAGAAGCCTTGTCCCTGAACCATGTGCAATTTTGTTTTAGGAAAACACTTTTCACATCTATCTGATATACTTGCCAACTAAACTGAGCAACAATAGCAATAACCATTCAAAATGTTACCATTTTCACTATAAGAGCAAAAGTTTCTTCATGATCTACTCCTCCATGTGCATATCCCTTAGCAACAAGACGAGCTTTGTACTTATCTACAAAACCATTTGACTTCCTTTTTACTTTGTAAGTCCACTTACATGCAATGTATTTCTTACTTTGGGGTGGATCTGACAGAACCCAAGTTCTATTTTTCATTAAAGCATCATACTTCACTGTTATGGCAAATTCCCATTTATGCTTTCCTTTAGCCTCTGCAAAAGTATCTGGCTCAAATATTTGTGAAACCATTGAATTTAAAAAAAAAAAATACTTGCTCATGACTGTGCACTGCTTGTTTTCTAGATTTGGTGGATCTTACTTCCATTGTGAGTGGAATCTCATCCTCATTTACATCTTTAAGTGTGGCATAATACCAGTTTGATTTTTGTGCTGACTAGTCTTCTGATTGTGAATCACTATTTCTCTCACTAGATCTTTCCATGGAGCTTGACTTCTTTGGTGTATGCCTTTTTGAGTCTTGTTCCACTTTAATAGTTGAGCATGAATTAGAATCATCAATAAGTATTCATAGATTACTAACATAAGTGTGTTTACCATTATTTGAGAAATATGAAATTTTATCACTATTCTGACATCTCTATTTACAACAACTTTATTTGTAGAGATATCTAGTAATCTATATGTTTTGGATTGTTCACTGTAGCCAACAAACTTGTATATTTTACTTTTTGCATCTAAATGACTCCGTTTTTCTTTAGGAATCAATGCAAAAGTATAACAACCAAAAAATCGGAAATCGCTTACATCATGTAATGCCCCCTTGTTCATAGGCAGTCTGAGTTACCATTAGCCTATTCTTGTCCCTGAAGGCTAAGTGGATGTTGGTTAGGGAACTTTGGCGTTCTGAGATGAGTTTTTTGGGTTTTTTTTTGAGTATTTTTCAGTGGTGACGGCTATTTTTAGTAAGTTACTATTTTTAGTAATTCACTATCTTAAGTAAACTTACTATTTTTAGTACGTTTCAGTTGAGATTCATTTGGTCCAGTTTGGAGTTTTGGCTCACTATTTTTAGTAAGTGCTATATTTAGTAACTGGTCTCAACGCCCATTCAACAACAGTGCAGAGTTTCATTTTTGGCAGGGGAAAGTTCTCTCAATGGTCAGAGTTATTATTTGTTTATTCGTCACTTAAGTTAATGAAGTTGCTATTTGAATTAAGTGAGAATAAGCTTGGGTTATTAAAGATCCCCTTGGCCTAGTTGAGCAACGTTGTTTTAAAAGAGGGGACAATGGATTTTATGTTGGATGCCTAGAATGAAGGTTTATTTCATAAACTTAAGGCTCATATTGTACCCCCAAAGGTGGACATCCTTTTGTGAAATATTTGATGATATTTTAAAATGTTAAAGATAAATGTTTAAAAAAAGCAAGGTCAGGCATGGGGTTTTGGAGGGAAAAGCATTTTCAAATGGAAGTTGCCTTAATCCCTCCCTCATCTTTTATTTAATCACTCTTTGAGCACTCAATTGGGATATGTGAACTTTGGCAGCGTAAGGAGACTACTGGATTTTCTTCAGGGTACAATTAGCGCTGGTTGAAGACGAAAACCCTCATTTCACGTTGGTGGTTTCGGTGGTTAACGACCCATCTTAGCTGGTTGATGTTTGGTTTGGAAGTTTTACAGTGTTTATGTTACTGGTTGAGCATTTTGGCGTTGGATAATAGAAGATTTTTCACAGTTTTCTGAGTTGGGTTTGGAGCTTGATTTGGTGTGCGTGTTTCATAATTTGGTTAAATCCCTTCTGGGTATTCTTTCATTGGCTTCTACTTGGCTGGGCGTCCTCTTTAAGCTACTTGCTGGAATTTAATGGAGGATATGTGATTTATTGGAGCAAATTGCCCCCTTGGGATTAGCACCACTTTAATGGAGTTGGGACAACGAGCATGAAGTTTTGATCTGAGCTTTCAATGGTGAAAATATGTTGTTAATGGAGGATTTTCATGTCTGATTTAAGATTGAAACTATCTGATTTTTATATTAAGTTGCAATGACATGTTTTAATGTAATTCTACCTTATTTACTTTGCAATTTATGAATATATCGATGTATGTGCTCAATGTGATGGATGGTCGCAAAACATAAAACCCCTTCTGCATTCTCCCATTTTATTCTGAAAACAATACATACACATAAATTTAAAAAAAATAAAAAATAAAATAATGGGCAACCATTATAGTGGTATCAGAGCCCAAAACGTTCCTGCCAGCTAGTGGGTAATGTGTTTCTATGAACGTCAGTAATATAGAGAGAAGATCCGTGGAAAGTGTAAGAAAATGTGAAGAGGATTTATGGGAGCATTGGCCTGCAGAGAGGGAAGAACAACACTCTGAAACACACTCAGTAGGATCAACAAGTTCAAAAAATATGGGTAATAGAGGTCATGAAGAACCAGATTGGTTGATGCTTCTTTTGGATGTTGTGGTTAGGGGACAAGAAATGGTAGACCAACGTGCTTAGGAAACCAATTAGCAGCTTGCGCAGTTGGTTGCGGGGTTGAACCGATTGGGAGTCAACAACGGGGGCAAAAATGGGCAAGGAAATGATATGGGTCAGCGTGGACCAGCCAATCAGCACAATAGGGCAGCGATGGCTAGATCTCTCAGGCTTGTTTTTTCACCAAGAGTGGAAGCTCAACCCAATTAGGAGTTCACTTTGATTGAGATGCAGGATCAATTTAGACTGGGCTGGATCAATGCTGGGCCTGGATTTCAGCATGATATATCTTTACGTGATTATATAGATCTCAGGATGAGACACATGCCCAACAGGGGCAATAGAGAGCACCATAATGATTTGCGAAGGAAAGTTGGAAAACTTAGTCTCCCTTTCTTTTATGGGTCTGGTAAAACTTCAGGGAGAACTTGGGTCTAAAAGGTGGACACATACTTTAATTTTAATCCTATCCCTGATGAAGAGTCCATTAAATATGCTTCCATTCACTTAGACGGAGTTGCACATGAGTGGTGGCATAATGGGATGGTTACAATGGGTAATGCTCAGATTACTTCTTATGCAAAGTTTACTGAGAGACTCATAGAGAGATTTGATAAAAAGACCCTGAACTTCATTTTAAGGAGAGTTGGCACAATTGAAACAGTGGGGTTCAGTGGATGCTTATGTTGCTGACTTTCAGAGGTTGTCGGTTTTAGTGATAGATATCTGAGAGGAGGCTCATTGTGCTCTTTATAGATGGGTTAATTGATCCTCTAAGGGGCTGGATTAAAGCTTTCAACCCACCTTCTCTACAAGAGGCAATCATGAAGGCTAGGGACATGGAGTCTTCCAGCTCTAAGAGCAGATTTCAGTCCAAAGGATTTTCGTATAAGGATCAAGATAAAAAGCATTTCCCAAAGGACTCCGAACAACCTAAGAAATCAGTCACAAGGCTTGATAGTGAGACACTTAATGACATGAGGAAGAAGAATTTGTGTTTCACATGTAAAGAACCTTGGGCTCTAAGACATAGGTGTGCTACAAAGGGGAAGGTGCATCAAATAGAGTACTATTCAGTAGAGAAAAGTACATTAGAGAAATTAGAGCAGCAATCTGATTCAGAGAAAAATGAAGAGGAAGAGACTGTTGTCACTTGGATTTGCACTCTTTGAGGAGATGTCCCAACTCCTCTCATCCAAGTGGCACAATTGAAACACTTCTAGGTTGTCGGTAGCCTAAGAATGAGGTGAATCTCTAGATATGGCTAGTTCCCTTGATGTACAATTTTTCGATCACTACTACACCTATGTTTGCAAGGAAAATGGAGAGAAAACTAAAAATAAACTATCCTAAAAGCGGTGATACACCAAATTAATTGATAATTACCAACCAACTGCATGTCACACATGAGACCAAGTGACTAACTAGGCATACACTTCTCTAATCTGAATCTTCTCACATCAGTATTTCATTATGAGGCTGTGATGAATTTTTAGGGTAGGAGGACTAGACGAGTTCTAGAATGACACTATTGAATAGACTAACTCAACCTTGACATTTCATAGAACACTTCACATGACCTGCAAAAAGAAGCTTTCAAGTTGCAAATAGGTGAGAGAATGAGACGACAATATTAAGGAAACAACAATCATCACTAAGCAAGATCAATCATTCAAGTGAACACATTATGAATGGTCATAGAAGAGGTAAAATCAGTGGTCTTTTATTGATCCATGGTATGCAAATGAGCAGGACTCCGTCATACTCAGGTGGAGCATCCCTTCAATAGCCAAAATGGCTAGTTCTTATAGAACTTGAGAGAGAAGAGAAGAAAGAAGCCCAAAGGTCACAAGGACAAGTGTCAAGCTGAGAGTTACATGTGCAAAAGAATGAAGTAGGAGACAAACCATGCAAGGTCTGATAGGACAAATGGTTCTCTAAACTATGCAACTCATGAAATGTGGCGTAGGAGTTCTCATTCTGCACAAGAAAATTGCCTTCATCATTCACCTTTATTGGAATGTCCCAAAACTGACCAGGGACAGATCTCATGATTGGACTGAGAGGGGGGGTTGTAGACATGCTTTTCCATGCATTGGCTGCATTCCTAATCATCTGGATTCCTCAAAAACTAAGCCATCATTGCCTCCAGTGAAAGAAACTCTTCTTTCACACACCTTGCACACTTGACTTCCAAAATGGCTTCAGTTTCTCATGCAAATCCGTACAAGGGGGTGAATGACATGTGTCAAGGCCATCCATGGCCTTAGAGTCATTAGGCATACCTTAAAAGCAACTTGAACTTTTTCACCCTTCTCACTATCATGTTCACTATATGCCAGTTTGACTGGCTGAGATGGAGCTCTGCTTGTTGAGGCACCTAGGAGTTGTTCTAAAGAAAGAAATTGTCATGGGGAGTTAACTTGAGTCTCAAGCTTCCCTTCCATGTGATTGACATCTTCAAACTCCTAGAATTTGCTAAACACACAAAACTGTCAAGAAAACCTCGTTTTGTTCTCCAACCATACAATTCTGTACAATCCAAAAGGATGGGGAATAGCCTTGGAGAGTCCTCTGCAACTTCCATCCACTTTGATGGTCATTATAATCGATTTGGACAGCTCACCATCTTCATTTCCTTCATCGGGTCATTTCCAAGGGTTTGCATGGTTTTTAGGGCCTTTAAGCCCTTAAGGATTGTTCATGAAGATTGTATGTTGGAATTGCCAACAAATTTCACTAGAGCAAAGTTCAAGACCCCTGCTAACCTCTCCAAATTCCTTGGATCTCCATGCACAACCTCAGAGAAGATGTGAGCACTCAAAGTTAGCCTATCGAGCTTTGACCTTCATTCTGCATAACCATGAGTTGTCTTTGAGCCCAAAAATGGATTCCTTGTGCTTTCTTTGCAAGTTGGAGGCTTGAACACGTCTGTCATGACCCTATAAACATGCTCCAATAGGTTAGAAAGTTCATTAAGAGCTGGAAGTGAAGTTGGACCCCCCATTTGACTTTGGGCCTAAACCCTGCCTAACAGGCCTGCCCACAACTTTGAGGATCTAGGCCATTCTGTTGAGCTTACTCGTGTAAGATGTTTCTCATGTTGGGTTCAAGTGTCATCCAACTTCCTACACCTCTCTGCCATGTCCAATCAACTCTTGGCTCATCCCTTTATCTCCTTTTCTTAAGGACTGCAAGATTTATGCACAAAGGGAAGTACCCTCTGTCTAAGACAAAACAGAGGGTACTTCCCTTATTCCCTCAGACAAGTTACTTGTTGGAGGGGCTTCTTCAATCCATATAGATGCTCTATACAAAACTTGGCCCCTTGATCAGGTCATATGACCTTCCAAAAGCCTTAAAACCCAAGACAGTCTGTTAGAAAAAGATTGTGTGCAGGGTTAGCACTCTAGACTGTGTATTACATCATTGGGGTCTTTTCTTTGCTTTGTACCCACCATGAGAGCATCCCAAGGTGTTCTTCCCTGTCTCGAAGCCTCTTTTCATCATGTAGATCATCATCCTTCTCTCAACTTTGTTTTATTCACACCTTGTTTTGATTAGCCTAGACTGAGGTCATATGATTGTGACTGCGTTTTGTTCCAGAACAAGGGCCCACTTGTAGATAGTCCTATATAGTTTAGGATTTAGACATGCCTAAAACCTTCTTAAATCTTTATGACATCAACCTTCATCCATATAGGTCATTCAAGTCATGTCATCCTCAAGAAACACAGTCACTTATCTTACTGCTATGTCACAGTCAACAGCAGTTGACTGCGTAGGGAGTCTTGTAGGTGAAACTGTATGGTCTAGGCCTTGTTTGCATGTTTGATGTCCTCTTTGAAGTTCTCTACACCATATTATAACTAGTTCCTTTTATGCCTGGAGTGAGGTCCATCATCAAGGTTATCTGGCCCACTCTTCATGATAATTCCTCAACGAGCTTGTAGGTATACATTTTGTGAGGAAAAGGAACCCTGTAGGTGGTGTTGTGGGGTCATATCTTGCATCTTGACCTCTATGGATAACCATTGAACACAATTAGGCTACTTTTCACCATATAAGACCATCTACCATGAAAACATTCTTATACACTATCACCTTGAGAAGCAATGTCACTTAGTCATCCAAACCCTGTAGATATCAGTGAATAAATTCAGTGATCAAATAGTCAACTTTGAGACCTCCAACTTCTACTTATAACTAGTCAAATGCCTCACTCCTTTTATAGAGCTCCCCTCCTATGTGGAGGCTACAAGGCAAGCACATTAGGATGCACCAAAGGTTTTGATAACCTAGTCATATAATATCCACAAAGGGACAGGGTGCTTTGTTTTGATGCTTTAGGGATTTGATCCCTAAACAAAGTCATTCCACCTTTGATCATAATTTCCACCTATATTTGCCAACCTAACCTTTCAAATAGGTTTGCCATGCTCCAATAACATGCTATGACTCCAAGGAAGGTTCTAACTACGTCCTAATCTCCTAGGTGACACCTTAGCTCTTTGTTAACACCACCTATAGGTGGGCATTTGCATGTATAGGCAGACAATGAAAGTATATTCAAATAGTGCATGGTGCCTGGCCATTTGATCACTCCTAGTCCCATTCTAACCTCTTAAAACGTATGCTTGCAACCTTGAGGAGCTAAAGAGCATTCAAGTATGTCTTTTCCCATATGTCATCTTCGTGTAGGGCACCTATAGGTGCACTTTTAGTTGCTTGCAAGCAACGAGTAGGATTGGAACAATATGCATAGTGAATGGTCTCATGAGCAAACCCAAGCTCTTTACCAATTCCTCAAACGGATGTTTATCACTATCAAGGTATTGAAACAAGTTTCAAAACCTCTATTCCAACGTGATATCTATCTAAGAGATGCTTGCAGACGTACATTCATGGCTGCTTGATTGTATATATTGCATATGCCCACCATCACAGACCTTTTGAGCTATTTGGAAGGTTCAATTTGACTGTTCATACAACAAGAACATGACAAACACCTTTTAGAGTCTCCATTGCTCCTTTATAAACGTGATCAGAACTCAAACATCGTGACTGTAACTGAGAGCAAGCAAAAAGGTGATTGTGATCTTAGAATGACCGAGTGTTTGATCAAAGTCTGATGTTGTAAGGTCCAACATGGAAGGGAGGTGGTATTTATGGCATTGAAACATGGAAAACATCATATCCCATTCATATGAAGCCCTTGTAGAGAATACAACCTTTTGCAAGTAGTGAACTTGACTGCCAGTCCACTTGGAACATCAACTTGCAAACTGAACTAATTAGCCCATGAGATCTTTGCCAAACATGAAACTGAGCATGGAAAACATGAGAGGAGAGATCCAACATCATCTGGATTCAAGATCACCAATTGGATTGTACGGACTTGTCCAAATCAGAGCAAAACCTATAGGATTCAAAGATTGGCAAGCAAATTAGATAGGCCAACTTCTTAAGAATGGTTTATAAAGCACAGGCCACCATTCCTCTGCAACCAAACATCAAATGGAAGCTGACTGGGTGTAGACGACACCTCCAAGAGCAATTTGTCTGAAACCTCCTCTGCTGGTCGTACCATTTGAAAACCTGAAGGCCATTCTTGCTCGCCAACCCTAGTGGAAGAAGATAGAAGTGGTTTTCTTAGTTTATTGGAGCTTCTGAGCAAACTGATCACCGGAACAATTGTGTGGAAGATCAAAGGACACTCCTAAAGTGTCATCAGCTGTAAGAGGTTGTACAAGTCCATACACCTCAAGAAAACTCTCATTTTTCCAAGAAAACTGCTCTTTTTTTTAAAGACCCTGCCACTTTTCAGTTACAAATGGTTACTTAAAACTTCTTAGGACACATGAGGCATGACATCATCTTTTGAAACTTTTACTTTTCCCAAGAAGGTCATACAACTCATTTAATGCTCTATATTGACCCCCAAAATGACTCTTAGGCTTAAAAAGATTATGACCAAGGCTAGATACACAAAATCACACCAAATGAGCTATGACATACTTCATGACATTATATTAGGCCCCTAAAAACATCTAAAGATCAAGTTTTTACCTATAGAGGTCTCAATTTGATGTGTAGGGTCAAATTTGATCAACAGAGACTCCTGGAGGGTTGGAAAGGAAGAGAAGAAAGATGGGAAGCTTGCTCAATTACCCAATTTTCAAAAAAGTGAGTCTCTATGCATTAGAGGAACAATTAATGGGCAGCGGTTAGTGGCATTGATTGACATAGAAGCCACACATAATTTCATTGATGAGGGGTTGGTTGCATGTAGAGGACTTCAAATTCAGGAGGTAGATGGATTTCGGGTGATGGTTGCTAATGGGTTTATAATCAATTGCACTAAGATTGTTCCACAATTGAGTTTGCAGTTAAGGAATTATGAAGTCAAGGATGACTACTATGTGGTGAGTATTGGTGATATAGATGTAGTGATGGGAATACAGTGTCTTCGATTACTTGGAGAGATCACACTTAATTTTCAGACTATGGAGCTAAAATTTAGATCAAAGGATAGGAGTGTGGTCTTGAGAGGTATGTCGACTGGAGGACTTTGAGAGGTCTCTTTCAAACGTATGGAGAGGTTATATAGACATGACCAGATTGAGTGGGAAACAAAGTGTGTGGTTATGCCTACAGTTACAGAGGAGGTGACAAGGTCCTATCCACTAGACATTGAGGCTTTGCTTGTCAAATGAAGCAAAGTATTCAGTAGCATTCCTCCAGGGAGGCCACCTGATAGAGGCATTGAGAACGTGATTGAGCTAGAGGAGGTAGCCAAACCCGTGATCACCACTCCCTATAGGCATCCTAAGCGACATATGGATGAGATAGAGAAAGCTATTAAGGAGCTTTTGGAGATGGGACACATTAGACCAAGTAAGAGTCCATTTGCTTCTTTAATAGTGTTGGTGAAGAAGGATGGGACCATGCATATGTGTGTTGACTACAGGGTGTTGAATACGAAGACAATAAAAACTCGGTACCCCATTCGACGCATAGATGAACTCATTGATGAACTACATGGAGCGGTCTATTTCTCCAAAATAGACTTGAGATCGGGTTATCATCAAATTATAGTCAAAGAGGATGTAGAAAAGATTGCATGCAAATGTCACTTTGGCCACTATGAGTTTCTTGTCATGCCTCTCGATTTGACAAATGCACCAGCTACTTTCCAATCTTGCATGAATAGGGTGATTAGTAAACAGTTGCGTATGTGTTGATTTTCTTTGATGACATCCTCATTTTCAGCAGATCATGGGAAGAGCACTTGAAGCACTTGGATGAGGTGCTGGGAATTTTTGAGAGTGTCTCTTTTTGCTAAGGAGTCCAAGTATGAGTTTGAGATGACTGAATTATTATACCTTGGGCACATAATCAATGCTAATGGAGTTTGTGTTGATCCAGAAAAATTAAAGCAATACTCGATTGGCCTCCACCCACTAATCTTACTCAACTGAGGGGTTTTTTTGGTTTGTGTGGGTTCTACAGGTGGTTTGTCAAATGTTTTTCACAAGTTACTGCCCCTTTTATGGATTTGACTAAAAAGGGGGCCTTCACTTGGTTTGAATCAGCGCAAAAATCTTTTGACCAGTTCAAAAAATTGATGAGTTCATCCCCTGTATTGGCTATGATTGATTTTTCTAAGCCATTTGAGCTCAAATGTGATGCTTCAGGGGATGGAATTGGGGCTATCCTCATGCGAAACAAACATCGGATTGCATATGAGAGCAGAAAGTTGAGAGGAAGTGAGAAGTTATTCCATCTATGACAAAGAGATGTTAGCCATAATGCATGCTTTGGCTAAATACAAGCAATACTTTGTTGGAGGGAGGTTCATTGTTAAAACTGATCATAATAGTTTGAAATATCTCTTAAATTAGGACCTAAGTGAAAGGCAGCAAATATGGGTTAGTAAACTCCAAGCTTATGACTTTGACATTGAGTATGTCAAAGGGAAAAGGAATATAGTGGCTGATGCATTGTCTAGAAGACCTCATTTGTGCTCATTTTTTGAGATAACAACAGATTAGAAGGAAAGAATACAAGCTGATTATGCTAAGAATGCCCTTGCCAATAGCATCTTAGATGATACTTTGCAGGATGACAAGTACAAGGTAAATGATGGTTTGATTTTCTATAAGGATAGGATAATGTTGTCCTTGAATCCAAGATGAAAGAGAGCATATTTTTAAGAATGTCCATGACACTCCAATCGCTGGTCATCTTGGTTTTTACAAAACATATAGGCAGATCCGTGAGAGGTTCTCATGGAAGGGGATGAAGGAGGACATTACTAAGGATGTTCATGAATGCTAAGTGTGCCAACAAAATAAAAATGAACATATTTACCCTGTTGGTCTACTGCAGCCTTGACCCATTCCTACTCAGAAGTGGGAAAGCATTTCAATGAATTTCATCACAGCGCTTCCCAAGGTGCAAGGGAAGGATTGTGTCTATGTTGTGGTGGACCGTTTGACCAAATTTGCTCATTTTTTTGCTATTTCACCAGGGTATACAACATTACAAGTGGTAGATTTGTTCTTTAGGGAAGTGTTAGACTTCATGGGGCACCTAAGAATATCATTAAAGGACATCAAGTTCATGAGCTTGTTTTGGCAGGAATTGTTCAAACTATGTAATACCGAGTTGACTCCCAACACTAGTTACCACCCTCAAATTGATGGACAAACTGAGATAGTTAACAAATGGGTGGAAGGCTACCTATGTAATTATGTTACAGGGCAGTAGAAGGTGTGGGTTAAATGGTTGCACTTAGGGGAGTTTTGCTACAACTCCACATTTCACATGTCTATCAAGATATCTCCTTTCATGGCTTTGTATAACTTTATTGATTTGCTATTTGGAGATTGTAGAGTGCCTGGAGCCAAGGATTTCTTGCAGGAAACTCATGATATCATTAGATCATTGAGGGATAACATACAACATGCGCATAATTAATAGAAGTTGTACGCTGATCACCACCGTGTTGAATGGGAATTTGAGATAGGAGACATGGTTTATGTGAGATTGCAGCTTTACAGACAGTCCATTCTCAAGAAGAGTGGGTCGAAGAAGCGAAGGCTCGCTTTTATGGTTCGTTTAGAGTCACTAGGTGAGTTGGGGAGGTGGCTTATGAGCTTGAGCTCCTTGAGGGTAGTAAGGTGCGTAATGTTTTCCACATGTCACGCCTCAATAAGGTCTTCAGGCATAATGTAACCCCTTCAGCAGAGTTGCCTCCATTGGATGAAGAAGGCAAAGTGATACTTATTCCAGAGGCAGTGATTGATTCAGAGAGCGTATCATCAGGGGGAGGGTTATCACATAGTATATGGTGAAGTAGAGGGATTTGCCAGTAGAGGATGTCACATGGGAGAGAACATATTTTACAACATCCTAAGTTGCGATTGCTTGAGGACAAGCAATCTTGGAGAGGGAGGATTGTAATGTTCCCTTCTTTGTTCATAGCCCGTCTGAGTTACCATTATCTATCCTTGTTCTTGCAAGCCCAATGAATGTTGGTTAGGGAACTATGGTGACCTGAGATGAGTTTTTTGGGTATTTTTCAGTGGTGACGGCTATTTTTAGTAATTTATTATCTTCAGTAAACTCACTATTTTTAGTAATTTTCAGTTGAGCTTCATTTGGTCTAGTTTGGAGTTTTGGCTCACTATTTTTAGTAAGTGCTATATTTAGTAATTGGTCTTAGCTTCCATTCAACAACAGTGTAGAGTTTCCATTTTTGGTGGGGTTGAGTTCTCTCAATGGTCAGAGTTATTATTATTTTATTTGTCACTTAAGTTAATTAAGTTGCTATTAGAATTAAGTGAGAATAAGCTTGGGTTATAAAATACCCCTTTGGCCTAGTTGAACAACATTGTTTTAAAAGAGGGGACAAATGTACTTTATGTTGGATGCTTAGAATGAAGGTTTATTTCATAAATTTAAGGCTTATATTGTACCCCCAAAGGTGGACATCCCTTTGGAAAATATTAGATGATATTTTAAAATTTTAAAAAAACCAAGGTTGGGCACGGGGTTTTGGAAGGAAAAGCATTTTCAAATGGAAGTTGCCTTAATCCCTCCCTCATTTTTTATTTAATCACTCTTTGAGCACTCCTTGGGATGTGTTAACTTTGGTAGCTTAAGGAGACTCTGTTGGATTTTTTCCATGATACAATTACAATGGGTTGAGGATGAAAACCCTCATCTCACGTTGTTAGTTTTGGTGGTTAGCAACCCACCCTCGCTGGTTGGTGCTTGGTTTGGAAGTTTTACAGTGTTTATTTTGCTGGTTGAGCATTTCGACTTTGGACAAATGAAGGTTTTTCATAGTTTTCTGAGTTGGGTTTGGAACTTGATTTGGTGTGCGGGTTTCATAATTTGGTGAAATTCCTTCTAGGTATTCTTTCATTGGCTTCTACTTCGCTGGGCGTCCCCTTTAAGCTACTTGCTGGAATTTAATGGAGGATATGTGATTTATTGGAGCAAATCGCCCCCTTGGGATTAGCGCCATTTTCATGGAGTTGGGACAACGAGCATGAAGTTCTGATATGAGCTTTCAATGGTGAAATTCTATTGTTAATGGAGCATTTTTAGGGCTGATTTAAAATTGAAACTTTCTGATTTTTATATTGAGTTGCAATGACATGTTTTAATGTAATTCTACCTTATGTACCTTGCAATTTATGAGTATATCGATGTATGTGCTCAATGTGATGGATGGTTGCAAAACATAAAACCCCTTTTGCATTCTCCCATCTTATTCTGAAAACAATACACAAATAAATAAATAAATTAAAAAAAATATCTGGGGCAACCATTACACATCAGGGGTTCTACTTGACCATGCTTCTTTAGGAGTGATATTTTCAAAAACTTTACATGGACGTCTCTTAAGGATGTACACATCAATATTAACAACTTTTTCTTAGTACCGAAAAAGTATATTTTGGCTTTGTACCATACAACGTGCCATCTCCATGATAGTCCAATTCCTCCTTTCCACCACCATTTTGTTGTGGAGTTTAAGTAGTATACTGTCTGTGTATACCTCCCTGTGTGCAGTATACTTTGAACCGTTTTGAGATGAACTTGCCTCCATTTTCATCAGATATGAGGGCGTTAACTTGTCTTTCTGATTGTTTATCAATCAATGCTTTCCATGCAACAAAGTTAGAAAAACATTCTAATTTTTTATTTAGGAAACACTTCCACATTTTTGTAGAAAAACCTTCAACAATCCACAAGAAATAAATTGCTCCAAATATTGGACAAGTTTTCATTGGATTATTTAAATATGCATGTACCAAGTCCAGTACAACTTCTGCCGTCCATGCTTTATCAATAGGAAATGGATGTGTAATTTGTTTATCCAATTGACAACCTGTGCAAACATTCTGACTATTTTGAATAGATGGAAGTCCACTCACCATGTTAGTCTTGCTTAACGAATTCAAATATTGGTAACAAGGTGAACATATATTTCATGCCAAAGAATACTGATATGCTCAATTGATACCAATGCATGTTCTTTTGATGTCTTTGGATCTATAAGTTTGTATAAACCTCTTTCCCTGATGCCTATAGCAGTTACCTTATCATTGAGTGTAGTTACTATACATCTGTTTTCTTCAAACTTTACAAGACTTTTGTTTTGGGATATCTCACTTATAGATAGTAGATTCTTGTTCATATCAAGTACATATCTAACATCAGAAAGTGTATATTTGAAAACATTGTTTAACGTAACTTGAACATCCCCACTACTTCTAACAAAATGAATTCGTTTGTCATCCAAGGAAACAAAATTTTTACTACTATTATCCTCAATGAAATTCATATACCAATCTCTGTGACACGTATAGTGTCATGATGCCCCTGAGTCGAAGTACCAGATGCGTGACTCGATGGATTGGTTTTATGATACTACAAATGCAATACTACATGGTCTTTCCTCTTCAACGTCTTCAACAACATGAGCATACCTAGACTTCTTTTGTGCATTAGCCATATCTTGTTGTCGCTTACGACAATCTTTCTTGAAATGACTAGCTTCCTTACATTAAAATCATTTCCATTTAGATTTATTTGAAGTACATACATTACTTTTGGAGGTTTCTTTTGTAGAATTGCTTGCATTCCATTGTTTTTCCTTGCCCTTTGACCGTGTTGTAAACACATTTCTGGAGCAATTAACGTTGAGGCAACTGAGTGATCTTGCCTCTTTTTTCTGCATGAAAAATGTTGACAATTTCTCAAAATCCAGTGTTTATGTCTTCGCAATCATATGAAGTGACTCAACAAATGAGTCATTATGACAGTAATTTATTTTGTACCAAAACAATCAAGTCTTGCACCTCTATAGGGTTTTCAATTGCTTTCAGTGGATTATAGATATCTTTTAGTTTCAACACAAATTTAAAAACAAAACCACCTTTTTGCATTTTAGTGGAAAACAACATATTTTTTAAATACAATACCCATGTAGCTTCTGAAGCCTAATATTTAATAGTTAATTTTTTGCACAAATATGAAGTTATAGTTGCATTTCCAAGTTGTGGAACTAAATTGTCAGCAATAGAAAGTTTAAACAACATCAAAGCTTCTCTATGACATCTATCATAGTCGTTAGGTTCATCATTTGGTCTTTGTTTCTTTGGCAAGTACTATTTGATCAATATTTCGATACTCACATATAGTATCTCGTGACTCTATAAGTTAAAGTTTTTCTGTCAGTTTTTGAGAATCAAGTAGCAAGAGATGTAAATTAGCCATTTTCCCTAGATTTGTAGTAAAACAATTAAATCAAAGAAGCTAGAAAGGCTTTTACAAAACTTTCTTTTGCACGTGAATTTTACTGTAAAATTGAACAAAGTTGTCAGTTTTCGGTTTGAAATTCTATACCATTTTTGTGAAAGATTAAATCAACAATTTTTCACTAAATTCCTTAAAAATGATGGAAAAATTTAAATCTCAAGATTTACAAACAATTTGGGCAAAATTATTTTTGCACGCAGTTGTGATCACCTAACCGGACAATAGTGCAAATTTTGAGATTCTACTCATTGGTTTCCAGAATCAGAATTAACCGATCTCCTAGGTGAGTTTTAAGGTAAATAATTGAAATTTAATAAAGTTTAAATTTGATAACTTAAAAAAAAGGATGCTCAATAGGATTTTAAAAACTTATCTAGTATTTTTAAAGCTACTACCAACGGATGAGCATTCAGCTGTATCAGAACAGCCATGGTTTCCACATAATGACGTCCTCTTTCTCCCTCCAAGCGCTCCTCTTCTCACAGATCTCAGGGATGATTTCACGGTTGATTGTAGAGCATTCTCTTCAAGTAAATGAACGGCAGATCCAACAAGGAATGGTGTCCTTTACAGGTAAATGAGCAGAGCTCAAGAATGTTGCCCTCCTCTCACAGAGCTGAAAAATGGGGCTTTTAGATCAGCAATACTCAGGTCAAAATGCTGTTGGAATGCTGTCAAAGCATTACAGCAGAGCATAATGCCTCTCTTGGATGGTTGTTGGATCAGAACGGTAGATCCAAGATGTCCTCCTTTCTTAAAATGCCTTCTTGAAATGGCGTCCTCTTTCTTACAAAACTCAGATTAGAACAGCAAATGGTATTCCACATCAAAAGGCCACTTTTCAGCTGAATACTCAGCAAATGGTATTCCATACCAGAATGCCACACCTGAATGCCTCCTTTCTCTTTAGGATGGTGCTTCTTGAACAACAAAACACCTTCTTTGGAAACCAAACGTCCTCTTCACTTTGCCTTACTTCCAGTAGGACGCCGCATCCTTCTTATGGCTCAACAAACCCTGTCGTCTCACACACAGAACGCTTCACCACACAAAACACCATCTTGCTACACTCCACTCTTTCTTGCCTGAATAATTTTTCCTTTTTTCACCATATACCTGGTTTTTGAAGAAATGCTAACTCATTTTTCTCGAGGCAAAGCTGGGCATTCTCTGTCGTAGGAATTGTATACTCTATGCCATAAAAGTTTTATTGTAGAAGCCACAAGCCATTAAAATGTATTACAACGTGAGCTATATAAATAGCTCAAGGAATGCTACAAACAAGGAAGGTAAGTTTAGTGAGGTAAACTAACCACCAGAAAAAAAGCTTAATTAAGCTTTGTGTCAAATCTAGAAGATTACTTTGGCTAACAAACAAGCTTGATTATTGAATAATCTAATCTAATATCTTTGAACTTTTGCATTTTAGGGCCAAATTCTACGATTCATCCCTTCTTTTTTTGAAAGATCCGGATTCCTTGGCCACATAGGTTCAAATTTGAAGGGGCATTTGGGTGAGAGATATCTGCAAAGATTGTCAAAGCTACCGGGGCATAGTCAGATCTTTAGACCAGAAAAACTTTACTTTCCAGATTCCAATCTTCATTCATCAAGGAGGGTTAATGTTAAATCTATCCAATCGTTCAACAATCTTGCTAAAACCTAGCCATGTGTTTGTCTAGAAAAACCAACAACTTTTTGGCTTTAGGTCTTTTAACTTATTGGAGTCAAAGCAATCCAAAAAATGAACTGAGACCGAGAAGCCCTATTGATCCCTCCCCTCTTTATCTTTCCTTGATAGAGAGCTCATCCCAAACTCTCTTTTTGAGGATGGAACTATTTGTATCATAAACATTGAACAAAATGAAAGATATATCAGACATTAGTGTTTTTACCTCACAGAGCTACCAATAAGTACCCTCATCAATGCGTGTGGTGGTTACCAATTTTGGGTTTTTGATGATCCCCAAACCACCAGAAACTCCCTCGGAGCTAACAAAGCAACCCTTCCAGCTCGACCAACTCTTTCCCTCCCAAAATGGGGAACTACTTCATCAATTATCTTTATAGTTACCAGGTTTCGTTGCATCTGGGCCAAATGTGGATTTTTTTTGGCTATCGGATTGATGCGCTCAGGTTTGGGCATTTTTTTATTATTAAAAATTTAAAACATTAAAAAACAAAAAAACCCCAAAAAGTGCTTGTCGTCTAGTGCGGGAACCTAAAAAGGACAATCAATAATGCGGGGAACTCTAAAAAGCATAGTTGATAGTGCGAGAACCCTAATTTTTTTAAATTTATACACCGCGAGTTTGCATCAATGAAACACAAGGCGAATCAAATCATCTGGCGGCGATTGAGCACAGTGAGTGGTAGTGTGACGGGCCAAGGCGGGTTAGGGACTAGGATCTTCATCTCTCCCTCAACCATCCATCTCTTATCTCTCTTATCTTCGGACCCTCGCACAGTCATCGACACGATGTAGGATCATATAGTGGTTTGGATTTGGCGGCCATACAGAAATCTTAGCAGTGGTTGGTGGCGATGCAAGGATCTCAGCGGTGGTCGATTCCCGACGGCAATGCAGGCAGGAATAGGTAGGCGGTTCGTTGAATGCCTACGGTTTTTTTTTTTGCTTATGTTATAAGTTTATAACTTAGCTTTTAGGTTTTATTTTATATATTTTTATTTTTATTTTTTGGTTTTTTAATTTACATTACGTAAATAAATAAGATATTTTATATTTATTTTATAATTGTTTTTGTTTAATTATATAATTAATAAATATTTATTATATATATATATATATAAAATAAAATTATTTATATTTAATTTTTGATATTATATTTATATTTATTTTTTATAATTGTTTTTTTTTAATTATATAATTAATAAATATTAAAAAAAAAATCATAAATATATTAAATTTTAATTGTTTATAAATATAATATTAAATATTAAATATAACTAATTTTATTATATATTTGTTTTTTTTTAATAAATATTTATAAATTTTAACAATTGTAAATATATAAATTTATAATAATTATAAATATATAAATTATCATAAAGATAAAAAAAATGAATATAAATTTAATATTTAATATTATAAATGTATTAAATTTTAATTGTTTATAAATATAATATTAAATATTAAATATAAATAGTTTTATTATATATTATTTATTTTTATAAATATTATTAAATTTTAACAATTAGAAATTTATAATTGTTTTTTTTAAATTGTAAAGTTAATAAATATTTATTAAAAAAACAAATATATAATAAAATTAAAATTGAACAAAAAATTTTAAACATTATTTGCATAAAATTAAAATTTAAAAATAAATATAAAAAAATATAAATATTTAAAATAAACATTAAAAATTAAATACAAATACATTTACATTTTATTTTATATTAGAAATAATAATTTTTCGATATTTTTATTTTTTATGTCATTTAAAATTAAATTTAATATTATTTTGATATGTTTTAATTTTTTATTATTTTTTTATAGTTTTATAATTTTATTCTATATACATCATTTAGTTAAATTCAAAATAAAATTTTTATAGTTTTTCAAATGTGTAACAAAAAATGTTTATAAAGCTTTTGTAGGGTAAGTTGTAAAGGACAACCTATCATCATGGCAAGTCAACGCTTGAGAAGAAATATATTATTCAGTGAGATGTGAATTTTAGAAATATGCAATGTACTCTTTGTGGCTCAAATATCACAAAGACTACAACAAGGGTTCGAAACCATTATATTGGAGGTCTAGATGTGAAGATTTGTTCAATAGCATTGCAGAACCCCATGTATGCAGCATTTGTAAGTCAAATCCGAAGCAAATATGAAATAAGGACAATTGCATCAGTGTTTGAATCTTCAAAGATGGTCAAAATTCAACGTAGTCTGACACAATTTGGCTCATTTTTTAGTTCAATGCATTTCCAAACATCTACCTAAGCTAACAAAAGTGCACATCAAATGTTCCAATCCTAGCCTTTTTTGAAAGCTATGTGGAAGCCGCAACAAAAACATGAGGTAGATTGGTGGCCCCAATTTTTTATGCAAACGCCATCTCCTTCAATGTTGTTCGAAATCCACATACAAAAGCAATGGTAGAGTGGATTGCCAATTTTGAGAAAGGGTACATAATGCCATCTTTTGAAAACCTAAGAATTGTTCTATTGGAAGAGGAGGTGACATCTATATCTAGTGAACTAGATAAAATGAAAAGACAATAGAAAAAATCAAGGTGCACTGTAATAAGTGATGGGTGGTCTGACACAAAACGAAGACCCTTCAATATATTTACTCAATGCTCTAAAGGTTCTATGTTTACCAAATCAATTGATACAAGCAATGGTGCAAAGACTGCAGATTTCATTTTCAAATGCATTGAATTTGTTACTCTAGAGATTGGATAGGAATATGTTGTCCAAGTTATTATAGATAATGCAACAAATTGTAAAGCAGCAGGGAATCTTCTAATGGGTAGGTTTCCTCATTTGTTTTGGACTCCATGTGCAACTCATGTTTTAGATCTTTTGATGTTTTAGATTTTTTGCTTGAAGATCTTGCAAAGTTGGAGTGGGTAAATAATGTTGTCATAGAGGAAAAACAAATTTCGAGGTTCATACTTAATTACTGCTTGAACAAACTCCTCTCTCCAGTTGAAACAAGGTATGCATCTAATTTTATCATTTTGCAAAGGGAGGTGTAGGAGAGGATAACATTGAGAAGAGTTGTAGTTAGTGACGAATGGACACAATCTAAGCTTTATAAAGAAAGTGTTGCAAAAGACATTGAAAAAATTATCTTGGGTAGTTCATTTTGGGAGGGTATCGAGAAGACACTAAAGGTTTTTGAGCCACTAGTCCAATTGTTGAGATTCGCGGATGGTATGAAACCTTGTATTAGTTTTGTGTATGATGGCATGGAGCAAGCAAAAGAACAAAACAAAAAAGTATGGCAGATAACATTGATGAAGTTCAATGTATTTGGGACATTGTGGACATTCGATGGAACATGTTACATCGACCTCTACATGTAGCAGGTTGTTATTTGAATTCAAAGTTGATAGAGGTGGATCATGATGCAAATGAGGAGGTAAATAATAGTGTATTGGCAACAATAGACAGGTTGGTTCAAGATGAAAATGAGAAGGCTAAGGTGAGAAGACAGTTGACTACATTCAAGAACCAAGAAGGCTTGTTTTCCCTCAAGGAAGCACAAAAAGACATTGTTAGTATGGATCTCCATTTATGGTGGCAAATGTATGGTTCTTCTACTTCAGAGTTACAAAAGCTTGTGCGTGTCCATAGTCAGTGTCCCAGTGCTTTTGCATGCGAAAAAAATTGGAGCACGCATGATTTGATCCATACTAATAAGAGAAACCGACTAAGAGCAAAAAAGCTCTCAGAACTTGTGTTTGTTCATAGCAATTTAAGATTGTTTGAGCACAATCTTGCAAAAGAAAATGACAATCTTCATTTTGGAGAAGTAGAACCATCCTTTAAAGTTGTTGAAGAAAATATTGATAGTGTTGATGATCTTGTTAGAGGATTTGGTGATGGTGATGGTGCTGGTGCTAGTGCTAGTGCTAGTTTTGATTTTGAATCAGGGTTTAATGTTGAAAATGTTTGAAACTTAAGTTTTGTATCAATTTTGAGCTTAGGCTCTAAACTATGGACATTTAGCTATCTTTTAATGTAATTCAAGTTTGAAACTCTTGCATTTCTCAATTTTTCAAGTGTTAAATTAATATTTAATGTTCATTTTTAGTAGATTAAAATATTTTACATGCATATATATATATATTTTCTAAATCGGATTTTACCGGATTTTTTTCCGAACTTTTTCAAGAATTCTGCATTTCCGCATTTTTTTGGCCTCCCGAATGCATTTAGATTTCTGACCCTGATATCTATGATTATCTTGGTTTCTTGTAAGAGAGAAAACTCCTCTTTCTGAGTAAGCAGTTGATGTTTTACCAAGCTTCTCTTGTTAGGGGCATTGAGTCCCCTAACATTTCAAGAGATGATCTTCATTGAGAGGAAGGGAGGAATTCCACTCCCCCTCCGCTTCCCAAGACCAAAAAATTTGTTTATAGTTTTGTTTGTCTGCAACAATAGCCGCCTCATTTTTCTCACTCCCATATTTTCATCCCCTTAAACGTTTGGGTTCACAATTGGCGTGTTTAACTTGACTTACTTTTTGTAAGATTGTCAATTCTTCTATTGAATTTAAACCAACTTCCTCTTCTGACAATGTTGCAACATCTGAATGGTTATCCTCCCATGCATCATTTTCCTCCTTGTTTGCAGAGAGGTTTCCAAGGTTTCCTTCCATCCTGTTTTGAAGGATTGTGGAAATTTCACTGGATTCCTTTGCAATGTGTTTGTTTTCCTTGAGCAATTGTTCAGGGCATTAGCTCCAGAAGATGATGACTTGTCTCCTGCAGATCTTCTGGGTCAGGCTTCTGGCCTTGAACATTAGTTTACTGTCTCATAGCCTGATTGAGATGGCCCTCGTTTCACCAAATAAAGGAAAAGCTGATGGTGACCCTGTCTTAGCTTGCCATATATTCTTGGTCATAGGACATGGCCAAAAGCTGGGGCATGATTTCTTCAAGTGCTCTAATTGGTGACAGCAGAAACATCTGAATGGAAACATCCTGCCTTCTTTTCCATATCAATGGAAACATGCTTCCAGCTCTCTTCTTCTGATTTGATTTTTGGTACATTTGGATTGGCTTTGGCCAAGCCAATCAAAACGCAGATTCTGGCATATGATGCTAAAATTCCTTCCACTCACCTTTTATCAATTTGCAATTTTCCAAAACCTTCCCAAGACAGCGTCCAACCTTCCTGAGCAAGCTTTCATTCCAGATTTAAACAGGCAGAGCATATATTCTAAACCAAATCTGAGTCTCACTCAGATTTCCCCACAGGGTTAAAATTCGGAATCCAATCCTGTAACTGTAAAAAAAGGCCTGGAACTTCCAACAGACACGGACCTTCAGCGATTAGAACCCTTAAAGCAAAAACTCTAGGGCTACATCCTCAATTCATGACTTCTTCACTAACTAATTTACAGTGGCAATTGCCGACCACGTACTGGTGATTTTTCCAATCACAACAAGATCCTGATTTTGTGAAGCCCAGATTCAACCGTCTGGAGTGCTCCATTTGAAGCTTGCCATTGCTGACTTCAACTGTTGCCCTTCTCACTTGCTCATTCTGTCTCTCCTTTGCTGTCTCACTGACTTTGTCATCCTCCCTGTAGATCTCTCATATAAAAATTTGTAAATTAATTTTTTATCAACATGTATTGCTTTGTTGCTTGCTCTAAATTTCACTTATAAAGAATGATTAATCCCCAAATTTTTAAGAAATTTGAGGTTCTCCTTGTTTCTTGACAAAACTGAGTTGTATTACTAAATTATGTAAAATCTACTTGAAAACAGGTTCCTTATATTTCTATATCAAATCGTTGTGTTTCTGTAGCAGACTGTATAATTTCTGTCTCTAGCTTGAAAATTGAGCTGCAGTGCACACCGGTTTTGGGGTATTTCTACCTATTCATTCCCTTGTCCTGTTTTTGGCTTGAGTTGGCCTTACTGGCTGTGTCTGGGCATAAAATTACCAGGTATAGGCCACTGTACAGATTTTGTCTTAGTGAACTTGGTATAGGACACCTTATTAAAGGTGCCATTTTGTAGATTTTAATCCAAAGCATAAGCATATTATATTTTTCTGGAAAGTTCTTGGAACACATTTTTTAGATGATTTAACATTGATAATTTTTTGTGTGTTTCTAATTTCCTTCTCAGATTTTTAGGTGGCATCTCTAGGTAGCTTATTTGGTCCTTATGGTGGTGTTGCATTAAACACAAACTTGTTATTTGTCAAAATATCCGTTGCACTTATGCCTCACATTTAAAATCAAACGTGTGACATTAAACTTTGCTATTTGTTAAAGTGACTATTTTGTTCTTATCTTCTTGTTTTAGTGCTTTATTCTCTTGACATTTGTTATTCTTGATTTCTAATAGTGCCAAAATAACACTAGATTAGAATATCAGAGAATGGAACAAAGAACAAAGTAAAACAACTTTTGTGTTAAGATTCTTGAAGTTCGTGATTACATTAGCATAGGAAGCTTGGTATGTAGTTGGCCATTTGTTTAAGTGGACAAGAAGCTTATAAACGCCTGACTCGATCATGGACTAACATTGTACTGCTGTCCGGTATATAAAAGAATTATATATATATATATATATATATATATTTCTTTTTTTTTTCCAATTGGTACAATGGGAATTGGTTACAATCTGTCATTATCTCCACTTAGGTTTGGATTTCTATTCTGGTAACAAAGCAGCCACCTTTATGCTTCGTCTTGCTAGGCTCTTGCCACGTCTAGGCTTCTGATTCAGGTTCGCATCCACTATAACCCACCCTCATCTCGGTAAAGTCCAGCCGGAGTGAGTGAGACCCCCGGGGGCGCAGGTTTCAAACCGCTGACTTTGAACTGGCATGCACTCAGCTGCATGCCAAGCGTACTACCGGCCACGCCCCAGGATATAAAAGAAATATTGTCACACCCTGTGATGAGTTTTGTCTTGCTGTGTAACCACCATTTTCCAGAATGAATTGTTATTCACTGCTGTTTGCCAGATGATGCTTGTTGCATGATGTCTATTAGTTGGTGGATATTAGTTCTCCATTTAGTGGGCCCTTAGTTTGCCATTTATAGTACCGAGTTATCAGCCAACAATCTTTCTCATCAAATGACAATTTCTCATTTCACTGGGGCTCCTAGTGAACTGATGGGTTGTGTATATTCCCTTGGGGATATGATGCATTTTCATTGCATAGACTGTAGACAAGAATAATTAAATCATTTTTTTTGATGCTCAAGGATTATTCTGGTGTGTTTTTTCCACAGGGCATCAATATTTTGAAGGCACACGGGCAGAGTTCAAAAGATAGTTATCTATTGAATGGATATGCTCTAAATACTGGTCGTGCAGCTCAAGGCATGCCTACAAGAGTGGCACCAGCAAGAATTGCTTGTTTGGATTTCAATCTTCAGAAGACTAAAATGCAGATGGGAGTACAGGTTCTTGTCACTGATCCAAGGCAGCTTGATAGAATCCGTGAAAGGTAATAATCTAAATAGTTCATCTGTTGATAAAGTTTAGAGCATCTGTTAAGTTTCAACTTTCAGAAAAGCAGTCAATTGGTTTGTTGTTTGTATAGACACAGTTTCTTTTGTCTGAGAAAGATTATAGTAAAATTAATTGTTGTGATTTTCAATGTTGTCTAGCTTCTAGCATGGTTCTGTTATTGTTTTTTTTAATTTTTGTTTGGAGATGAGCATACTACGTGTTTTCCAATGGTACAACCGGGAGCTAGATTAGATGGTTGCAGACTGGCAGGTTAAACTTGTGGCTGCAGAATTTTTGATCATTGACATATCCTTCATATTTTTATGTTTGCAGAGAAGCAGATATAACAAAAGAGCGTATTGAGAAACTTTTAAAAGCCGGTGCAAATGTCATATTAACAACAAAAGGAATAGATGATATGGCTCTTAAGGTGCACTTTTATGCTGTGTATGCTCAGATCATGTTATAGTTTATTAATTTACAAAATCAAAACTTCTATGGTAATACTATTGTTTGGATTGGCTGTCCAATGCACTTGTCAATGTCTGCATTTGCAGTACTTTGTAGAAGCTAGGGCCCTTGCTGTGCGTCGTGTACGTAAGGAAGACTTGCATCATGTTGCCAAAGCAACTGGTGCTACACAGGTATTGAACTTCTTTTGTCTGCTTGTTAATCCAGGGGAAACCTATGTTGAAGATTTTTGTAAGTCGAACAAATGCTTATTCTAAATTGCTTTGTGTAAGCTATTTGTTTATCATGCCATAACTGATATACCGTCAGCCTTTTTAGTTAAACAACTTTATGTTATAAACTTTTTTTTTTTAATTTTTTTTTTTTTTTCCCTTGATTACGCATGGAATTTGATTGCAACACATAGCACTTAGGTGTCATCAAGCATGTTTCACCTCCATGCTGTGCAGAGAAATGTATCTAAACATTATAAGGATCTAATTTTGCAGATTGCGTCTGTCAAATACATTCTCAGCAGAGATTTTGTTGCAAGTCTTATTCTTTGAGTTGAGGCGTCTGTTTGAAGCTTTCACACTTGAGTTGTTATCCTGAGTGATTGTAGATCTGATTTTGGGGTTTTTAGAAACTGCTGATGATTGGCTATTGGATATGAACTGCTTATAACCTAACAATCTGGATGCAAATGGATATTAACAGAAATAGTAAAGTCGATAAATTAGTTATAATATGAAACTTTTTTTGGTTTTGCAACATTGCATTACTTGTTCCATAGTTTATTACTTAATATTGTCATTCTTCTTCATAAGTTGCTAAATGTAAATTTTAATTTTAAAGCAGTTTGTTATCTGTTTTCAGAAATTACTCTGCTAATATGCAGAGATAAGCATACATGTTTTGTAGATTCTACTTAAATTTCAAATCTCTATTCTAGTATTTTGGTGAATAGATGGAATCATGGAAGTAATTAGCTGAAGACTTTCTTGTCAATTTATGGTCTTGCTTATTTTTAAAGATTGATCCTCTTAGGTCCTGACATTTGCTGATATGGAGGGTGGTGAAACATTTGATCCATCATTCCTTGGCTCTGCGGATGAGGTCGTAGAAGAATGCATTGCTGATGATGATGCCATTTTGATTAAGGGACCAAAGAGTTCAAGGGCGGTATGCAGAATTCATGCTGTTAAACATCAAAGTTTTTCTGTTAATGAAAATTATGTGCTTCTTTATGTCTTTTTACTTGTGTGTTAACAGTTTGATCGAGTGAATTCTTCTGATGAGGTATTTTTGGCTTGTGTGGTGAATCAGGTTTCCATAATTTTGAGAGGCGCTAATGATTACATGTTGGATGAAATGGAACGATCTATGCATGATGCCTTGTCTATTGTGAAGAGAACATTGGAGTCTAACACTGTATGATTCCTGTGTTTATTGTATTTGTTGGTTTCGCCTTATTTTTTCATTTACTTAATTTCTCTCTTATGATACATTATTTTTTGTTTCTCTCCTTTCAATAGGCCCCATATACATTCATTTGGTTGAAAATTCATTTCCTTGACAGGTAGTTGCTGGTGGAGGTGCTGTTGAAGCAGCTTTATCTGTATACTTGGAGAACTTGGCAACTACATTGGGTTCTAGAGAACAACTTGCTATTGCAGAGTTTGCAGAATCTCTTTTAATCATACCAAAGGTTAGTACATATTTTCTCTCTCTGCAGCGTGCTCTGATGGTAAATATGTGGGTTCATGTAAGCCGTTTTTTTCAATGCTATCTGCCTCTGATTTTAACTTGGATTGCAGGTTCTTGCTGTCAATGCTGCAAAAGATGCTACGGAGCTTGTCGCCAAACTTCGTGCCTACCATCATAGTGCTCAGACAAAGGCTGACAAACAACAGCTTTCAAAGTATGATGCATAGCTTTGTTTTGTTCCCTCTGTTATTTGTTTCCAATAATGTAGCTTTTGGATACCAGGGAATATTCAAATCTTAAGTTTTTGTTTACTAGGGTTCCTGGTTGTAATTTTCAGTTCTAGTTTTTAACGAGTGTTTGCAGTATTAAGCTTATAAATTACTAGCAAAATGGATATAAAATCAAGTACAACTCAAGGGAATCATTTTATTTATAAGAATAGCAAAGCTATTTTTTTAACAAATGAAGAATCTCAAATCCAACGGCAATTTTTAAAAAATGTATTAGAATCAAGGATGATGAATTGAAGACTATAAATACAAAATTTGGGCAAAGATTTGAGGTGAATGAAATATGGTTTTTAGGAAATCTGAAAAAATAGTTGTTTTACAAATATTAGCTTCCTCAACTTTTCCCTTCGACAGACGCTTAAAAAAACATGTACAAAATAATGTTTAACCTTAAAATTGCATCATAGGTTTTGGAAAATTCACAGGGTTAATGAATGATGTCCTTTATTTTGAATATTGTATATCATTCAAGTCATTTGTGGAGTTTGGTCCTTTTATTAGCCTATTGTATGGGGATAACGTTTTCTGGGTGTGTTTGCCTAACATGTTTTTTGCTGATTGTTTTGTAGCATGGGACTTGATCTTATAAAAGGTCAAGTGAGAAACAATCTTGAAGCAGGTGTTCTTGAGCCAGCTATGAGTAAAGTTAAAATCATACAGGTTTGTATTTTTCTAAGGAAGGGGATAGACGAGATTTCAAGGAGATTCAACCATTCCTTTGCTTGTTATAATTTCTCCATTGGATTCTAACTAATATTTTTGTCTACAGTTTGCGACAGAAGCTGCTATAACAATTATGCGAATAGATGACATGATCAAGCTTTACAAAGAAGACAATCAAAATGAAGAGGACTAGAGATGTGTGGGGTTGAAGTTATCTTCATCATGGAATTAATTGGCCACTTCTTAGTTATGAAGGCGGTAATAATGATCTGAGGCTGGTGTCTTTTTGGTTGAGATTGAAAGCTGAGTTTACTTTGCTAATTGGCCTAGAAAGAATTAAAATGTTTCCGGTATATAAAATACTTATTATAAGGTGCTTGCTTTTTTTTTGCAGTTAATAGCTTGCATAGATATCAAGAGTTCTTATAGAAATATTCTCTGTTTGGTACAATTATGGTTGAATGGATAGTTTTGCTTGCTTTTCACAAAAAGTTGCTTAAGCATTCTATGAAAGGCATTTGAGAATCATAGTGAGAACTTCATGGCATAGGTTCAAATTTATCATGTTATGAGCGTTTAGTTCATCACTTGCTTTGTGTCCCAACCGTAAAACCATGTTATTTCCTTCCACTGCTTTGCAGTGATCTTGGCTGATCCGCATAGAAATTTTGTAATCTGGCAGGATTCTGACTTCATTGGTAATTTTGTTTTCTCTAGCGAACTGGCCTGGCTTTATATAAGGGTCTTCTTGATTTTCAAGTGATATTTATTTTGATTGTTTTCTTGTTTTTGCCACAAATATTTAGTTTGATGTTCTTCTATATCCCGTGAAATTGAAAAGGAATTGAACTGTCTGTGTTGATTAATTAGTAAGTTCTAGTTTTTGGTTGGCTATAATTAAATTTAGCCAAGCTGCACATTGTTTTGTAATGGTGGGAAACCCAAAACACAACATGTTATTTGAGCAAATTTTAGTTTATATGTTCATTTCTGTATGTCTTTGTTTAAAACCATTTTAGTTGGATTGTTCTCGTATACAATTGTCTTTTGTTTTTACATATCTTTTAGGGCAGTGCCTTGTTTTCGATAGGTCCTTGTCCAGATTCATTTCATTATTTGATTATATGTTCTGGAGATCAGTTTGTAGCATTTCTCTTAATGAAAATGAAGAATCATCCAGGGGTTATTCTTTGCACCTGAAATAATTATTCATAATTATTTCATGTTACTGCAAAACACTAGCATTAATAGAGAAGGGTGAGTGCTATTTAGTTACATTAGAGTCTCTGCTAGGTTTGCTAGATTCAAATACAAATTGCAATTGAAGCAGTAGCTGGATTTAAAGGTGATGCTGATCATGCACGTCTCTTTTATTAAATTAAGGATATAATTGTCTGGCAATCATGGTTGGGATGATGCCTGTTTGTTGGTGTCCAGGATACTAGTCATGCTGCCAAACAAGACGGGTAAGAATTCTTCCTAGGAACTATAAGTTGTTCCTAAGGCTTGTAAAAAAATAATGACCGCTGCTTGAGTACTTATTGCACAAGACTCATTTAATTCAGCACTTATCCATTTCTAGATTCGGGGCCGCAGGCATTATGATATATGAGTATTATGATACATCGAGTAAAGATATATTTGAGGATTTAAAATGTCTGCAAGCTGCTTACAATAGTCTCTTTCTGATTTCAAATTTGAAGATTTAGAAGCAATAGTAGGAAAAAGCCTAAAGGCTTTAGAAGTTGATTTATTCAATTTTAAGTTTTTTACCTAAGTATATATGGGATGAATAAGTAGTTTTTGGAACAAAACTGTGTCTTTTAAAATAATTTGATGTTTTTGTTATCTTTCATCAGAGGAATAAAGTATTAATGATTGAACCACCACCCTGTGCCTACTTATTTAGTGTAGAGATCAACGGTCATGTGCGGTATTAAATATGAGGGTGGTAGTTGTTCCTCTCCTCTTTTCAATTGCAAAGATGTCATGGCCGTTGACCTTGACATTGTTCCCTTGGTCCCTCCCTCGGTGGCCACGACCTGCCCTATTTTTGATGATTAAAATAAAATATTAATAATAATGGTTTGCTGTATAACAATGTTATTTATTCATTAAATGATAGTAACAGTAACTTCAACAATATTCATTTTTGCGTAAATAACAATAATAACAATATCAACAATCATAACAACAATAATAATGACAAGGTTTTCTCTGATTGGGAGGATAAGTTGGTGGTAAACTTGTTCTCTTTGCACATTGATAAACCCACCAACATTTTAAAAAGAGGTCTAGGTTTTGTCATACATCCTCTTTAGATCCCCAAGGAAGACTTTATGGTCAGCATTGACAATGTAGTAAAAAAATTTCCTTTAAATGTTGCACAAGAGGTCAGAGAAAATTGTGTAGTAGCTTTACGCTATGCAAATCCACCTCCAAGGAACATGCCTAAAGAAGAATGGAGAGCTTTTAAAGCTTAAAACAAAAACAAAGACATTGTGATCCCCAATGCTGACAAAGTTAATGCCACTATTATTATAAATTGTGGATTATGATGCAAAGATGGAAGACTATCTCATTAATAGTGGTAGTTATAGGATGCTTAATAATAACCTGATTTCTTACATTTTAAAGAATGTATGAAGGTTATCAAATCTTCTTTTCTGGACACCTTGACGAAGAGATGTTGATTCTTAGCAAAGAGGTGACCCCTAGAGTCTATGACCTTCCAAAAATTTACAAGTTAATCTTTTGAGACCTATTGTTGATACCACTGAGTCACCTATCTATGGTCTTGTAGCGTTCTTAGCCAACAGGTTGAAGTAGCTAGTGGGAAAAACTTCCTCTTTTATTTGTGATTCAAGGGATTTTGTGTGTTTTATCAAAGATAAGAGGGTCGAAAATGAAGAACCGTTGGTGAGTTTTGATGAGGTGTCCCTCTTAACTAAAGCTCCTATTGATGATGCAATAGTAGTAGTTTTAAATATCATAGATGAGGAAACAACTTCAGTAGTATCTTTCTGTTTTAAACTCCACTTTCTTCTTCTTTAGGGGTGTGATCTTTAAACAATGTGAAGGTATAACAATGGGTTATCCTCTTAGCCAACCTCTTCTTGGAAAAGTTTGAAGAGAGAGCCTTGCATACCTTTTCTTTGAAACCCAAATGATGGAAGAAGTATGTTGATGACACCAACTTATGCTGGCAAAATGGGAGGGGCAGTTTAGAAGAATTTCACTTCCACCTTAACAGTCTCATGACCAACATTAAATTCACCAAAGAAATTGAGGAAGGGGAAAACCTACCCTTCTTGTATGTTCTCGTTTCTAAAAATGAAGATGACTCTCTTGCTAGGAAAGTGTATAGAAAAGGCACCCACATTGACCTTTATTTACATGCTTATTCTCATCATCACCCAACTCAAAAGGCAGGGGTATAAAAAACTTTGGCCACCAGAGTATTCAAAATTTATGTTAAAGACAACCTAAATCAAGAACATAAAAAGAGTTTTTAAAATGAATGGCTACACAAGGAAACAAATTGCTAGGGCTATAAAACAAGCCAAGAACACCATTGAAAGACAAAGTGAAAAGGTATCTAGGGGTGGCATGGTGGTTTTCTTGTTGTATATTGAAGGTAGTTCCAACAAGATTCCTAAAATTTACAAATGTCAAAATATTCAATTTACCTTCATTCACGTTAGCAAGTTACGTATGGTTGTAGGGTTAGCAAAAGATCCTTTGGACCCTAGGCTACGCAATGGAGTCTACAGAGTTGATTGCTCATGTGGAATCCCTTACATAGGGAAACATGAAAGTCCATTTGCACAAGAATCAAGGAACATGTAACATATATTAGACTTGAAAGGAAGGTAAAGTCAACCTTGATGGAGCACTTGTGTAAAACCTAGCATGCTATATGCATTGAAGACGCCAGAGTTGTCTCCATAGAAAACCATTTCCATAAACGAACATTGAGGGAAGCCATCGAGATTAGTAATCACTCCTTTAATCTTAAGAGGAACGAGGTCCTAGGGATAGGTCATGCTGGGATACCCATTATCAACAATCTTTCAGTGAGGTTTCCTCTTTTTAATCAATGATAGTAATTACATTAGGTGAATTTAATTTTATATGCTTTTATCAGTAATTACATTAGGTGAATTTACTTTTATATGTTGTCTCTTAATAAAATTCTAAACGTGTTTAAAAATTAATAAATATTTTAACAATTTTCAACAATTTTTTAACCTTGATAATGATTTTAATTTTACTCCTGTTTTAATAATTTTATCCATGTTTATAATTAAAAATCATAATTGTATCAATATAGTCCTTTAGCCCCTAACAATTAATCTTAATTCTTTAAGTTAAAATTTATAGGGCTCATTAATTATTTCAATAATTTTTTTTTAAGGTTTCAATTTCTCTACTTTGGGGATGTGCCTACAATTAGAAAGAAGGGTCACATATGGTTAATCTCATATTCATATTCAATATCCCAAGTGACAGTTGGTCTCTATACTACTTAAATGTTCAATCATTAATCCTTTGTTTCCCTGAAGAAGGGTCACATATGGTGATCCGAAATATCAAGTTAGATAAAAAGATACAATTTTCTTCCAAAAGCTATTCATTCATTGCATATGAAATGTGAAAGCATAACATATTTAATATATATGAAATATAAATTTTGATGCTAAGTAAAATTACTTTAAATAAAAATGTATTTGACAAAATATATTACAAGAGACCCAAAGTTCAAAATGTGTAAATATGAATTTGGAAGTTCTCTACAATATTATTGGGACAATAAAAGATTTGTGTTGTCAAAATTGCCACATGAAATGATCCACTAAACCATTAAAATGTACCATGAATAAAAGGGGAGATTTAAATAGTTTCTCTTGTATCCAAAATCTTGAATATTTTTCTCAAATATCCTTCTTATTGATGAGATTATTTTAATTTGTTTGAAATACTTTTGTTTTTTGAGTGTAGAATTTTTATGGTTGCCATTTGGAATTGTTTGTTTGGAGATAAGACTCTTTGTTTTATTTTGGGCTTGAGTTTCGTTATATATAGATATTTGTCAAGATGAGCCGTTTTGCCTTGCAATAAATGGTATGAATCAAAATTAATACAAATTGTCATATGTTGCTTCTAATAAGCATGTCGAGTATCAATCAAAATTACTATGCATTACCCTTATTTTTTTTTCGATGAGCATTCTAGTTGGAAATAACTTTGTGTGGCCTTTTGAAGGGATACAAGTGTCTCTTTCATATCACTAATATAGACATGCAATTGAGACTGGTGGTACAACAATAGATGCAATTCGTATTTATTCAAATGCCTTAGAGAGTTGGTGTGTGCCAAATTGGCCCAATTCCATGAAGAAGAAAACTACGGTTTGAATTGAATATATATACTATAAAATAGTTGGGTTGAATCTTGTTGATGTGTGTATTCTTGTTGGACAAGTGAGTTAGGAGGAACTAATATCCTTATCAAGAAGGGAGTTTCAAGCAAACACAATCAAATTTAGTATTTTAAAAATTGATTTATGGGTGTTTCTTGGCATGCACCATTTTGACAACTAATTATGATAAATTAGGTGCGTAACATGCCCTTCCATTTTGGAAAGATTTGGATATCAAATTATAGTCTTGTTTACTAGTGCCTATAATATTTTAATATTTTTTTCAATAATAAACTAATAAATTTTAGGAATGTTTTGTTTCAAAAATAAATCTTGTACAAATAAAACTTCATAAAATTCTATATTGATTTAAAAAACTAAAGTCGAAATTATGACATTAACCAATTTTTTTGAATATAGATCTTAGATTATTGTGAAATGTTAATGCCATTTTACCCTTTTGGAAATCAATAAACATTTTTCTGGTTAAACTCTTCTAAATTTCAATCGAACAACTAGTCTTAAGCTCTCTCCCTAAACTCTATTTGAATTATTTCTTATCAATATTTTAGATGCATCTTTGGGCTCTATTTAATACAAGGTTTTCTTTGGGCTTTATTTAATGATTTCTTATTTATATGAATCTTCTTAGAGTTTTATATTGATTCAAATTATAGTCAAAGTTGTTGCATCGATTAAAATTGGTGAGTAGGGATTTTAGATATTATTTCTTCAATGAGTATTAGCTGTCATCGTATTTATTACCTCATAGGATGCAGGGATAAAGTTTTCCCTTTGTTATTTTATCTCTCTCAAGAATCAGTCTATGCCGCCTGGGGATTCTCACCTTTGTATTATATTTTTGTGATTTTTTTTTTTATTTTAAGAATTTCAAAAGAAGCATTTATTTGGTATGTGATTGGAACATTGACTTTTTTCTTTCTTTTTTTAAAAAAATCGAGGTAATTTTTTTCCCTTTAAACTCATTTAAAAAAAAAAAAAGAATGGGAGTTGAATGTCTTTTTGTAAATTTCCAAAACAATCATAATTAGCAGTTGTCCCAAAGGTGCAAGTTATGTTAGAAAGTATTTAATTTTTTGTTTTCATAAAACAAGATTTTGTGAAGTGAAAGATTGTAAATTGAAAATGGTAAGTCACTTGAAACCCAAAATTGTTGACTACATCTCACATTTTGTACAAGAAGTATAAGGCAACAACAATCTCATATTTTTAGTGGAGGTGACAGTGTAAAACAAGGTTGTGTTTTTTCATACAACATTGTAATGAGCTGTGCAAGGAGGGGACAATTTGTTTTATGGTGAGCTTGAGTAATGATGAAGTGGTGGGCAAGGGGAAGGCCATATAGAACATGCAAGTAGTGACATATTTCAAGGTGAGATGGGTGGTGATGGTGAGGGGCAATGACAAGGTATTTTAGGCAATATTAGACACTAGAGGGCCCATATTGTACACCAATCCTGGATTCAAAGCATGCAGTAAATTTACATGAACTGTATCCATTACAAAGGGGTCCACAACTTGCAATGTGGCAACATCTTTGATTAGTCATTTTCTATTGTCAAGGGTGGGTGAGGATGTCATGATAGATGATTTGATTGCGGCAAGGCTCCACATCTGATGTGCAACTCCAATCAGTACTACAATGCCACTGACTTGAGGACAAAACATTGAGGTTCCAGAGTTTATATTTATATATACTAATTATAAATATTATATATTATGATAGTATATAGTATATTATATAGATACTTATATTATATATTTATAACTATAAATATTATTGAAATATTTAAATTATTATCACTATATATATTATTCTATGTATATTGTTAATAATATATATTTCGAAAAGGCAGGATGAGAGCACAAAGGAGCAAAGGAAAACTTAGGGTTACATACCTGGATCCAAATCAGGGCATACCTATAATAGCAATCATTTGACAATCAACTTTGGGCGTTGAAGATGGCGCTGCAGATAGTTTCTACAAGGCACTTGTCAACCTCCCCCAGAGGTTTTAAAAATCATTGGTTGGGATTATCCATAAAATCCCTTCTCCAATCACCATTGCAAACTCCCATCTGTAACCAACACTCTTCAGATGGTCATCATTCCACCCAACCTCTTCACAAGGACTATGCATGCATAAAGGAGCATGACCCATGTAATAATTCAGATCTACACACAATAAATGGAGCACATAAAAAAGGGAAACACATCAGAAGGAGGAAACCAAAGTGTATCAGCTCTCATTGACTCCCTTTCATGTGATCATTGATCCTTGTCTCCTTAAAGACAAGATCATAATATATATATATATATATATATATATATATTGAGTAGGCCCTCATTGGGCTATTCCAAGCACATTTATATAAGGAGAATGATCTCCATAGGTGGGTCCATAACTCATGGGAATAGATATTGGGTTACACCCCTACAATTCAGGTAGGGGCAAGATGTTTCATTATTTGTCTTCAAATCAACAGAGGACCTATAGAAAATCTCTATGGGTGGACCCTGGTTCTAAGGCAATGTTGCCCTTACTACATCTAGATGCAATGTAGGATTCGACCCCACACATGAGCACATCAATTTTGTGGCTCTCTAGGTCAAGCTGCCAGGGCTACCTATTGAATTGTGGGAGCTTCAGATATTTAATATCATTGGGAACACTCTTGGAAAATATATCAAAACAGATCCATGAACTACTTTCCAAAAGAACACAATTGTGGCTATTATATGCATGGAGATAGATATCTCACAAGGTCTACCTGATTCTATCGAGCTTGTGGCTAGGGACCTCAATTTGCTTGCCCATAGAGAAAGAATATCAAATAAGGGATAAAATACAAAAATGCAATGGATATGGGGGGCAAAGAAATTGTATTCATAACTATGGATTCCATAGTAATGAAAGGCATAAGGAGAACAAAAGATGTGATGGATATAGAAGGTGAAATGACACTTGAGGCATGAATAAACATCTTAGATACCATTCCAAGAATTACTCAAGGAGATACACAAAAGAATACACTAACCTTTCAGTATCTTGAGCAAACTCATATCAGCCTACTAGAGAGGGGGATTACTCATGGCTTTATGGACCTTTCTATACTAGATATTATATAAGCAAAAACATTAAACAACACCTTAGGCACCAAAGTATTGGGCAAATTGAAGGACATAGATATTCTATTATGTGTTGAGGGAGAATCGAGACTTGAGGACTGCAAAAACACCCTAGATTTAGCCACCATTAACATAAGTTGCTTTCAAACAGAGTCACCTCACATAACCACACCAGGAAGTGAACCAACTGTATTGAATGGTATTTCACCCATATTAAGACAACCTATGTTGGGTTTGGAGGCAGGAAGAGTAACAACATGATCTAGCAACTCTTTTACATCTTCCACCACTATTACGCCATCCAATGAGAAGAGATATATGATCAAATCACACACAAAGGAGGTTCTACATTGGTCTAGATGTCTCCATCAAATAGAAAGAATGTAAGTCTCAAATGTTCACACTCCTCCAACTACTAGAGGTCAATGCACACATCTATCCCATGGTTAACAAGATGTTGAGCGTGAAGTCCTATTAGGAAAAAAACTCACTATTTGCAGGGCCATTTAGCAAAGCAACCCCCAACAAAGTGTCCAAATGATCATTATTTCTCATAATTCAATGGATATAGGGATGGCCTTGAAACAACGATCCCTTAAGAGGCTTATCTACAAGTATAAACCGTGCATATTTCTATTACAAGAAACTATGTGCTTAGATGTGGATGCAAAAAGGTACCTACAAAAATACCTACCTGAATAGTCCTTCCTAACCAGTAGCTCAATTTGGAATTCTAGCAGTTTGGAAATGGGTTGGAACACCACTATGGATTTGAGAAACTCATTAATAAATCCAAATTATATTTTTGGGACCTTTTACTCAAGAGAACTGAACAATGCAATGGATATTCTAAATGTAAATTCACCCTCACACAATAGGAAGTTATTCTGGACAGACTTAGAGAACACTGGCATTCTTATTATGCCACATCTCATTCTAGGGGGGGACCTAAACTTCACTACACACCATTTTGAAGTTAGGGGCAACCAAGCTAGATCAGATCCTCTGGTGGACTATTTTCTAAACTGCTTTGAACAACACAACCTGGTGGATGAAACTCCAATGCACATGGAACCCACATGGTCCAACCACCGTAGTGGGTCAAGGAAATTCATTAAAGGCTAGATCGTTTCTTGATCAAGGAAACACTCATACTTCAGATAATTACATATAAAGCCACTACTATGAAGCTTCTTACTTCTAATCACAACCCCATTAGCTAGAAATAGTTATGGCATCCAAACAACCACCCTTGCCATTCAACTTCAACCCACATTGGCTGACATATGAGGACTTCAATGATTTGATCAATGGGACATGGATACCTACTCACACACACAAGATGAACATGTTATGGTATGCTTGCAAAAGAATCTCATTAAGGGAAAGGTTGTAGTGAATATTTGGGCAAAAAATAATAATGAGAGTGATGGCGAACTCCATGAGGTTGAAGAAAAAATCGAGGTTTGTCTTGATACTTTCCATGAAGATGATTTTGGGGAAACAACTAAAAAATAAATTGACCATTTGGAAAAGGATAAGGCCCAATTTTTGGCATGGCAGGAAGCAAAATGACATATGAAAAGCATAGTAAACTGGCTCATTGAAGGGGATGACAACACAAAATTCTTCCATCGTCATGCTGGGAAAAAAACACCATCTGGAACATTATAAATGAAAATAGAGTGGAATGCTTTGATTTTGCATCTATCACTAAGACAACTATGTCCCATTACAAACACATTTTTATGGAGCCACCATAGGAAAATATCAGGGACATCTTGGTGGTGGGCTCTTTTTTGATTGTTGGGTGAGAAAACAAAAAAAATCAAGCCTCCTCAGACCTATTACTTTGGATGAGCTACACAAAACCCTACTCATTTTCCAACATTAGAAGGCACCTGAACTAGATGGGTGGATGATTGAATTCTACATTGGCTTTTGGGATTACATTACAAATCACCTTGTTTTAGGGGTTGAGGAATCACGCCTCTTGAGTAAGACATTGCACCCTACTCCTCCACTTTCATTGCAAATATCCTCAAGGTTGACAATTTATCTATTTTTGAGCATTATCATCCCATTTCCTTATGCAAATACATCTACAAGATCATATCCAAGATTATTGCTGCCTATCTCAAACCCATTATGTTTGAGCATATCTCACTAGAACAATTCAATTTTCTGGATAACTTGCTTATCCATGTTGGCATTGACACTACATAAGAGGCTATGCATATTATCAAAACTAAATCTTGGCTACCCTTCCTTCTCAAAATTGACCTCTCCAAAGCCTTTGATCATGACAATTGGCTTTATCTTCAACTCATTCTCACACAGGTGGGATTTGCACCATCCTTCATTAATTGGATCAAAGACTGATACCAATCCATCTCTTATGTTTTTATGGTAAATGGATATGCCTGCATTTTCCTCTCTCCCTCCCATGGACTTCAAAAAGGTTTCCTGCTTTCCCCACTCCCTTTCCTTGTCATTGCGAAAGCCTTTAGCCACCACATTTCCCATGAACAACCGACTGGTAATATCTTGGGAGTTAAGATTGCATTGGCTACACACCTATCTCATATTCTCTTCATTGTTGACATTAACATCTTTCAGAATGGCTCAATACAAGAAGCTAAATGTATGTACATGGTACTTAAACTCTTCACATATGCTATGGGGATGGTTATCAACTTTTAGAAATGTGCCATATATTTCTTCCATATCGCCCTTTCTACTAGTAGCCTTATCCATAAACTGCTGCCTTTTTCCACACCTCCCATTGATGATTGCATCAAATATTTGGGTTTATTCTTGAAGACCAATGATTGGATTTGGATTTTTGATATGCTAAAAAAGTGTATCACTCCCTGGTTTAATCATTGAATATCTATGGCAGGTAGACTAATTCTAATAAAATGTGTTCTTGAGGTCATTCCAGTCTACTGGATATTATTTGCATTCCTCCCTAGGATGATCCTCAACAAAATTAAAAAAATCCACCAAATGGAGAATAAGAGTATGCTGCTTGTAAAATGGAGAATTATTGCTCAACCAAATTATGAAGGTGGATGGGTATAAAGGATTTGGTCATCTTTTCCAAAGCATTGGTAGCAAAAAGGGCCTAAAATCTTATCACCAAATAGGGGCTTTGGTAGAAAATATTACACCAAAAATACATTCAGTCACTCTCCATCATAGAATGGATCCGATTGCATGCAAAGTGACATTCTGGTGCATCTCTTTTCTGGAAAGCTATTGTTCAAAGTTTTGACACTATTGGCCAAGACTTCATTTGCATGGGACCTAAGAGATGAGTATGAGATCCACATTGGCAGGGACACAATATATGGTATTCTAATGGAGTATGTATATACAGATGCCATTAAGACCTCTTTATATATAAAAAAAACATTAATACTTTCACTGATGCATATGATCATACTTTGATAAATAGGTGGCAGTTGGTTTAGAAAACCGCTAAGGATGTTGTACTCATTGAACAAGAAGATTTTATTTGGGAGTAATAACATTGCCTTTGATTATGATCTTACTTCTTTGACGGTGTACTTAGACTCCAAGATGGCTTGTGACTAGATGAACGGATTGGCTCGCTGCCAAAACATTAATCTCACACACCTCCAGGTCAACAAAGCTACAAAACTTCCTACACATTTCCATCCCCTTTCCTTCATCCACATCTATATCTATAGGGAGTAAAACTCCAAAATGGATAGGCTGGTGAAGAAAGCATGCAATATCAAAGAAGGAAAGGTAACAAAGGAAGACCTATCTAACACTGCGAGGGAACTATCCCTCAACTAAAGGGTCGATTTGTGCTTCTTTATTGGAGCTAATATGTTTGTATCTTTCTTTTTCTTTTCTAGGTTGAGGCTGCTTGCTTCCCTAAGTTGATCACATCCTTTTTGTTTGTGTGTGCTTGCTTTTTTGGGCATGTCTTCCCCTATGAGCTTACTTGGCCCTTTCATTTCGCCACATCGTTAGTGGCTTATATTATATTGGATGTATCTTTTCACCTCTTTGGAATAAATACATACCAACACACTTCTTCTTCTTCTTTATTATTATTATTATTATTATTATTATTATTATTATTATATATAATATTTTATTATATACATATATCAGATATATTAAATTTTTATATTATATATAATAATATTATTATAATTTATAATATATATTATATACAAATATAATAATTTATAAATATAAAATAATATATAATGGTATTATAATAATATAACATTATTATAATTGTATTATAATAGAATTACACACACACACACACACACACACACACACACACACACACACACACACACACACACACACACACACACACACACACACACACACACACACACACACACACGGGTAAAAATTAAGATTTTTGGATGGGCTCCAACTCATTACATTAGGAATCTAAAGAAGAACAAAGAACAACCTATATTGTCAAATAAGAGATAAATAAACCCAAATTAAACAAACAACTCATAAAAAACTTCCACTCGACAACAACAGGGAGTAAAACTTCTGCTAGACACTAAGAATCATTGGTTTGCTTCCTGCAATCTGCCAACTTGTTGTGAACTATAACAACATCCCTCTCCTCTTTCATATACTACATATGATCACTCAGATTTTTAACTTCAAGGGCATTCATATCCACATCAGATTATGGCTCATCATTCTTTTGCTTGGCCTTCATTAAACGAGTCCTCCCAACCCTTCCTTTTGTTAAGGTTGTCCTTAAACCTATGGATATTGCTTACATAGTTATAAACAATACTACTGTTAAATTTTATTATCTTACCCACATTACCCTTAAGAGAGGCCATTTCACTTTTGACCATATCTAGTCTTTCCTTTAGGCTCACTCATTCCTCTCTCAAGCGATGGACTTTTTGAGTTAATTTATGATTATTGGCCTCCAAAGGTTTAACTGATGATTCCCCCAATTGTTCTTCCATAAAAAATCTTCTTATCTAAATCCCCTGAAACTATCCATTTGAACTCCGTGCAAATATCTCTAAATAATTTAAGGTCGTTCCATAACCTTCTTCTCTCTTCAGCCACTTGAGAATTCCATAGAGCCACTATACGACTAGAGTCTCCCATTAAGCTCTACCTACCCACTCTATCTTGTTCCATAAATTGTCCTTGATGCTATTGAAGGTACCTTCATGCATTTCGGTTACTTGAATCAGTGAAATATGACATCTATGTGCTTTCTTAAGATTTCTAGCTATTCTTTGTTTGTTGGCACTATTGAACCCTCTAATATTCCAAGATATTTATGATAGGTATAATAAATTTAGATATAATATTTAATATATTATTATAGTATATTAATATTATAATAATAATAATAATAATAATATATATATATATATATATATATATATTTATATATATAATGTTTTCATAATAATAAAAAATACTATTATTCTATTATATATTAATAATTTTTATTATATTTGAGTAAAAATGTTTTTGAAATTGGAGTTATGAATTAGACAAAGAGAGGGTTTTAAAAATGGTCCCAAAACCAGAATGGTCCCACAACCAAAACAACCAAAGAAGGTTTTAAAAGAGGGCTCCCAACCTTAACAATGGAGCAAAAGATAAATCAAAGAAGAAACATAAGGAACTTAATCCAACTAAAACCTTGAAACTTCAATAAATACTCAACAATAACCAACCAGATGGAGCATCATAGCGGATCAATTGCAGCCCAATAAACTGACAATCATACCAGAATGAAATAACTACATAATGGAAAACATACAACAAAAAAACAATAATTGTTAAAGGGCCAGGGCCAATACAAGATTATCAAGTACAACTAGGGACACCTCTAAGGAGCCCTTTGATAGAGCATAGGCCAAACTTATACAATACGCTACTGATTAGAGATAGGTTTACACAGCTGTAAACCATGGTGAAATAAGATTGAGGTAGGTCTACCCTTATATGAACCAAACTTGTACCATCACCATAAATCTCGTAAAACCTCCATGGAATCTCTAAGTTGTAGTAGGTTCCCCAACCCGAAGAGTGGCTTGTCTTCCTAAAATCCTTATCATAGCCTTGGTAAGGGCATCCCAACTAATGAGCCTTACCCATTTTTGAGCTACCAGTGGTGTGAATGAAGGTTTTGAGTTGAGCTTCATCCATGGAATATATGTGAGATGAACTTGGAGTATTGTTCTCATGAAGGTCAAATGCTCTGAGGACTTTGGGCAAGAGATTTTGATGGAGAAGAGCTTCACATTTAAGGGACCAAAATTGGGATTGAGCTTTACCAAGCCTCATGCCGTAGGGCTAGAGAGTCTTGTATAAATGAGTTGGGTGAACCCATCAACACATAACATAGTTATACTTTGTGTTACCTAAGTTTGAAACATGACAGGGCTCATAGAGGATGTCTGCATCATTAATTTTAAACAACATGAAGCAACCAAAGGAAAGCTCATACAAGAAGAATATCCCTTACCAAGAGACAAAATTGGGTCTCATTGGGACCATCTCCACCATAAGAGAGATTCCAAGAAAAGCCAATAGAATTGACCAAAACATAATATCTCCCCCTCATTATGACTATGGGGGTTCCCATTTTCATCAAAAGATGGCCTTTCTGAGGAAGAAATTCAGCCAAATTGACAATAAACAAGTTGAGGCATATACTAGAGGCAATTTTGAACAAAATAGAGAAACAAATAGGGTGTTACATAGACTAGAAGACAATTGAGAACCCACCATAAGTTTTCTCAGGCCCTTGGCTCACACCAACGCCACCTTGTAAAAGAGAAGCAAAAAGGATATGGTCCTCCTTTTGATGCCCAATGAGCAGCAGGTCTATCAGAGGCCAATGCGATCTGCCATGGTGTATCCAGGGAGAGCTTGCCATGAGTCAAAGAGGCTTGGGATAGTAGAGAGGATAAACTAACAAGGTTAAATCCAAATATGTGTAAAAAACTCAAAGAAAATTTTAGGCTCGAAAATGGTAGACTCATCAAAAATTTCAAGTCAAAAATAATAAAAAATATATTAGTATTAATAATATAATAACATATAATATTAAGGCCTCATTTATCGATTCAATCAAGGCCCCCTATGAAGAAGTCTCTCTACTCCTCGGGGAAGAAATCTCTCTACTTTTAATTCCCCTCCCAAACTCCCTTGTATGATGAAGGTTTTTTGTTTATTTTTACTTTTAACCAAAAAGTATGAAAAGGTAGAAAAAATGGGAGAAAAGAGAAATATAAGAATAAAGAGAAAATGAAAAGAAATAGACGAAAAAATGGAAATTTGTTAGTAAAATAAATATAGAAAGCTACTATAATAATATTAGGGAAGAAAAATGATAACTCTATACATAGCTAAAGATAAAAACTCACTAGAATAATCCAGGAGCTGAGATTTTAACATAGGAAACCTTTATCATGAAAATGAGATGGGAAAGACATATTCTGAACATATGAACATGATACATACACCAATGAGATTGGATAGTTTTATAAATAAAAATATACCACCACCTTGTATTTTCAAATAAAAATAGACAAATTTTATTTTCAATCTCACCAACGTTTCACAATGACAAATGTTGATCATGAATCCAAGAGAGGTTAGTCAATTGATAATGAATAAAAATCAAAACAACTTAAAGACATAACTTCTCAAGCCTAATACCTAGGTTGAACTATATGAACAACAAACAAAAAATGCAATTAAAAGATAAAGAACCATATTTTTTACCTCCCTTGAAAATTCATTTGAAGAATGGTCTACAGAAGCTTAGTTTAACTTTTAGATGTAGAAGTATTTGTCAAAGATTACATTCTCGCATGAGTAGCATATCTCCTTATCTACACTTGATTTGGCTTTGAATTGGCATGAGAGTGAGGAAGCTCCTTGTGTAATTTGGCAACATAAGTTTGTATGGAGAAGCTTCTTGAAATGAGAGCTGTGAGACTCTTATTTATATATTTACTAAATCAAAGATGGAGGGTTGAGAATCAATCCTCAAATCCATGGTTACACACATGGAGTGTGTAGGAGATGCCATTTAAGGCCTTTTGGAGTATGAAAAGCACATTGGAAGAAAAGTGCAATCATTGATCCTCTTGAGTGTATAAGAGGGGTGTAAGAGGAGTGTGTAAGAACTTATCTTGACTGTGTAAGACATGTCATAATCTTTGATTTCTTTCACACTTTTCCCTAATGATGTCATCCATTCATGAGAAAATATTCTAATTTTGAATTTAAAAAAATAGGATAATTCAAATTCATGGTTTTTTCTATTAGAGGAATGATTATGCTTGATTAAGTGAGATTAATCAATAATTAGAAGAAAGATTTTGAAATGTTTCTATTTTTTAATCAATTATTCACTTAATTGTATTGTGAAAATACTTAATAAAGGGTTGTTAAAATATAAGATGCACTCGATAAGATTAATGATGCAATATGATCCATTGCACCAATCAGGGATGTATCATTATAATTTTGGATCAAAATAAAAGTTGTGTAAGTAAATTAGGTCCAATGGTGATTTTTAATTAAAATTGCATGTGATTATAAAAAGTCACTCTTTATTGTAGTTTAGACATAAAAGTCATTGAAATGAAGTGTCTACATTTACCCCTATTTGAGAAGGTGTTATGAGACACTAGGCACAATAACATCTTTTTAGAGAAAGAAAAAGTCGTTAAGAATAAATTTGATAATGCTTGGATAATGATGTCCTCACTCTTCTTTTTTTCTCTTTAAAGTTTGTGAGCCTATAAACTTAGATTGATTCCCCAAAGGGTGCTTGATTAGCCTTGGATGTCCCTTTGAGGGTATGATTGGAATAAATTGAAATAGATGGGCCCTCAAAAAAAAGAGGAAAAAGTAAAAAATGAAATAAATATACTGGATTTAAATTAGAATAAAGACTAGATGATGGTCTTGGTCCTATAAAGGGTAGTTTTGGTTGATCAAAATAATGTGCCCCACCAGGGCATATTTGATCATTGATAGAAGGAGGTACCCCAATAGGGAAAATTTGATCATTGAAAGGTCTAAAGGGTTTGCCCTAGTAGGGTAGATTGTTACTCTAAGAAATGATGATTAGGCACTTAATGAATTAGTTGGAGTATAGTAGACAAGGAGAGCTCTTGCTGTATCATTATTGAGTAGAATTCCATCACTTGATTTTTGATATAACATTGAACAATATGCATCATGATATAAAACATCATGATGACTAGGCTGTAATATGCATAAGGATTGATCCCTAATAGATAACTAAAAAGAATACACCAATGATAGAAATGATGATGACAATGTTGACATATGCCAATGGATGGACTCAAAGATAACTATGCAACATAGAGCACCATGATGATGACCCCACTAGTATAGAGAACTGAGTCGAGGTGACAACATAAAAAAAAAAAAACAAACAAGCAAGTAAAGAAACAAGCAAACACAAACTAAAAAAAAGCAACATAAAGCATCTATTTACTCAATATAAAAAACAAAAAAACACACCAAAAATAATCAAACATAATCATTATTGACAAACACACCATAAAATAATCAAGTAGTGAATTATTTGTGTGCATGTGAAAGTAAGATGTTACTCTTGGGTATTTGGCCCCTAAGTTCTAGAGGACAATAACCTGGATGGAAGGGGGGAATATAAGAAAAAGGAATGGTTCACTGAGCTAACTCTAATTTTCCCATGCAAGTGGACCTACATAGTCCTATGGACTCAGGCCAAAATTAGTACTCCTAGGGATGTGAGAAAGAAGAAAAATGATGACAAATAAGATATTTGATTATAGAATAAAAATAGGAAAATGTACACTCATAAAATAACAAGATTGTTTAAATAAATAGAGAAAAAATGGAATGTAATGAGACAGGCTAAATACCCAAGAGTAACATCTTACTTTCACATGCACACAAATAATTCACTAGATTATTTTATGGTGTGTTTGTCAATAATGATTATGTTTGATTATTTTTGGTGTGTTTTTTTGTTTTTTATATTGAGTAACTGAGTTGAGGTGACAACATAAAAAAATAAACAAACAAGCAAGTAAAGAAACAAACAAACACAAACTAAAAAAAAAGCAACATAAAGCATCCAGTTACTCAATATAAAAAACAAAAAAACACACCAAAAATAATCAAACATAATCATTATTGACAAACACACCATAAAATAATCAAGTAGTGAATTATTTGTGTGCATGTGAAATTAAGATGTTACTCTTGGGTATTTGGCCCCTAAGATCTAGAGGACAATTGACAAGACAAGACAATACCCTGGATGGAAGGGGAGAATATACAAAAAAGGAAGGGTTCACTAAGCTAACTCTAATTTCCCCATGCAAGTGGACCTACATAGTCCCATGGACTCAGGCCAAAATTAGTACTCATAGGGATGTGAGAAAGAAGAAAAATGATGAAAAATAAGAGATTTGATTATAGAATAAAAATAGAAAAATGTACACATAAAATAGCAATATTGTTTAAATAAATAGAGAAAAAATGAAATGTAATGAGACTGGCCAAGTTGACCTGAGATCCATGCATCCAAACTTTGCTTAAATAATTCATGTGGACATCAAGATGATGTAGTTCTCATTAAAATTGGAGTGAAAATGGTTGGGAATGGCAATGATAATTAGAAATGATCATAGTTGGAGAAGGGGTTCCTAACCAACAAATGTCGTAAATTGTGCCATCCAGAACAGAGCCAAAGGCCACTAGTGAATAGGATGACAAAGTAAGTAAAAACTTTATGGATTAATATTTCTCATGGAGATTGTAATCTCTTTTTAAACTTTTTTTATTTTTAGGTTGTTTTTGAGATTTTCAAAATTTTAGGGTTTTTAAAATTATTTTGAATGTTTTTGGATTTTGGCATCTCAACTCAATGGAGGATTATGAGGTGCAGAATGTTTTAACTCATAAAATGGAAAGATTGTGGTTTAGGTTGCTCACAAAATGATGAGAGTGTGGTTTAGGTTGCTCTTAAAATAGTGAAAGTGTGGCTTAAAATACTTATAAAATTGTGAGAGCATGGGAAAAGGAGTGACTGAGTTGACCTCAAAAATTGAGCACTGCCTACGTAGTCCAAATAAAATTTAGGTCAATGTAATTCAATCCTAGCATAAATTACTCTGAATTAATAATAGGGTTTAAAATGGGGATGATAGATGAATGGAATAAATGGTATAGGATTTAACAAGATCCAAAAGATCCATTTCAAATACCATCATATAGGGAAATCATGTGTATGCTTCTATAAGATACCACCTACTCTGGATGTGTTGATGGTGACGAAATTTGAATAATCTACTAGAAACTTTCTATGAAATTTGGCATCTGGAATCATCTATTATACTAATAAACCTGAATCAAGATCAATAATGGTAATAGGATGAGGGATTGATATCAAGATATACGAACTCAATTTTTAGAAGTGGGATGAAGGGAAGGTGGTTTAGGTCATGCTCCCAAGTAGTGGTTCTCATAGACAATGTTGAAGAAAATCAAGTGTAAAAATGCTTGAGATGCATAATATTCTTAGGCTCATCCAACTCTTATCCATCTGGTGTAGCCAATCTATATGCTCTAGATCCATAAATTAATGTGATGATGGATGGGCCCAACTAATTAGGCTTAAATTTGCCCTTCTTTTCATGGGTGACATTGGTATGATTTTGATTTTCCTTTAGGACTATCCAAGTTCAAAGTCTCTATGTTTGATGCACTTGTAGCCATGGTGCAACCTATTTTGATAGGCCTAGAGTTTGTATAAAGTAGTTACCCATTTTTATTCAAATAGGTCTAATTATTGTATTTGAGAAACTCTGTACTTTTCCTCATCAATAATATTCTATAATGAAATGTGCAAAGTAACTCGATCTCGATAGGGATAATTTTTTTTTTGCCATAAATAAAGGAGTATAGTGTGGCTCATATTGGATTGTGGCTATTGGTATGGTAGGCCCAGAGGGTGGGAAATAATTTTAAGTGCTAATCATGGCCAAAAGCATTAATGATATTTTTTAAGAATTTAGATCAAGGTTTTGTTAGATGCTTTAGCTTAGTGATTGCTTTGAGGAAAAAGGCAGTGGAAAAGTGTTGCTTGATATGGTATTTGTCACAAAGGGCTTTGATGTCCTTATTTTTAAAGAATATGTCATCATTATAAATGAGATCAAAGGGAATGCTAAAGTAGCAAATGAGATAGTTGAAGATGCATTTTGAAATCTACTTCTCGGTTACGTAAGTGAGTGGAATAGTTTCAACTCATTTTGTAAGATATTCAATTGCAATAAATATATGTTTATGGTCATATGATTAAGTAGGATTGATTATCCCTATGAGATCGAGTCCCCATGTAGAAAATGGCCAGGGTGTAGTGATTGTTAGAAGTGGTTGTGATGAAACATGACTGAGATTGGCATGATTTTAACAAGCCACACACTTTTTTACATAAACACATGCACTGATCTCCTTAGTGGGCCAATAATACCTTGTATGCAATAATTTATTGGAAAGGACCACTCCACGAGTGTGGGGCCCAAAAATCCCTTTGTGTATTTTTTTAAGCACTAATCTGGGCTCTAATGAAGCTAAATAATGAAGTAGAGTTCCATCATATCCTCTACAATAGAGAGTGATAGTGAGAATAGTATAATGAGAAGTGTTATGAAGGATTTTCATTTTTTTCGATAAAGGTTGGAAGGTAGAATATTATCATAGAGGTAGGCATATATATCAGATTACCAAGGTGAGCTGGGACCAACAATATCACATACCATTTTAGATTCAAAATGTTTGTGAGCTGATTTTAAGAGATGTTCAATAAGAAACTGGTAATCTATAACATGATATTTAATTTCTATGAATAAACCAATGGTTTCCATTGCATAGGAAATTAATATTTTTATCTCCTGGAATTTGTTTAAAGCTCTGCTTAAGATGGTGCACCATATTTTTGTAAGGAATAAGTTTATCATCTTTGTTTTTGTATTGCTCTGTCACTTGGTTAATAATTAGTTGAGAGTCTCTATGAACATGTAATTTGTTGATGTTCCATTATACTATTAGATGAATCCTTATAATGAGTGATTCATACTATGTGATATCATTAGTAAAAGAAAAACCAACGTGAAATGCTTTGGGAATAATATCCCCCTACAATGTTATGAATAAAATACTAACTCCTGATCCATGAGAAGTGTATGAACCATCAAAATAAAGGGTCCAATGCTGAGGCTCAGAATAGATGTCATATAAAGTCATGATTAACTCATAAAAAAAAGTGAAAATGAGTAACTTGGTATTTGACAAGGGTGATTCTATAAACTGGTCTACAAATGCTTGCCCCTTAATGGTATTTTGATGAACATATTCAATTTAAAATTTACTCAATAACATGATTCACTTGGACATATGACTAGTCAAAGTTGCCTTGGAAAGTAGATATTTGAGTGGGTCTACTTTGGCAATTATAATGGTCTTGTGGTTGAGCATATAATATCACAATTTTTAGGCTACAAATACCATGGTTGAGTAAGATTTTTCAACTAAGCTATTATTATGTTCATAAGCAACTAATGTGTGGATAAAATAGTATATAAATTATTCTTTCCTCTAATCATCACATTGTGCCAGGAGTGGCCCCAAGGTACATTTTATTGCCAAAATGTATATAAGCAATGAATTTATAGGTGTACGTGGATCTAGAATAGGTGGATTTGTCAAGTATTCTTTTAATTGTTCAAAGCCCTATTGGTAATCTACATTCCATAAGAAAATGGTACCTTTATTTAGAAGATGATTGAAAGTATGGCATTTGTCTTACAACTTAAAAATAAATTGCCTAATAGATTGGTTCTTATCATTAGAAGGTGGAGGCATTTTTGTAATGGTTTTAACTTTGGATGGATTGACTTGAATTCCTTGATGGGAGATAATGAAACTTATAAATTTACCTGAAGTGATGCTAAAGATGTATTTTTTAGGGTTACGCCTTACCTCGTATTCACGAACCCCTTCAAATATTATTCATAATACCTCTAGATGTTATATTATGGTTGCATATTTTTCCAAAATATCATCTATGTAGTATTCAAAAATATTATGCATCAGATCATGGTAAATGATAGTCATGGCACATTGGTATGTGGCACTGACATTCTTAAGGCCAAATGACATCATTTAATAATAGAATGTTCCCCATGGTGTGGTGAACACTATCTTGTTTTGGTCTTCAGGTGAAATCTTGATCTTATTATATCCTAAGAATCCATCCATAAGAGATAACATCTCATACCCTTTTGTGAAATCCACAATAATATTAATATTAGGCAAAAGAAAGTCATCCTTTGGGCATGCCTTATTGATATCTCTAAAGTTGATACAAAATCAGATTCCTTGTGGATTTTTATTGATTGGGACTATATTGGATATCCACTCTGAATAATCAAAAGGACATATACACCCTGACTATAATAAATTTTCTAATTCTTTATTGACAAGAATGGAAATGTGAGGGTGGATTTTTCTCAACTTCTATTTGATTAGATTGGAATTAGGGTATACAACAATGTGATATACAACCAAAGTAGCGTCCAAGCTAGGGATATCTAAATAACACCATGAAAAAATATCAACAACTCCCGAAGGAGGTCAATAATAATTTCATGTTCCTCTTCAGTGAAGGATGCTCCTAGTATGATCCATTTAGGATTGATAAGGGTTTCGATGTTGAATTTGATGGTATCCTCTACAAGTTTTGGAATAGTTAGCAAAGTGATACATTAGTCTTCATCTTCATCTAGCGGCTGAACTGACTCATCAATTTTGTCCAAGTAGGAGGAATCTAAATCTCTAAGGTCTGATAAAGGCCATTTGGTAAAGGCATGTGGGAAATCTTGAGCTAATTGATCAAAGACTTTCTATTCCTCTGAATTGATTCTTGAGTGGCATGAAGTTTTGGAGAAGAACTGGGATTCATTTGAAAGAAGGTGAACTTCTCTATCCCATGGAACTTGAAACAAGTTTTCACCATGGGATTCATCTTTTTCTTTACTTTTACCCTGGTCCAAAAGTGCCTCAAATAGATTTTGACTTTGGGACCTCAATGTTTGATTTTTTTTGACTAAGTTCACCTATTCTTAAAAGTAAGAAACAAGGTCTAATGTAATATAAAATCCCTATTTGTGATCACCAAGTGGCAAATTATCTCTAAGGCCCCATAAATTTATGTGTTGCCTCATTGTTATGAAAATCATCTAATGGTATGTAAGGGTATTGTTGGTCCCAACCAATAAATTGGGGATGATGGAAGAAAAAGGCAATAATATGGAAAAATAACAATGATACAGATGGTATTAGGGTCAAATAAATTGGTATCAACCAACTCATTGTAAATGCTATAATAGGACTCTGTGTTACTATCAACATTGTTAGTGTTAGATGATAAATTAAAATCACTCTCAAAATCTAAGGGGTCACCCACAAGTGGTTTGTATCCAATACCTTGATTCCCTTTATGTTTAGAAACTGATATTAGCTCAACAAGTCCTCATTATTTTTCTCTCAGGCCTTTGTCCTTATAGGCTTGATTATTCATTATCCTATTTGGAATAAGATACTTTGTATTCTATAGCAGGTGGAAAAATCATCATTGTATAACCATGAATCATCATCAACCTTGATTTTTTCTTGATCTTGGGAAGTGGTTTTGATGAAAACCATAGGTCCTTTATAACAAGAATAATCCTTTCTATGACATTCCATTTTAGTACCTTTGATTTTGGGTCTACCATATGATTTAGGCATTTTAAGAAGCTTGGCTATATGAAATGCATTACCAATTTCGTATTCCCCAAAGATATTATCTTGAATAGTATAATGATTGGATATTTTAATAGGTAGTGTAGATGATGTGGAGGAAAGGGTACTTGGATCCACATAATTAGACTTTGGTGGTTGATCAACTATCTCCTTATCATTTTTGGGGATGACCTTTATGCCAAAGCGATAGTTGTAGATTTCATACTCTACGTCTAAATGTTTATAGAATTGGTCTAAATGCAAGTCATAAAGAATAGTAACTTATAACCTAGAATGGGGAAACTTGATACACCAATGGAGAGTAGAAGGTACCACATGCACTTCATGAATCCATGGTCACCTAAGGAGAAAGTTATATGATAGTTATAAATCAAGAACATCACACATAGTATCTTGGGTTAGAATCCCAATGATAAAAGATAAACAAATGGTACCTTGAGATTCCCACTCCTCATTATCATAGGCTTTGATAGTGATGGTATCTAGCTAAAGATTTGATTCTATGTAGCCCAAGTGTTTGACCAGCTTCAAAGTTACAATATTTAGCCCTAAAACATTTGTCTATGAGGACACTTTTAACTTTATGCCAGGAAATAATTGCTTCTATGTAAAGTGGGTTATTATGCAAAGGTACAAGGGATGAAATATTCATTTGATCAAAGGTGAGTTATTGGCATGGAGCCAGATGACTCACAAATATTTGAAATTTATCAGGCATAATGTCATTTGCGACCTTGGACTAACTTAAAAGATCATTCAATATGTTCTTGTAGATATTTGATGTATGTAGAAAATATAAAATATAAATTTGCACCAATGTCTTATGTAGTTGTTGCAAAATATCATAAGGATTTTCATTAATTAGAGCAATTAGTTTAGTCTTTTGAGGCAAAGGACCTTGAATGGGATTTTTTGAGGAAGAAGGTGTAGGACCTTCAATGGTAACCTTAATGCATTGAGTTGCATTTGTGAAACCTTGAGTCATTGGAGGGATATTATAATTATAGGAAGGGGAATGAATGCCTGAAATGGTAACTCTTGGTTGTTGAGTGGTGTTTGGGCCATTATAAGCCAAATGAGGATTACCAATGAATGGAGGTGTAAGTCTTAAAATGGATGGTGAAGGTCTTTGAGTATCATTGGAAATGGGCTTAAGATTGATCTTAATGGTATTAATATGTCTAATAGTGATGCAACCTATACCATTGTAAGGGAAACTTTTATAATCAACTTGATTGGAATGAGTATCTTAAGCTTGATTCTAGTTTTGTTGCTGGTGGCTGTGTCTCTGATTCTGATTGTGAGGATGTTTACTCTGATTCTAATTATTATTGGGAATATGCTATAAAAAAGTGTTTTGATAGATACCCAAATCTTGATTATATGTCATGGACACATTATCCAATGCTATTTCACCATTTTCAAGCAAATATTGAATAAGATGGTGAAGCTACACACATTTGCGAACATAATGGCCTTTAATATGATGATAATCATAAAAGTAATTCTCATTATACAAATTAGGTTTAGGATGGTTTTATAGAAATGGTTGTGGTACTAGCCCAATGATCATGTTGGTGGAAACTAAATTTTGAAAAACCATATCAATAGGCTCATTGAGATTACTAAAAAATCTATTATGATAATAACCTCTTCTTGGAGGTGTTATTTACAAAGTGAGAGGTTGAGTAGGTGGGTTTGATTGAATAGGCGAAGGTTGCTCCACTTGTACATGTCATGTTTTAGTTACCCAATATACTATGAGATTTCTATTCTTGGTTAATGGATTAGGATTCTCTAATGTACTTAATTACATGTGTATAAGAGCTTGTGTTTGAGCCTTTTTCTCAAGCTTAGTTTTGAGAATAAACCCTGATTATCCTTTTGTCGATGATGGATTGTTAAATATTTATTCCATTGGAAACAAATTCTTCAAATGTATTGGCAAAAATAAGTTTGAGGTTATGAGTGACATCAAACTATAGATTGGTAATGAACATTATGATGAATTATTTGTTAGGGAGATTATATGGGATTTAGTTGGATAAGGAACACCACCATTGTAAATAATTAGAAAATATTTCTCCTCCTCATTGTTTTATCTAACATAGATCCACCATAGTTTGATTATGTTTGACATTGAAAGAGAAACGCTGTACAAATATTTCTAACAAGTCATCAAAGTTATCAGCAAAATTCTTCATTAGCTAAGAAAACATTCTAAGGCATGCCCAATAAAACTATGGGGAAACAAGTGAAGCAAGTATATAGGGTTATAAGCAAATTCTTGACATGAAACTAAGAATTATTTTATGTTTTCCTTGGGGTCACCTTTCCATTTGTATTTTTTAAATTTGGGCATCTCAAAGTGATGCATAAAGGGTATCTAAACATAGCTCATATCAAAGGGATATGAGCATGTGTCATCCAATTTAAACTTATTACTCTGATTTCCTACTTGAATGGATGAAATTTCATGTTTTACCTCATATGAATCCTCAACGATAGGATCAGAGTAAGAGGAAGTGGGAAATTTGTTTTGGGTATTCAAAAGTATAGTACTTTATCTTGGATAAAGAGGTGGTACATAATATTGGGGAATTTATACATGTTTGGTTCTACCAAGAATATTCACTCTTTGAGTATAATTATATTATTGATAGGGCAACTATTTTTGGTAAGGCACTTGTTGTTGAGTATGGAATTGATTTAGAGGGAACTGAGGCTTGAATGGAGGAATGTTATAGTGGGCATTCAACAGAACTTGTTGGGATTATAGGGGAATATGTTGTTAATTTCTCATGGTCAAGTGAAGGCAAAATTAGATGGAATTAAAATCTACCCTTCTCCTTAAAGAAATTGAGGATCAAAACATCCATGCTATAAAAGATTTAACTATTATTGTTGCATGATATAAAATATATAACTATTGCTATTGTTGAGATGAAAGGTAACACTTTTAAATAAAATGTATAAAATTAGATTCAAAACAAAATAAGAATGTAGAAGCCCATCCCCTAGTAAAAATATTTTGACTTCATATAAATGAAAATACAAATTTATATTATTTTAATAAACTTATGGAAGAAAATAAATCTCATACATAAAAATGATTATTTTGTTATTTTATTAAATTATTTTGATAAACTCAGTGAAGAGAATAAATCCATAGATAAAATTAACACTATCAAATAAATAAATAAATGTGAAAATCATACACAAAATAATGCCATAATGAAAGATTCAAACATGAAACTGAATAAATAAATAACCTACTTGCTAAGATTTTATTAATGTTTTCAACATAAAAACTAGTTACATGAATAAAATTCTTCAATGAAAATATTTCTTACATAAAAATTAAAAGTTAAATATAAATATAAAGTAATGAGTATAGATAAATAATAAAAATTAAAGTTTTTGATAGTTAATAAAAATTAAAAAGTAGATTGAAAGGGTTGGATTTTAATTGGTACTAACAAGGTGAAAGTGAAACCCTATCAATATCAAGCACAAGACATGCTCCTTCTGTCAATGGCATAACACTACTGATAGTTAAAGGACCGATTCCAATGAACATAAGTCCACTGTGTATGCCAAGAAATACTCTGACAATGGTCCCTAATAAAATGAAATTCCATAGATCATCCCTTTGCCTCAAATACACCATCATATAAATAAATATCAAATGAAAATTGATGAATGCAACAACTAAGGTGCTAAAATTGAGCCTTCTCTTTCCTACCACTTGTGTGCCACCAAAAAATTCTACCCTTTGTAGGCATAATTAAATCCTATGATAAAATGGTAGGTTAATCCTAACACATCTCCAATGATGAAAAATTCCCTTATCTATTCAAAAATACTTAGTAGTGATGTCTTCTACATGATTGAAAATAGCGACGACATGATCAAAATTTACTATGTTTCTTTTGTGTGAACCCTGCTATGAGAAGAAAAATATTTGCAAAGGATTTGATAAATATATATAGATATAATAATATATAAATATATAAAAATATAATAATATGTAATAGTATTATAATAATATATAATAAATATAATAGTACTATAATAATATATAATATTAAACAAGAGTGAAAATGTGAGCTATGGAGCACATGTGAGTTGATAAAGAGACAACCAAGAGTGAGTGAATGGTGATGGCACCCATGAAACATGGAGTAAAGCCAAGCAGATAGATAATGTAATGGATTTTATGGAATAAGTAAGGTCAAATTTGGTAGAAGACATTTCAATCTCTCTGGACCTAAATAGTGAAGGGCTGGATAATAAGGAGATCAAATGCCTCAAAGAGCTTTCCCTAATGGCTAAATTGCTTGGAAGTTGGTTCAATCAGGAGGAAATTGGAAAATATTTGATGATAGTGAAAGGATCCTTGATTGTTTTGGGATACACATCTAGGATTGAACTCCCAAATTTGATGTCCGTAACTCCATAGTTGCGATTTGTCCTAAATGTATTAGGTTGCATGCTCTACTAATTAAATTTTGGACATAAAACCTTTTGCTTTGAATTGAAAACTACTTGGGGAGAGTGGCATGCATAAACAATAATACAATTTTAGTATCAATAACATCTTTCACTAGACTCTGCATTTAAGAGGAATATTCTAAACCTATAACATGATTTAATAACATTCATTTTTTGGGAGGCTACTGGCACCATTGGGTTGATATTGAGAACCTATCCTCAAAATATTTAACCAATGGGTTGATATAAAAAATCTATCTTCAAATTATTTAATTTGTCAAAAGTGAGGGCATCATAGATAGAACTATCTTAATAAGGTTAACCAAACATGTATCAAAGTTTGGCACCCTAAGCTAGGTGACCCCTTAAAATCCTTTACAAGCCAGAATGAGTAGAAGGATCCCTCCCCAACACCTTTGATAAATAGTCTTAGTGGTAGTATTATATGTTGTATTGGTTACTTAGATTATTTTTTTGACTCACCAAATCGGGTATGACATAAACCTTGAAACATTGAATAAACCATGAGTTTAAGCATAAATTTTCTCTACGTTTGAGAGGGGAAACTCCATTGTATGATGAACATTTTTTTGTTTTTACTAAATCTAACTAGAAAGTATGAAAAGGTAGAAAAAATGGGAGAAAAAATAAATATAATAATGGATAGAGAATGGAAAGAAATAGATATAAGAATGATAAATCATCAACATAATAAATATAGAAATATTCTATAATAATACCAGGGAAGAAAAATGATAAATCTATGTAGCTAAAGATAGAAGCTCACTAGAATAATCTAGGAGCTGAGATTTCAACATAGGAAACTTTTATCATGAAAATGAGATGGAAAAGACATATTATGAACATACAAACATGATAAATACACCAAAGAGATTAGATAACATTATAATAAAAATATACAACCACCTTGTATTTTTAAATAAAAATAGACATAAATTTTATTTTCAATCTCACCAAGGTTTCACAATGACAAATGTAGATTATGAATCCAAGAGAGGTTAGTCAATTGTTAGTGAATAAAAATCAAAACAACTTAAAGACACAACTTCTCAATCCTAATCCCTAGGTTGATCTATATGGACAACAAACAAGAAATGCAATTAGAAGATAAAGAACCATATTTTTTACCTCCCTTGAAGATTCATTTGAAGACTAGGCTAGAGAAGCTTAGCTCAACTTGTAGATGTAGAAGTATTTATCGATGCTTACATTATTTCATGAGTAACATCTCTACTTGTTTACACTTGATTTGGATTTGGATTGGCATGAGAGTGAGGAAGCTCCTTGTGTAATTTGGCAACATAGGTTTACATGGAGAAGCTTCTTGAAATGAGAGGTGTGAGGCTCTTATTTATTGATTTCTTGAATCATTATGAACCATTAATCTCATCTCAAGATAGAGGGTTTATAATAAATCCTCAAATATATGATTATACACATGGAGTGTGTAGGAGATGCCATTTAAGGTGTTTTGAAGTATGGAAGGCACATTGGAAGAAAAGTGCAATCATTGAGCCTCTTGAGTGTATAAAAGGGGTGTAAGAGGAGTGCGTAAGAACTTATCTTGAGTGTGTAAGACATGCCATAACCTTTGATTTATTTCACACTTTCCCTTATGATATCATCCATTTGTGAGATAATATTCCAATTTTGAATTTAGGAAAATAGGATATTCAAATCTATGGATTTTTATATTAGAAGAATGATTAGGCTTGACTAAGTGAGATTAATCAACATATAGAAGAAAGGTGGATTTTACAATGTTTCTATTTTTGAAGCAACTATTCACTTAATTATATTATGAAAACACTTGTAAAGGGTTGTTTTAATTCAAGATGCATTTGGTTAGATTAATGAAGTAATATAATCCATTGCCCCAATCAAGGATGTATTGTTGTAATTATGGATTAAAATGGAAATTGTACAAGTAAATTAGGTTCAATGATGATTTATGATTAAACTTACATGTGATTATAAAAATTTACTCTTGATTATATTTTAGACATAAAAGTGGTTCGAATGAAGTGTCTACATTTTCCCCTGTTTGAGAAGGCATTACGAGACACTAGGCACAATAACATATTTTTAAATAAAGAAAAAGTTATTAAGAATAAATTTGATAATTCATGGATAATGATGTACTCATTCTTCTCCTTTTATTTTTAAAGTTTATACATCTATAAACTTACATTGATTCCATAAAAGGTACTTGATTAGCCGTAGATCTCCCTTTGAGGGGATGATTGGAAGAAGTTGAAACATATGGGCCCTCAAAAAAGAGAGGAAATTAAGAATGAAATAAATATGTTGGATTTGAATTAGAAGAAAGACTAGATGATGGTCTTGGCCCTAAAATGGGTAATTTTGGTTGATCAAAATAATGTGCCCCAATAGGGCATATTTGATCATTGATATAAGGAGCTACCCTAGTAGGGTGAATTTGATCATTAAAAGGTCTAAAGAGTTTGTCCTAATAGGTCATATTTTTAATATAAGAAATGATGATTAGGCACTTGATGAATTAGTTGGAGTATAGTAAATAGGAGAGCTCTTGTTATATCATTGCTGAGTAGAATTCCATCACTTGATTTTTGAAATAACACTAAAGAATATGCACCATGATATAAAATATCATGATGACCAGGATAAAATGTGCATAAGGATCCATCATCGATAAAAAAATAAAAATATTACACCGATGATATAAACCATGATGATAATGCTAACATATGCCAATGGATGGACTCAAGGATAACTGTGCAACATAGAACACCATGATGATGACCCTACTAGTATAGAGGACTGAGTCAAGGTGACAACATAAAAAATAAATAAACAAGCAAGTAAAGAAGCAATAAAACACAAACTAAAAGAAAAGCAACATAAAGCATCAAGGTACTCAATATAAAAAAAACAAATAAACACACCAAAAATAATCAAACATAATCATTATTGATAACACACCATAAAATAATCAAGTAGTGAATAATTTGTGCACATGTGGCAATAAGACATTACTCTTGGGTATTTGTCCCCTAATCTCTAGAGGGAAAATGAAAATACAAGACAATAACTTGGACAAAAGGGGGGAATAGAAGAAAAAGGAAGGGGTGGTTGAGCTAGCTCTAAATGCCCCATGCAAGTGGACCTACATAGTCCTATGGACTTTAGGCTAAAATTAGTTCTTCAAAAGATGTGGGAAAAAATAAAAATGATGAAAAATAAGAGATTTTATTATAAAAGAAAAGTAGGAAAATGTGCACTCATAAAATAATGAGAACATTTAGATAAATCAAGAAAAATGGAATGTAATGAGACTGGATGAGTTGACCTGAGATCCATGCATCTAAGCATTTCCTACATAACTCATATGGACCTTAGGCGTATGTAGTTATCCTAAAAATGAGAGTGAAAATTATTGGGAATGGAAATGGTAATTATAAATGATCATAGTTGCAGAAGGTGTTCCTAGTCAACAAATACGGTAAACTACGCCATCTAGAACAGAGCCAAAGGCCACTGGTGAACATGATGAAAAAGCAAGTAGAAGTTTTATGGCTTAATATTTATCATGGATATTGTAAACTCTTTTTAGAAATTTTTTGATTTTTATGTTGTTTTTGAGATTTTCAAAATTTTAGGGCTTTTCAAATTGTTTTGAATGTTTTTATATTTTGGCATCTCAACTCAATATAGGATTATGAGGTGCTGAATGTTTTACCTCATAAAATGGAAAGAGTGTGGTTTAGGTTTTTCAAAAAATAATGAGAGTTTGGTTTAGGTTGCTCAAAAAATTGTGAGAGTGTGGCTTAAAATGCTTGTAAAATGGTGAGAACATAGGAAAATGAGTGACCGAGTTGACCTAAAAAATTTAGCACTACCTACATAGTCCATATAGAATTTAAGTCAATGTAGTTCAACCCTAACATAAATTACTATGAATTAACAAGAAGTTTGAAAATAGGAATGAAAGATGAATGGAACAAATATTATAAGATTTAAAAAGAGACAAAAGATCAATTATAAAGACCATCATATAAGGTATCATGTGTAAGCTTTTATGAGATACCACCTACTCTATATGTGTTGATGGTGACCAAATTTGATCAAACTACTAGAAACTTTCTATGAAATATGGTATCTAGAATCATCTATTTTACTAATAAACCATAATCAATATTAATAATGTTAATAGGATGAGGGAATAAGATCAAGATAGACTGACTCAATTTTTATAAGTGGGATGAAGGGAATGTGGTTTAGGTCATGCCCCCAATTAGGGGTCTCATAGACAATGTTGAATAAAATAAAGTGTAGAAATGCTTAAGATGCATAATATTCATGGGATCATCCAACTCTTATCCATATGGTGTAGCCAATCTATATGCTCCAGATCCATAATTTATTGTTATGATGAATGGGCCTAGACAATTAAGCTAAAATTTGGCCTTCTTTTCATGGGTGACATTGGTATTCTTTTAATTTTCCTTTAGGATCATCACCAAGTTCAAAGTCTCTATGTTTGATGCACTTGTTATAGCTATGGTGCAACCTATTTTGAAAAGTCTATTTTTTTTAGAAGTATCTACCCATTTTTCATCAAGTCAGTCTAACTATTATAGTCAAGAAACTCTATACTTTTCCTCATCAATAATATTATATAATGAAATGTGCATGGTAACTTGATATCAATATGGAGAATATATTTTTTGTCATAAATAAGGGAGTATGGTGTGGCTCCTGTTAGAGTGTGATTATTGGTATGGTAGGCCCAAAGGGCAGGAAATAATTTCAAATGATAATCATGGCCAAAAGCATTAATGATATTTTTTAAGAATTTAGATTAGGGTTTTATTAGATGCTTCAGCTTAGCCATTACTTTGAAGAAAATAGGTAATGGAAAAGTGTTGTTTGCTCTGGTATTTGGCATAGAGGGATTTGACATCCTTATTTTAAAAAAGTTATCATTATCAAAAATGGGATGAGAGGGAATGCCAAAGTAGCAAATGAGATAGCTGAGGATGAATTTTGAAATCTACTTCTCGGTTACATAAGTGAGTAGAATGGCTTCACCCCAATTTGTAAATATTTAGTTGCAGTAAGGATATGTTTATGGCTATTTGATGAAGTAGGATTGATTATCTTTATGAGATTGAGTCCTCATGTAAAAAATAACCATGGTGTAGTGATTGGTTAAAGTGGCTATGATGGCACATGAATGAGATTGGCATGATTTTGACAAGCCACACACTTTTTTACATAATCACATGCATCAACCTCCATAGTGGGCCAATAATACCTTATATGTAGTAGTTTCTTGGCAAGGACCACTCCACTGGTGTGGGCCCCACAAATCCCTTTATGTACTTATTTAAGTGCCAATTTGGACTCTAGCAAAACTAAATAATGAAGTAGATTTCCATAATATCCTCTATGATAGAGAGTGGCAACGAGAATGGTATAATGAGAAGTGTTATGAATAAAGTATTTTTATTTGTTTTGGAAAAGGTTGGAAGGGAGAATATTATCATGGAGGTAGGCATATATATCAAAGTACCAAGGTAAGCTAGGACCAACAATATCATATACCATTTTAGATTCAAAATGTTTGTGAGCCAATTTTAAGAGATGTTTAATAAATAACTAGTAATCTATAACATGATCTACAATTTATATGAATGAACCAATGGTTTCCATTGCATCAATAATTATGTTTTTATCTCTTGGAATTTGGTCAAAACTCTGCTTAAGATGGTACACCATATTCTTGTAAGGAATAAATTTGTCATTTTTGGTTTTGTATTGCTCTATCACTTGGTTAATAATTAGCTAAGAGTCTCTATGAACATGTAATTTCTTGATGTTCCATTATAATGTTAGATGAAGCCTTATAATGAGTGCTTCATATTATGTGATATCATTAGTAAAAGAAAAACCAATGTGAAATGCTTTGGGAATAAGATACCCTTGCATAATTATGAATAAAATATTGACTCCTGATGCATGAGAAGTGTATGAACCATCAAAATAAAGGGTCCAATGCTGAGGCTAAAAATAAATGTCATATGAAGTCATGCTTAACTCATCAAGAAAATTGAAAATGAGTAGCTTGGTATTTGACAAGGGTACTTCGGTAACCTGGTCTATAAGTGCTTTCCCCTTAATGGCCTTTTGATGAACATGTTGAATTTAAAATTTACTCAATAAAACCATCCAATTGGACATATAAATAGTCAAATCTACCTTAGAAAGTAGATATTTGAGTGGGTCTACTTTGGCAATTATAATGATCTTGTGGTTGAGCATATAATGTCATAAAGTTTTGGCTACAAACACCATGGATGAGCAAGATTTTTCAACTAAGATATAATTACGTTCATAATAAACTAATGTGTGGCTAAAATAGTGTATAACTCATTATTTAATCTAACCATTATGTTGTGCCAAGAGTGCCCCCAAGGCACATTTTGTTGCTAATATGTATATAAGCAATGACTTTCTAAGTGTAGGTGGAGTTAGAATAGGTGGATTTGTCAGATATTATTTTAATTATTTAAATCCATATTGATAATTGACATTTCATGAGAAAATAATACCTTTCTTTAGAAGATGATTAAAAGGATGACATTTGTCTTCCAACTTAAATATAAGATGCCTGATAGATTGGATCTTGCCATGCAGGCTTCGGAGCTAATTTAGATTAGAAGGTGGAGGCATTTATATAATGGCCTTAACCTTGAATGGGTTGACTACAATGCCTCATTGGGAGATAATGAAACCTATAAATTTACCTGAATTGATGCCAAAGACACACTTATAAAGGTTAAGCCTTACTTTGTATTCATAAATCCTTTTGAATATTCTTCATAATACCTCTAGATGTTTTATTTTGGTTGTGGATTTTTCCAAAATATCATCCATGTATTCTTCAACAATAATGTGCATCATGTCATGGTAAATGATATTCATGGCATATTGGTATGTGGCATCGACATTCTTGATGCCAAGTGACATCACTTGATAATAGAATGTTCCCCATGGTGTGGAGATCACTAACTTATTTTAGTCTTTAGGTGCAATATTGATCTGATTATATCTTGAAAATATATCCATAAGAGATAACATCTCATACCCTTATGTGAAATCCATAATCATATCAATATCAAGCAAAGAAAATTCATCTTTTAGGCATGCTTTATTGATATCTCTAAAGTCAGTACAAAATTAGATTCCCTGTAGCTTGTTATTGACTGAGACTATGTTAGATATACACTCTGAATAATCAATAGGATGGATACACACTGGCTCTAATAAATTTTCTAATTCTTTATTGATAAAAATGGCAAGGTGAGGGTGCATTTTTCTCAACTTTTATTTGATTGTCTTGGCATCAGGGTATACAACAAGCTGATGTATAACCAAAGTAGGGTCTAAGATAGGCATATCTAAATAACACCATGAAAATATATCAACAAGTCCCAAAGGAGGGCACTAATAATTTCATGTTCCTCTTCAGTGAGGGATGCTCCAAGTTTGATCCATTTGGGATTGACAAGGGTTTCAATGTACACTTCAATGGTATCCTTTACAAATTTTAAAAAAATTAGCAAAGTGGTACATTGGTCTTCATCTTCATTTGGTGGCTCGACTGGATCATCGATTTCACCCAAGCATGAAGAATCTAAATCTCTAAGATCTAACAAAGGCCATTTGGTAAAGGCATGTGGGAAATCTTGAGATAATCGATCAATGACTTTCTATTCTTTTGAATTGATTCTTGAGTGGCATGATCATATAGAGGAGGTCTGGGATTCATTTAAAAGAGGGTGAACTTCTCTGTCCAATAGAACTTGAAAAAAGTTTCACCATGGGACTCATATTTTTCTTTACTTTTAACATGGTCCAAAATTGCCTCAAAGAGGTTTTCATTTTGGGACCTCAATGTTTGATTTTTTTTATGACTAGGAAGTTTACCTATTATTAAATGTAATAGAAAATCCATGTTTGTGATCACTGAGTGGAAATTATCTCTAAGGCCCATAAATTTATAGATTGCCTCATTGTTCTAAAAATCATGTAATGGTATGTAAGTGTCTATTGGTCCTAGTCAATAAATTGGGGATGATGGAGGAAAAGAGGGGAATAATATGGCACAACAACAATGATACAAATGGTATTGGGGTCAAATAAATTGGTATCAGCTAACTCATCATAAATTAATAGGAATCTGTGTTACTATCAACATTATCGATGTTAGATGATAAATTAAAATCACTTTTTAAATCTAATGGGTTACCCATAGGCAATTTGTATCCAATACCTCAAGCCCATTTATGTTTGAAAACTGATATTGGCTCAATAAGTCCTTGTTATTTTTCCCTCGAGCCTTTGTCTTTATAGGATTGATTATCCATTATGTTATTTGGAATAGGATACTTTGTATTTTGGTAATAGGTGGCAAAATCATCATTGTATAACCATGAATCATCATCAACCTTTATTTGTTCTTACTCTTGAGAAGTGGGTTTGATGATCACTATCTTGTTTTAGTCTTTAGGTGTAATATTGATCTAATTATATCTTGAAAATCCATCCATAAGAGATAAAATCTAATAGCCTTATGTGAAATCCATAATCATATCAATATCAAGCAAAGAAAATTCATCTTTTAGGCATGATTTATTGATATCTCTAAAGTCAGTAAAAAATTAGATTCCCTTTAGCTTTTTATTGACAGAGACTATGTTGGATATCCACTCTGAATAATCAATAAGATGGATACACCCTAGCTCTAGTAAAATTTCTAATTCTTTATTGATAAGAATGGCAATGTGAGGGTGCATTTTTCTCAACTTTTATTTGATTGTCTTGGCATCGTGGTATACAACAAGCTAATGTACAATGAAGTTAAGGTCCAAGATATGCATATCTAAATAACACCATGAAAATATATCAACAAGTCCCAAAGGAGGGCACTAATAATTTCATGTTCCTCTTCAGTGAGGGATGCTCCAAGTTTGATCCATTTGGGATTGACAAGGGTTTCAATGTTAACTTCAATGGTATCCTTTACAAATTTTTAAAAAATTAGCAAAGTGGTACATTGGTATTCATCTTCATTTGGTGGCTCGATTGGATCATCGATTTCACCCAAGCACGAAGAATCTAAATCTCTAAGATCTGACAAAGGCCATTTGGTAAAGGCATGTGGGAAATCTTGAGCTAATTGATCAAAGACTTTCTATTCTTTTGAATTCATTCTTGAGTGGCATGAATATCTAGAGGAGGCCTAGGATTCATTTAAAAGAGGGTGAACTTCTCTGTCGAATGTAACTTGAAACAAGTTTTCACCATGGGACTCATATTTTTCTTTACTTTTACCCTGGTCCAAAATTGCCTCAAAGAGGTTTTCATTTTGGGACCTCAATGTTTGATTTTTTTAATGACTAAGGAAGTTTACCTATTATTCAATGTAATAAAAAATCTGTGTTTGTGATCATCAAGTGGAAAATTATCTCTAAGGCCCATAAATTTCTATATTACCTCATTATTCTAAAAATCATATAATGGTATGTAAGAGTCTATTAGTCCTAGTCAATAAATTGGGGATGATGGAGGAAAAGAGGGGAATAATATGGCACAACAACAATGATACAAATGCTATTGGGGTCAAATAAATTGGTATCAGCTAACTCATTATAAATTAATAGGAATCTATGTTACTATCAACATTGTCAATGTTAAATGATAAATTAAAATCACTTTTAAAATCTAAGGGGTTACCCATAGGCAATTTGTATCCAATACCTTAAGCCTATTTATGTTTGGAAACTGATATTGGCTCAATAAGTCCTTGTTATTTTTCCCTCGAGCCTTTGTCTTTATAGAATTGATTATCCATTATCTTATTTGGAATAGGATACTTTGTATTTTGGTAATAGGTGGTAAAATCATCATTGTATAACCATGAATCATCATCAACCTTGATTTGTTCTTGATCTTGAGAAGTGGTTTTGATGAAAACTATAGGTCTTTTCTAATTAAAATCATCCTTTCTTTGCCATTTCATTTTATTAGATTTGATTTTAGGTCTAACATATGATTTAGGCATTTTAGGAAGCTTGGATATATGAAATGCATTTCCAATTTTGTATTCCACAAAGCTGTTATCTCGAATAATAAAATGATTGGCTATTGCAATAGGTGGTATAGATGAAGTGGAAATAAGGATACTTAGAGCCACATAATTAGACTCTGGTGGTTGATCAACTATCTCCTTATCCTTCTTGGGGATGGGATCTATGCCAAAGTGATAATTATAGATTTGATACTTTGCTTCCAAATGTTTACAAAATTGGTCCAAATGCAAGTCACAAGGAATAGTAACTTATAACCTAGAATGGAGAAACTTGATATACTGATGGAGATAGAAGGTACCACATGAAATTAATGAATCCATGGTCACCCAAGGAGTAACTTATATGATATTTATAAATTAATAACATCACATGGAGTATCATGGGCTAGAGGCCCAGAAATAAAAGGTAAACAAATGGTACCCTAATATTCCCACTCCTCATTATCATAGGATTTGATAATGATGGTATTTGGCTAAATAGCTATAGCCCAAGTGTTTGACCAGCTTCAAAGTTATAGTATTTAGCCCTAAACCATTGTCTATGAGGACTATTTTAAATTTATTCTAGGAAATAATTACTTCTATGTAAAGTGGGTTATTTTTCAAAGTTCCAAGGGATGCCATATCCATTTGATCAAAGGTGATTTATTGGCATGGAGCCAGATGATTCACAAGTGTTTGAGATTTATCAAGCATAATGTCACTTGGGACCTTGGAATGACTTATAAGATCATTCAATATGTTATTGTAGATATTTATGTGAATAAAATATCTAAAATATAAATTTGCACCAGTGTCTTTTGTAGTTATTCCACAATATCATAAGGATTGTCATTAATCAAAATAATTGGTTGTATTTTAAGGTAGAGTACTTTGAATGGGATTTTTTGAGGAAGAAGGTATAGGACCTTCAATGGTAAACTTAGAGAATCGAGTTATAATTACACAACCTCAAGTTAGTGGAGGGTTACTATAATTAGAAGAAGGAGAATGAAGGCCTAAAATGGTAACTCTTGGCTATTGAGTGGTGTTTGGACCATTACAAGCCAAAGGAGGATTACCAACGAATAAAGGTGGAAGTTTTAAAATAGAGGATGAAGGTATCTAAGTATTAGTGGTAATGGGATTAAGATTGATATTAATGGTAGTAATATGTCCCCTAGTGATGCAACCTAAAACATTGTTGTCGTAAGGGAAACTTTTATAATCAACTTGATTAGAATGAGTATCTTGACCTTGATTTTGGTTTTATTGCTACTGATTGTGTCTTTGATTTTAATTGTGAGGAGGTGTATTTTGATTCTAATTATTATTGAAATTATTCTATAAAAAAGGGTTTTGATAGATAGCCAAATCCTGATTACATTTGATGGTCACATTATCCAATGCTTTTTTACCACTTTCAAGCAAATATTAAATAAGATGGTGAAGCTACACACATCTATGAATATAATGGCCTTTAACATGATTATAATCACAAAATTCATTCTCATTACACTAATTAGGTTTAGGATAGTTTTCTAGAGATGGTTTTGGTACTGTCCCAATGATCATGTTGGTAGAAACTTGCTTTTGGAAAATCATCTTAATACGCTCATCAAGATTACTGAAAAATCTGTTGTGATAATGACCACTTCATGGAGGTGTTATTTACAAAGTGAGAGGTTGAGTAGGTGGTTTGATTGAGCAGGTAGTGGTTGCACCATTTATACATGTCATGATTTAGTTACCCCATATCCTATGACATTTTTATTCTTGGTTAATGGTTTAGGCTTCTCTAATGTACTTACTTGCACATGCATAAGAGGTTGTGTTTGAGCCTTATTCTAAGCTTGGTTTTGAGATTAAAGCTTGATTATCCATTATTTGATGAGGGATTATTCAATATTTATTTCCTTGGAAATAGATTCTTCAAATGTATTGGTATAAATAAGCTTGAGGTTATGAGTGACATCAAACTATAGATTAGTGGTGAACATTATGACTAATTATTTGTTAGGAAGATTATGTGGGATTCAGCTGGCTAAAGAACACCACCATTGTAAATAATTATAAAATATTTATCCTCCTCATTGCTTTGTCTAACATAGATCTACCATATTTAGCTCATTTTTGACATTAAAAGAGAAATGCTATACAAATCTTTCTGATAAGTCATTAAAGTTATCAACAAAATTCTTGGGTAGACTAAGAAACCATTCTAAGGCATGCCCAGTCAAACTGTGGGGAAGCAAGCAAAGTAGGTATATAGGGATATACACAAAATATTTACATGAAATAAAATTATTATTTTAGATTTTTGTTGGGATCACCTTTTCATTTATATTTTTTAAATTTAGGCATCTCAAGGTGATGTAAAAAAGGTATCTAAATATAGCTCATATCAAAGGGATAGGAGCATGTGTCATCCAATTTAAACTTCTTACTCTGATTTCCTATACGAATGGATGAGATTGCATGTTTGACCTCTTATAAATCCTAAAAGATAGGACCAAAGTGAGAGGAAGTGGGAAAATTTTGTTGGGTATTCAAAAGTATAATACCTTGACCTATATAAAGAGGTAGTACATAATATTGGTGAATTTATACATGATTGACTCTACCAAGAATATTCACTCTTTGAGTAGAATTGTATTGCTAATAGGGGACTTGTTGTTTGTAAGGCACTTTTTGTTGAGTGTGGCATTGATCTAGAGGGAACCAAAGGTTGAATGGAGGAATGTTCTACTGGGCATTTAATAAAACTTGTTGGGATTATAAGGGAACATGTTGTTGATTCTTAAAAATTTGTCACATAGGGGAAACTTGTTGTTAGATAATTGACACATGTTGTTGGCTTGAAGAGGATCCTTATTGAATAGAAGTGGTAATTGGTTGAATAATAAAAACATAATTTTGGTGAAATAACATTGGTTGGAGATTATTTAACCCTAAAATTAGATATGGGGCTATCCTACTTTGGTGGTATAATAGGGTTAATAATATAGAAATAATAATGTACAAGGGTGATAATTATATCTGTAATACGCCAATTAAATGCAAAAATTAGATATAAACATACAATAAATTTGTTATGCTGAGAATAGGTTAAATATAGAAAGTATAACTAGTCTATGCATGAAAATGATAATTAAGTGACATACTTAGCTAGTTTTGATGCTAACACATTGTTGGATTTAGAATAAGATAAAACTAGTTTAAAAGGAGATTATATAATAGTTGTTAGATTCTATATCTGACACCTCTAGAGCTTTGGACATTAACATCAGCGTGGAATAATTGCATCGATACTACTATCTAGGTTCGATGCAAGTGTCATATATGACATACATATTATAAAAAGATGAAACCACTTGGATACTTTTGGGTTTGAATTTACCTTCAATCTGATGCATTCAAATTTGGGTCATGGTTTGTCACTCATAAATTTTTAAAACCCTAGTTTTTCATTTTCATAGCAACCTTGGGAAAAAATGGGCTAGTGAGAATATGGTGTCAATATAAATCCAAAGACCTCATTGTCTGTGGGTACTGACTATATAGCCAATACTCTAGAAGAGGGCCTCAGACTCATGTAGTTCTCCCCTATATGTTGGCTTGTGTGTGAATTATAATATGTGGAAATCAAGTATAATAGTGACCTAATTTACAATTTGCAAAATTAAGCTCTTAGGCTGATCCTTTAGTACTTAAGACCTATAGATGTGTTGTACCTATGATTAGTATGGAAATAGGTAAGATTTATTTAATTGAATTCTCTTTGGTAAGAATACTTAGTATTGTTCCCATGTTTCTAGGTGACAAATGGATGAGGGTTGGTCTTATATTTATATCAATATTTTTGGATAAGTAACTAACATCAAAGCACTTAGGCCAACCATTAGTATATGTTTCAGTTGAAAATTAGATGAATTCAGAGCATTGGACACTTGCGTTAGTTTAAGACATAATGTTAATGCTAGTGTCTATCCTAGACATTAGTTTTAAGGAGCATGAAAGTAGGTACATGTTCAAAACTTGTAGAGATGAAAGATAAGTATATTTCAAGAATTATTATAGAGATAAAAGGCTTGGGTCATTAACATAAGACTTATTGGAATAATAGATATAGGCTAAGGGGCATAAGATAGGGTAGATACAAGACTTATAGAAGCAAGAAAGTACCAAAATTGAGAGGAACAACAAGGTTTGAGTTTTCCAAGTGTACAAGATGAAGGTGATATATAATACATAAATATCATCTATATTTTTCCCCCTTTAATCTATTATTTAAATTTCTAGTTTAAAAGAAAATAATGCATACTTGGGTGCATAGAACACACCTTATCTCTATCTATGCCCAAATTGAGAGTTTTGCCAGTGATTTACCTACAACCAAGAGAATGTTATAGTATATAATTAGTGCATATCATTTGGAATTGAAATTACTTGAAATAGATTGAAATTCAAAGAGTAAGGTTTAGGAGTACACCTGTGTGTCGATGTAACCACCTTGCCTATTAGTAAGTTGATTTGAAAAAGATATACCATTGTAAGGCTATGAAATTGAGATTAAAAAAATATAACAAAATATTGAAAGTGCATATATACAAGGAGATACAGATAGATAGAGAGAGAAAGGCCCATGCCCCCAAATTTGAAACAAAGATGAATTGCCACTTGGCAGTTGAGATTAGTTCAATAGTGCAACCTAATGATAATTCTAACCTAGTGAGGTTGGATGATACAATCAAGTCCAACCTAAAAAAATGTTAAGATTTAGTGATTTAATCACCTTAACCAAACCAAAAATTGAATTAGATACTATAGCATATTAGCTCAATAAAGTCTATAAAAGTTCATGAGGTATCAGTATGAAAAAGTTTGTGATGTGGTAACAGTCCATAAAAGAGTTTTAGAATCTAAAATTGATTTAAATTTTACAATATTAGACACACATTGCATAGCATATGTACTTTTAATATTATCATGCTGAAATTATGTATAACAATGGCACTAATGTATAAAATTCTGCCATAACTATGTGCTTTGGCCAATTTAGATAACTATGTAAGTGTGGAGAACATGCTTCCAAAGCATGCCCCCTATATATATAGATAAATTTGAAATTAATATAAATAATAATGTGGAGAATTTTTTTACAAAACACTCTCCTAATATAATTTAGAGATGATGAATACTTAATATTTGTAGAGAACATGCTTCCAAATCATGCCCCATTAAATCTGGAAACTGTACCAAGTGTGGATAACATGCCCATATGACATGCCCCCACTGCATATAAAAACTATAAAAAGTGTGGAAAACATGCTCGTATGAAATTACACTACTAATATTCCCCCTTTGAGGTGAGAAAAATATAAGAACTGGTAATTACCTCACCTCAAAAAGATAAGAAAACTATATAATCTATGAATGTAACTGTTGACCAAATTTGACCTTACAAGTCAAATTAGAGCCCTTATAGGTAAAAAATTGAATTTTATATGTTTTATAGGGTAAAATATCTTTTTATGGGGTGTATTATAGTTCATCTTATGTTATGTAATGTTATATTAGCTTTGGTCTTAGTCATATTAATCTATTTGTCATTTTGAGTCATTTAGTAGGCTTTCATGGGTCATAAATGTAAGTGGCATAGTTTATAAAGTGTCTATATGTAAATTTTACTTTTAAATAATATAATATGTCATATTACATGTAAATAATGTCAATTCAATCAAAATATTGTAGGTTATCTAACTAAATTTTAAAAAACTAACTAAAAATGTTGAGTTTGGCACTTGTACAACCCATAGAGAAGTGTGCCACATGGAGTAAGGTAATGGAATGGCTATTAATCTTCATAAAAGTCATATAAATTATTTACATGCTCTATAATTTCCTTTTTTGATCTAAAACCATTCTTCTCTTTCTTTGCCTTTTTAGACATACAAAAGTGACTAGTAGGATTGTGCTTAGTATAAACAACTAAAGAGGTTTTAGGTCAACTGATTTTGGGAGGTGATAGTATACTTAGATACATTGATTTAAATAATAATATTTTTAATAATGGTGTCTTGCGCTTTATGAACCATCCTCATGAAGTTAACTGTGCTGTTTTGTTTGCTATTTCATGTATCTTATAAGTTTTGCTCCATTTTGGGCAAGTCTATATGAACTAATTGGTGATGTTGAATTTATAAGATGTTGGATATCTTATAATATTACATCCATTATTTTTTTCAGGTTTCATGGTATTTTAGTGAGCAAATCATCTTAGGTTGATAGATTAGTCTCATTTGGGATGACATGTAGGTTTCCACCATTTGCAAAGTGTCTAATGATTTAGAAATGGTTTTAGAGGCTGTAGAGAATATAATCACCATGTATTAAATGTATTATTGGTCTCCTCATCTTTAAGTCTCATTCTCTAAGGAAAATTATTCATGAAGGTGTAGTCATATGCAACTTACCAGTTAGGTAGCCATTAATGAATGTGTATAGGTGCCATGAAGGAGGAAAGTCACATTAAAATGGATGTTTTGAATTTGGTTAAAATACCATCATAATGATGAAAAACCATTGGTGAAATTGTTAAAGAGTCTTGGTCTTTTCATATTCTACTCACTGCCTGCATACAACTTAAAATTTGCACCTACATGTGTCCTCTTGGAAACAAAACATTTTGAAAATGATCATTTGAGCTAGCAGGGTATTTGAAAATAAAAAGAGTCTATTTAAAAGTTTTGAGAATATTTTTAAACTCATAAATGCCACAAAATAGGCACCTTGTCCATGCTTGTAACTTTTCTATCTGTGTATGAAGATAATCACCTACAGGTGGTGAAAATAGAGGACTGAGGTACTCAATGGGGTGTTAAGGCATGAAATGAAAATTTTATTGGAAGTCATAGGGTGTTAAGGAGATACTGACACACATGTTTGAAATGATAAGTGGATAGAAAAAAGGGGATTTTATCTCTAAAGGTGAGATGACAATGTTCAGGCCCTTTATCCCTAAAAGTGCAAAACAGAGTTCCTAGGGGTTTTGTTGATATCATATAACATGGTTGAGATGACATTTGAAGCAGATAGATGAGTATACCTTGTATTATATAGAATAGAAAATAACTCCACAAATTTTTATGGGAAGATGACCAAGGGAAGATAGTCATTGGAAGGCATAAAAAAGAACTTTTATACACTAATTTTGGGCAATGAAACCTACAAGATTTTAAAACTAAGGAGACTCTTCACCTAAAATTATAGTTTTGAACCTTGATTTCATTATTGGGAAGTGATATATAGCTGAATATAGAAATTGTGATCTAAGGATAATTTCAAGGGGTGATATATAGTGTTTTAGGTCCTATAGACACCTACATGTGTCTCTTCTTTTGAAATTCACTCACCTACAACAAACCTTCACTTCTATACCATCCACAACAAGGGTTTAAGTGGGGAAACACATAAATATCTCTATATAAGGTGATTACAAGTGTCTCAAGAGTCTCAAGGGTGATGTAAAAACTTTTCCAAAAGAGTCTTCATATACATATTTCCCCTCATTTGAAAATGTCCACCTACAACCAACTATAGATGGCTATGAGTAGGCAATGGGTTGAGGAGTGAAGTGAGAGGCTTAAAAATGCATATAAGGATTCCAAGTGAGTAAAAATAAAATAAAATTAATCTAAAGGAGGTATAGGAGGTTGTGTACATTTTTTTTGAGGTCAATCCATAATGTTCACCTAGAAGAATAAAAAAGGCAAGGTTTTCACAGTCAGGACAAAGATAACTCAGTTTGGTGAATTCTAAGTGTGTATGAAGGGTAAAATTAAGTTGGAATGAACATTTTAAAACTTTAATTAATATCATTATGACATTGATAATCCCTTGAAAATGTGAAATAAGCCTACATAAGGCCCTGTATGTAACCTACAACCACGTGTTGACTGTTATATGAAGTGATTTAAAGGGGTATGTCTATGTGTTGTAAAGCATGGGATGAAACAAATGGATCCAAATAGGTGTGAAAAAAACTTGAGGGAATAAATAGAGGTTTAAAACATTGTTTTGAAATCTTAACCATGTATTTTCACCTACAAGTGCAATATATTGAGGCAAAAATACAGTCAAAGTGACACTCAGTCCTGATTAGGCAAAATGTATGGAATGGAACTTGGAGGTTTGGAGACGCAATAAAAAATGAGAGAAAATTCATCAAAATTAAAACAACCTAAAGAAACCATCATGATTAAAAAAAATATAGGAGGGGCTCTAATGATGAAATACATAGTCTAAAGTGGAATTCTTACACACAGTTCTTGCCTGGCAAGTCTATCTTGGTTTGTTAAGACTTTGGAGGGTAAAATGGTTTGAGAAAGGGATGAAAACATTCATAAATGGTATTTAAAACATATATAATCCTATCCAACATTAAAAATTTCTAAAAAAATAGGGGAAGTACCCTCTATTTTGTCTTAGATAGAGGGTACTTGCCTTATACATAAAACCTGTAGTTTTAGAAGCTAGAGATGGCCAGGTAAGTTATGAGCTGTTTGGAACTTTAAATGAGATTTTTAAAGTTTAATTTCACATGGTAAAACATGAAAAATCTTTCATAGAAGGAGTAACCTTACCAGGTTGTCCAAGAACTCCAATATTGTAGTCAAGCCTAAAAGGTAAGGTTTAGGCCTAAAGCTAAATGGAGAACCACTTTTATTTCCAGTATGGTGTGATCATTATAAAATATTTAAAAATGTTTATGGGGTCATGAAATATGTGTTAAATCTGGTAATATGCAAATGAAACTATGAAAATGTCACTTTTAGCTCAGAAACTAACTTAAACATGGAAGAAATAGAGAGACAAGCTCAATAGGCTAACTTGGAGTGCTCACATATCCTTGAAGGATTTAAATGGGAGTGAAGGAATTTTAGAGGGGTTATAAGGGGTCATTAGGATCACATTTGTATAATTATTTTGAAAATCTAATTTTCAACCTTCATAAATAAATTTTAAGAGCAAAATGAGGTCAAAACCCTTGCAAACCCTTGCTAGTGACCCGATTGGGAAGATGAAGCTATAAAGGTAATCTAATGGAATAATTTGACCAGGAAAATTATTGGAACTTGACTAATAATATTTCAAGATCCTCCCCACACTTTTGAGTTGTATGGAATTATATGGACAAGGTACAAAATAGGGTACTTTTAATTATTTTGTGTGTTTTATAGGTTCTAGAATGAGTCTAAAGATGAAATAATTTTTGGGGTGAATATTAGGACTTATAATAGATAACTATGATAATTTATTTTATCATAAAAACTCCTAAGTATTTAAACAATAGCTCTTATCTTAGCCAATCAAAACAGACATAGTGACCAAGCTAGTGAGAAGTGTGAAAACTCTAAGTGAAAGTGATTTTAAGGTGTGATTGATTCTTATAAGGCCATGAAGGGTATTAAAAGGTGTCATACACTCCATCCCATGGATTTTAATATAAAAATGAATAAAAATTTGAGGCCAAGTGTGTAGAGTGCATGAAAGAAGAGTTATTTGGACTATAAATGGTGATAACTCATTTTGGGGAGTTTTCAGATGACCAAGACTACAACCAATGCATGAAGAGGCATGTATGAAGTCCTAACCATTAATTCCAATCATTAGACCTATCTATAATCAATTTTTAGTTGTTGAAATAGGTCCAAATCATGAAGATAGTTTTTTGAGCAAGAATGATGAGTTTCATGCCACTTTTCATGAGTTTTATGACTTAGATGGACACTTGTTACTTATAACCTTGTATGGTTTATACCACATCTTATTATTATTAAAAAATAACTCATTTTATTAGCTTGGAAAGTGTCCTTATGACTTTTAGAATTCTCTCTTCTCCTTTCTCTCTCAAGTTCTATAAGAGCTAGCCATTTTGGTCATTGTAACTAATGCTCCACCTGAGTATGGTGAAGCTCTGTTCATTTGCATACCATTTGACCAATAGTAGTAATAATTTTTACTTCTTACATGATTTTTCATAGTGTTCTCAATTTAATGTTTGATTTTTCTTAAGTGATGACTCTTGTTTTCTTAGCATATTTTTTATTCTCACCTATTTGTAGTTAGAAAGCTTCTTATACGGCATGTGAAGTGTTCTAGAAAGTGTTAAGGTTGAGTGAATTGGTTTATTCAATAGTGTCATTCAAGGCTTCTTTTCTAGTCCTCTTAGGCTAAACATTCATCCATAACCTCATAATGTAATATTGATGTGAGAAGATGCAGATTGGAAAAGTTTATGTTTGGTTAGTATTTTGGTTTCATGTGTAACATACAACTGGTTGGAATTCATCATTCAAACTCATGTATCACCTCCTTTAGGATAGTTTTATTTTAGTTTTATCTCTTCCTTCTCCCCCCAAAGTGTAGGTGTAGTAGTGATCCAAAGTGGTACATTAAGGGAGTTAGACCTACCTAGAGATTCACCTCATCTTTAGACTACCCACAAGCCTATAGGTGTCTCAATTATGCCACTTGGATGAGGAGAGATGAGACATATCTTAAAAGGGTGAAAATATAAGTGATAATATTTATTGACACACTTGATGGGACTCTTAGTCTAAGAGGTTGAAATATTTTTTGTGGTCTTTCAACAATCAACCTTTGGAGGCATCTATCAAAGCATAAATGGTGACTCTAAAGATACATCAGCTAGTCAAGCAACCCAAGTTTCCTTTTGAATATTGTTGGTAATATATTTATTTATGTTATTTATGTTAAGTTTTGTTTTACATAAGCTGGTGACGTATTTATAGCTTATGGCATTCCTAATCAGCCTTTGTATTATTTATATCAACCTTGGTGTGATTCTTAGCATTTTAAACCCCATCATGATCCTTATCAACACTATATGCAACATTTTCATGAGTTGTATCAATATTATAACTAGCCTCCTTAATATCTTGCTTCTCCTAGTCAACCTAGCCACTTCTCAACTCAATCTATTTCCACTTTCAAGCAAACTCTTTAGGGGTATGAGAAGTATAAGTTAGATATTGATACACTAAGGGGACATGGTAAATATGTTCCTAGTAATTACATAAAAATGTGAGATATGCATTAGAGTTAGTCAAAGGAGAGTGGGCACTTATTGAGAGAGCTAATTGGCAAAGGTTCACAAGTGATATGCTAGATGTGAGTGGCCTTGTTTCATCCCTGGAGGATAGGCTAAAATTTCATGAAAGGAAGCCTCACCAAACCTATAATCCTTCATATCCACTTCCCCAACATTTTTATTGGTCCTACATGATTCCTACTCATGATCCCAATCAAGATTATCGAAGCCATTCTTTTCCTAATCAGCTAGAAGAGAGAGTTGAAAAGAGAAGCCTTATTTTTAAAGTAAATCTTGATAGGCAGATTGAGTTAGATAATATGCATATGAAACAATCTATGTTATCAACAAAATAAGTGGAATTTAATCCCTCATTTCCCTCTGAAATTATAACCCCACCTCAAGAGAAGACCTCTATATATGAGATTCCAAGTTGAAAATAAGGTGGAGAATTCAAGCCTAAGGAGATTCCATGTTTCTTGAATACTTCATCCAATCCTCAAGTTGAATCACCACCTAAAAAAAAGAATCCTTATCCTAACATCCTAAGCTGGAATAAGTTAGTGGAATCATAGGGAAAGAAGACAAAATCCTTGATAAGGAGTGTGAAGTTGAGAAAGAGCTTGATTCTATGCAAGTCCCTCCCACCCTTCCTTAAGAAGCCTCTTGTGTTTCATGTCAACTCTCTTGTAATCCTCATCCTCATGAATATTCCTATGAACTTCAAAAAATAATTTTCCAAGAGAACTTAGCCAAGAAAATTGAAGACTTAGAGTCAAGGATGAAATTGTTGAGTCAAGGTGTGATGGAAGGTTTAGACCCAAAAGAAGATCTTATGCCTAAATACACCCCATATAACCTCCCTCAAGAGAATCCTTAAGATAAATAAACTGTCAATGAAGTCATTATCCAATTTAAGGAAGAAAATCAAGATATTTTACCCTAAACTCTGCTCCCCTTCCTTAAGAGCTTCCAAAAGAATCCCCTACACTTTACTCTCAATCTAATTTTGAGTTCTATGTGCTACCTCCACCAGCTAGTTCATCTTGTACTCACCCCATCACCCTTTGAATTGATGGACCTATGATATGGAAACATAAAGAGGAGAATTTGGTTGATTAAAGTTTATAACTCTTACTTGAATAAGACATGACTCCTTCATAGCCTCATTGGACTAGGTCACATAATTTCAAGATGCCTAGTCTTGGCATCACCATGAATAAAAAAGAGATGGAAGATCTTGCAGATATTGAGAAGTAAAATTAGGTTATATAAGCTGAGGTACAACTTGATATCCCTTAATAGGTCATAAATTTTAAATATTAATTTTCTATTAAGGATGAAGAACAATTTCAAGCCATCCCCAAAGAGGTTGCAGTCCTAGAAAACTCTCTTGAGACCAAGGTGCAAGATGTTGTTCTTGAAGATGACCCATTATATAAACATAATATTGAATCACCATAAGATGTATTAGATCTTAAATAACACTATATTTATGACCTCATACATCAAGAAGAATAGATTGAAGAGGTAGTGGTCTAGATGATAAAGAGGACAAAGATGATTGGCAACCGTAAATGAAGTTCTTTCAATAGCTTGAAGAGATTTACCAAGTTGAGGATAAGGTATATGAAAAGGTGAATAAAGAGTCTTCCATGGAGGACAATGACCAATATTGGTAATAATATTCAAATCTCCTTGATGAGTTAGAATAACTTGTAGCTAAGAGGAAGCTCAATCTTATTGAGAGCACTATGGAAGTCAAGAAGGTATGCCTTGTTAAATCACCATTAGAGGTTGTAGTTGAGGATACATATTAGAAATTTAAGGTTTTTTAGATGCAAAAATATTTAATTTACATAGCCAACCTATTTAGAACTACTTGGTTCTCAATGAACATCATGCTAATGAAGTTGGAAAATATCATGGAAAAGTTGGAGGCATCAATGCTAAAGGTCAAAAGGCTACATGTATCACTAAATATTTTATGTCATGAAGCAAGAAGAATTTCAAAATTAAAATTTGATCCAGGAGGGATTTTTCATCTTAGGTTAGTTAGAGTTTGATTTTATTTTGTGTAATTTGGTGTGTGTGTTCCATAAGTGCTCATGAAGCACATGTGTGTGTCTTTTGCTCTGTGTGGTTGAGGTAGTCATTGGTCTTGTATTGATCAAATATTTTTTTCAGTGGTAAAATTTATCTTGTTGTGTTTTAAAATTTAGATGACTCCTAATCTCAATGGATTGATAAGGATACTAGTCTAGTTAGTATTGAGGGCATACTACCCCTTTGAGTCACTAATTTGTTGACCAAATTTGACCTTGTAGGTCAAATTAGGCCCCTATAAGTAAAAACTTGACTTTTAGATGTTTTATGGGGTCTAATATATTTTTATGGGGTTTATTATAATTTATTTGATGTTATTTAATGCTATATTAGCCTTGGTCATAGTCATATTATTCTATTTATCATTTTAGGTCATTTAGTGGTCTTTTAAGGGTCATAAATGCAAGTGGCATGGTTACCAATGTGTAAAAATATATATATTTACTTTAAATCATATAATAGATCAGATTACCTATCAATAATGTTAGTTTAATTAGAATATTATAGGATATCTAACTGAAATTCAAGAAACTAAGAAAGTGAGTTTGGCACTTGTACAATCTATGGGGAAGTGTGCCACATGGGGTGAAGTAATGTAATGCATATTAACATTAATCACACTTATATAAATTATTTATAAGTGCATTTTTTGATCCAAAACCATTATGCTCCTTCTTTGCCTTTCTAGACATATAAAAGTGACCAGTAGGTTTATGTTAAGGTGTGGAGCCTAAAAGCTTCACCAAGGAGCGCATTACCAAAGTTGCACATTTACACAGTCATCGGCGTCGGTCAGGAGCAATCGACGTCGGTCAAGTGCAGTTGAAGAGACACTGGAGTTGGTAGGGTATCGGCCGATGTCAGTCACAGGCAAGCAAGCAGGAACTGACATCGGTTACCTGTGCGTCTAGAATGCTATTGTCATGGACAGATTCGAGTGTTTGCATGATGAGTTTAAGTCTTAATCTTAAGTTTGCATCTCTATTATTAGTAAGACTATCTTTAGAGCCCTTGTTCAAGAGGCTAAACTGTTGGTTTTAAGTGCATGCTCAAGTCTCCTAATTCTATATGTAGAATTAGATCTTCTTAGCTTATTGTAGTAGTTCATTGTATGTGAATGTTGAAGAACAGTACAAAATTGTATAGGTGAATCAATCCAGGTTGTTAGAGTTGATTGTACTTGAGAGAGAGAGCTCTTGAGGGAAAGAGATCTAGAGAGAGATCTTGTGCATCTGAGAGAGGTGTGGAAGAAAGAAGTTTCTTCAATTGTATTCCTTCTATAAAGAGTTTAATACAAGTTTTCAGAGTGGTTTCTTGTATCTCTTGTTCTTGCTATTTATCATTCTAGTTACTTATCTATCTGATTTAATTCCACAGTTTATTGCTTTCATAAGTGTAATCATATTGTTGGTTGATCCCCAACAAGTGGTATCAGAGCCAGGTTGTAGGTTTAGAGCTTGATATCCAATAATCAGTGTCAGAGCTCAGGTTTACTAATGGGTGGTTCAGATTTGTGTAGTGTGTATTGATTATAGGTTACTCACAGGGGTTTCTGTAGGAATTTTTGTTTGAGTGGGAGAAGCAATGGAAGAAGAAAGTAAACTGAAAATGGAGAAGTTTAATGGCAAAAATTATCAACATTGGAGAATGCAGATAAAGGACTATCTGTATCAGAAAGATTTATACTTACCGTTAGGTGGGATTGCAAAGAAACCCACAAACATGGATGATGAAGAATGGGAAGTTTTTGATAGAAAGGCTCTGGGGTCTATAAGACTGAGTCTAGCATCTAATGTGATATCTAATTTATCACAGGCAAAAACAATGGTAGAGTTGATGACTACTTTAACAAATTTATACAAAAAACCCTCAGCTTCTAATAAGGTATATGTTATGAAGCAGTTATTTAATTTGCATATGCAGGAAGGTGGATCTGTATTTAATCACCTGAATGATTTCCATGGAATTGTAAATCAATTAAGTTCAATCAAAATAGTGTTTGATGATGAAATAAAAGATCTTTTAATATTATGTTCTTTGCCTAAAAGCTGGCATAGCTTAGTAATGGCAGTTAGCAATACTGCATCTGCTTCAAATATTTTAAAAGTAGAGGATGTTGTTAGTGTTATCTTGAATGAATAAATTCGTAGGAAAAGCATAGAGAAAATATCAGGGAACACTTTAAGTTTTGAGAGCAGGAGAAGGCAAAAAGAGAAGAGTAAGAAAGGGAGATTAAGATCTAAGTCTAAGGGGAGAGGTAGATCCAAATTCAGAAATGGCAGGAAGCCATAATGCTAGAATTGTGAAAAGATGGAGCACATAAGCAGAGATTGCTGGTCAAAGCCTAAGGAGGACAATCAATATGAAGGAAAATAAGAAGCAAAGGTTGCAAGTATTGCACAAGATGCTTTAATATTCTCTTTACATAATAATATAGAATCATGGGTGTTAGATTTTGGTGCATCTTTTCATGCTACCCCTAATAGGGAATATTTTAGTGACTATATCCATGGAGATTTTGGAATAGTGTATCTAGGTCGGATGACGAGCCTTGTAAAATTATTGGCAAAGGTAAAGTGTAGCTAAAAATATAGAATGACAACACATGGGTGTTGAGAGATGTTATGCATGTTCCTAGCTTGAAGAGGAATTTAATTTCTACAGGAAAGTTAGGGGATGAGGGTTATACAGTAACTCTCACATCAGAATCTTGGAAGGTGACCAAGGGTGCACTTGTTATGGCCAGAGGTAAGAGATTAGGTACTCTCTATTTATGTAATTGTGTTACTAACAATTTTCCTTCTGTATTATCTACTTCAGATGTGGATGCAAAATTGTGGCACTCAAGGCTTGGCCACATGAGTGAGAAGGGTATGTCAATTCTTAAGTCTAAAGGTAAGCTTTTAGATTTGAAAAGCATGGATCTAGAATTTTGTGAGCACTGTGTATTTGAAAAACAAAAGAGAGTGAGTTTTCTCAAGACTGGGTCTACAAAGAAGAAGCATAAGTTACAGCTTGTTCACACAGATGTGTGGGGACCGGCTCAGGTAGCTTCTATTAGAGGATCACAGTACTATGTATCGTTCATAGATGATTCTACAAGAAAGGTATGGATCAATTGTATTAAGAAGAAATTTGATGTATTTGAGACTTTTAAAATTTGGAAAGCTATGGTTGAGAATGAAATAGGTAGAAGATTAAAGTGCCTGAGATCTGATAATGGTGGTGAGTTTTGCAGCTATAAGTTCAACTGGTATTGTTATATGCATAGAATCTGTAGGCAAAGGACGGTTCCAAGGACACCTCAACAGAATGGAATTGCTGAAAGGATGAATAGAACAATTATGGAGCATGCAAGGTGTATGAGATTGCATGCTGGTTTGCCCTTAGAGTTTTGGGTAAAAGCTGTTGACACTGTAATGTACCTGATTAATAGAGGACCCTTTACAACTCTGGATGGTGGAATTCTAGAAGAGGCATGGACAGGTAAAAAGGTAGATCTATCTTTTCTCAAAGTTTTTAGTTGTGAAGCCTTTGTGCACGTTGATAAGGAAAATAGAAAGAAGCTGGATGCTAAGTCTATGAGGTGCACGTTTATTGGCTATGGCACAGATGATTTTGGTTTCAAATTTTGGAATCTAGGAACTAACAAGATAATTAGGAGCCGTGATGTTGTTTTCAATGAAAAAGTGATGTATAGTGATCAGCTAAAGAAGCTGAATCAATCTTGGTAGAGCAATGATGAATTGGATGAGGTGACGGTCCAATATGAGCTCGCGAGAAAAAAAAATAATCACTTGCAGGAAAACACAGAGACCAACGTCGGCAGGTCAGGAACCGGCATCGAAAGAATAGAAACTGATGTCAGTCATATAGAGACCGACATCGGTAGAATAGGCACCAACGTCGGTCAGGAAGAATTGGCATCAGCCAGTAACAGGCCTAGAAGTGATCGAGGTCGGTCACTGTCAGAGAATTTGGGTGGACAGCGTGTTGTGAACGAGTCTCAGACACCCATCAGGAGGTCAGAAAGGGTAAGTAAGCCTCCAATTTGATATTCCCCTTCATTATTCTATTTATTGCTAACTGATGGTGGAGAACCAGAGAGTTTTCAAGAAGCATTACAGGTGGAGTCCAAGAGTCAGTGGGAGCATGGCATGGTTGAGGAGATGGAGTCCTTAAAAGAGAACCAGACATGGGATTTGGTTGAGTTGCTAGCTGGTAAGAGGACACTGAAGAATAGATGGACTTACAAATTGAAAGAAGGTGAGAATGGACAGATGAGATATAAGGCCAGATTGGTAGTGAAAGGATTTGCACAAAAGCCAGGTATTGATTTTGGTGAGATTTTTTTTTCTGTTGTTAAAATGACTTCTTTACGGATTGTACTATCTTTGGTTGCTATTGAGGATTTGCATCTTGAGCAGCTAGATGTTAAGACAACATTTCTTCATGGAAATTTGGATGAGGAAATATGTATGGAACAGCCAAAAAGATTTGAGGTCAAAGGTAAGGAGAAGTTAGTGTGCAGATTGAAGAAAAGCTTGTATGGCCTCAAGCAAGCTCCTAGATAGTGGTATTTGAAATTTGACAGGTTTATGACTGAGCATGGCTACAGTAGGTGTCAATCTGAACATTGTGTGTATTTTAAGATATTGGATAATGGTAGATATATTATTCTATTATTGTATGTAGATGATATGCTGGTTGCAGGATCACACATGCAGGATATCTGAGCTTAAGGTGAAATTAGCTCAAACATTTGCTATGAAAGATTTGGGAGCAACAAAGAAAATCCTTGGCATGAGCATTAAGAGAGATAGGAAAAATCACAGGTTGATATTGTCTCAAGAGGATTATGTGGACAAGGTGTTGAAACGGTTCAATATGCAGGATGCTAAACCGATAAGCACACCTTTGGCTGGACATTTTAAGTTGAGTAAAGAACAATGTCCTAATTCACATGATGAGGTAGAGTACATGAGTAAGGTTCCATATTATTCTATAGTAGGGAGTTTGATGTATGCAATGGTGTGTACTAGACCAGATATTGCTCAAGCAGTGGGAGTTGTAAGTAAGTATATGGCCAATCCAGGTAAGGAACATTGGAAAGCAGTTCAGTGGACCTTGGATTGGCCCCATATTAAGTAACATTTAAAAAATGGTCATATAAAGATTAGGAATATCGTGTTATAAATATTGTCATTGATGTCAAAGGTCTAGCATTATTAGTGATAAAGGTCCCATTGCATTTAATGACATTTTTAATAGCAATATCCTGGCTAATATGTGTTATATTTATTTAATATTAATGAATATATTTTTGGTTGCATAAAGTCAAAAGAAGGGCCCATGGATAAGTCAAAGAGTCACAAGGTAAAGACAAAAGAAGAATGGGATGCATTTTCCCATGAAGAATCATTTTGGGGAATTTCAAGAGTCACCAAGTGAAGACAAATGAGGAAGGGCAAAATTTCTCATGAAGGGACACTTTGAGAAATATGAAAAGTCACCAAGATAAGGAAAAAAGAGGAAAGGATGCTTTTGCTTATGAAGGGTCACCATATGAATTTTCAAATGCAAGGATATGAAGAGTCATGCAAGTTTGGCACCATCAAAGGTCATTTGGAAAGATATAAATAAAGGCTTGAGAAGTAATTTGTAATATGAGAGATAGAGTATGATTTATATTTGTTATATTTAGCTTAGAAGAGTAGAGAGAGAGGAAAGAGATATTGTAATGAACTATCATTTATTGAGATAGCAAAATTGAGAGATAGTTGTGTGATATACACAAAAGAGTTGATGCTCCTATAAGTTGGTGCTCATGAATAGTTGCTATGTTGGTGTTCAACAAAGGGGTTGGTGCTCCTGTGGGTTGGTGCTTACAAATAGTTGTTATGTTGGTGCTTGACAAAGGGGTTGGTGCTCATGAATATTTTCTATGTTGGTGCTCAACAAAGGGGTTGGTACTCTTATGGGTTGGTGATCATGAATAGTTGCTATGTTGGTGCTTAGTAAAGGGGTTGGTGCTCCTGTGAGTTGGTGCTCATGAATAGTTGTTGTGTTGGTGCTTAGTGTTGGGTGAATATTTTGTCAGCCAGCTAACTAGTAACCAAAATAGTTCCTATCACCACAACATAGGAAGATTGGTCATCCTGGTGTGCAGGTTTACTACATCAATAGGGGATAAATCTCTCCTCTCATCAAGGGGAGGTTCTTTATTAAATATGTGGAGGTTATATACTATAAATATATGTAGAAAGTAAGACACAGGGGCGGGATAAACCATCTATCTCTCTTTTTTCAGAGATGATGCTAAAAAATAGAGGAGAAATACTAGGTGATTGGTGATGGCACTTCTCTTCTTTTAGAAGTAACATTCAGCCAAGAGCCATATCCCTTCTTAGAGAGTAAAAATCTTGGTGAAGAAACAAAAGGCACTCCTCTTCTTTCAAAAGTGCTTGTTCTTGCAAACAGTAGGACTCTTTTTAGTAATAGGTGACAAAAGGGCACAATAATTGATAATATAAAATAGAACACAAAGTTTCCACCTCAACTGCCCAAGAGTGAGATATGAAGAACAATGGGGCAACAAAGTCATCTGAAGGTCCTTTACACAGAAATAGAAAATAAACACACACTGAAGACAACTATGACAGCGTAAAGTCTGAAAGTAGCTAGCTTCAGGGCACCTTCCTTATCACCTCCACTAGTTCTGCTTGTTAAATCAAATAAATAAGAATGCTTTTAGAAGATAGACATAAGAACAATCTCCTAAAGTAGCACAAGCTATAATAGCACAAAGTATACAAGTAACTTGATTTCTTAATCAATCAAAGAAATATGAACTATAATCTGAGCTCAAAGTCTCAGTAATGCCTTTCAATTTGGGCAGAGTTTCACATCTAGTAAGGGGAAGATCTCCTTTCAAATGATACAAAAGATTAAATTATATAGAGGCATGAGAGAGGCTTGGCACTTTTTCCCATGGAGTGACCCATTCAGTGCATTTAATGCCTTAGATGCATTCTTGGTCTTGTTAGAAAGGGCCATGCTGAAGTAGGGTGGCCACCTTGACTGTGACATGTCGATTCATCTCTAATACCTCCTCCCAAGTCTGAATCTCTCATTCTATCACTTGCTTAGCTGTGTAACTATCTATTTTGCCTTTATCTCATAAGGGACAAATAGATGACACTTTTAATGTTTGCAAGCCCCTAATATCTACCTGGCAAACTGCTTCACCTACTATAATTAACTCCTACTGAGTTTTCCTCTTTGTCTCTTCCTTCTCTTGGTCCCAGCCTTAGAGTCTTTTGAATGCATTCAGGTATGTGCTTTAAGTCTGCTAAAATCAATAGACACTTTATTGTGATAAATTTGATGTTTATGAGCCCATCATTCTTCCCAACAACTCTCTCATGTCTTTCTCACTTGCCATGGTCAATTTCTACTGTGACATGGGTGAGGACACATGGTGGCATCCATAGATTCAAAATAGGATTATCATAATAAGCTTTAAAAGTTGTTAGCATCTGGAGCCATAGATGCAGACACGTGATAGCTTCCACTGTACTGGGATGGGACATGTGGGAGTTTCACGCTTTGAATCTTTGTCTAAAACTGTGTCTCAGCATTTGACACTTGGCAGCATCCACTACACTTTGAGGCTCAAACCTTTCTTGAAGGGAACTTGCCCTTTAAGGTCTTGAAAAAGGTCTGCTTCTTAATGTTGAGTGTCCCTCTGCAAAGGTGTTTGCCCTCTTTTATGACACATGGTGCCTTTCACCACTTTTAACTAGAGACACATGGCATCTTCTGCTAAAACACTTAGCAACATCCACCTTCTCAGGCCTTTGCAAAACCATAGAAATGCTTGGGGCTTAGTTAGGCTCTCACAGATGATGACACTCATTGGCCTTTACCACTCTCTGTATGGGACACATGGCATGGTCTACTACAATTAGGAACATAAAGCAAAGCCTTCTATGATTGCCACTTGTCACCCTCCATGAAACTCTAAGAGAAGCTTTATCGAAAGGAACCTTGTAGCTTTATATAAAACTCTAAGAAGTAAATGCTGACACATGTCACATTCTATTGAGTTATAGTGCCAACATGTGGTGCGGTCTAAATATTTTTATCAATCACATGGATGTAGACACTTGGCACATTCTGCTTCATTTAGTCACTCATCTCTAGGCCCACCATGGTCTTTGCTCAAAATAGTGAAGAAGCTAAGGGAAGAGACTATGGATATTAACACTTGGGGGCTCCCAAAAAGCTTCAAGAGGGACACGCAACAACATCTACTAATTCAAAAAAATAAAGTTTAGTGGGGCTCAACCATCGACAGTTGGCAGCATCCACTTGACTCTTTCTTTTACGCACACTTCTTTTCTTAACTAAGGTGGCCTTTGAACCTTTGAACCTAGTGCATTGAATTGATTGAATGTTGAACCCATTGAATTGATGAACCAAAATGGTTCAAGGTTCAATGGTTCAAGCTTTTGAGACTTGTTAAGTGATCGAGGCCATAAAAACTTGAAACGATCAAACTTTGAACCTCTATCGAAGTCCTTAGCTCTTGTTGATGACATTGAACCTTTGAACCCATTGAACCCATTGAATTGAAAAGGTTCAAGGTTCAATGGTTCAATCTTTATTTTGATGCTTGTCGACAGACCCTTTAAACTAGTTGAACTTGCTAATTCTTTTACCAAAAAGTTGAGAAAATGATGAAATTGAATGTTTAGAACAAATTTTTGGAAAAGGGAGGGATAATTTTGGCCATGTAGGACCAAAATAGTCATATGTTGTCTAAAAAATGAGGAGTCATTTTTTAGAGACAATAGCTGGCTCTAATTGGAGAACTTCTTTTTGATGAAAACTTGGAACAATTGAGGGGAGTAGGAACTAGAATCTCTAGTGCCTTGAAGTGTGCCATTGGGCTATAGAGTCATGCTACCCAAAAAGAAAGGCTCCAAAAGAAACAAATGAAAAACACAAAGCAAAAACAAAAATTACAGAAATATACATATGTACAGGTGAACTTATCTGATACTTCAAGAATTGAAGTACTTCAAACGCTACTCATCATGAGACAATGAAAGGGGATGCCATCCTGGTAAACCAACAGAAAACCTTTTTACCCCCAGAAATGGTGACGAGTGAATGGAGCTCTCCACCAAGAAACTAATTTTTTGTGTCTCCCTCTTGGCTCTTTCTTCTTCTTTCCCGATGGAAGGACATGGTCTTTAAGCTAAAAACCATAACTCCTTGCTCTCTCTGTAAAGATTTCCTTTTACTGACTTTGGAATACAATAGTATGGTCCACCACCATAGCTTGCTATTTTGTTGGTTCAGTCTAGCATATGCTTTGATTGTCAGCCTCAAACCCCTGACAAAATATCAGCTTAACATCTCCTTTGGTGTGAAGGAGTTTGATATCTTCATCCTGAGTAGTCTTCAATCCAAGCAAGAGAGATTCACATCTAACTATGTTGTTGGTGTTGTTGAACTACAACTTGCATGAAGGAAAAATATCTCTTTGAGGAGATATCAACACAGTCCCAGCTCCAGCATTAGTGGAAGAATTACTGCCATCAGATTTTAGGCTCTGAGCATCATTAGAAGCTAATCTTCTATCAGATTTCTCTTCATGAGAGATGCAAGATCCTTCTTGATTTGTACTGTGGCCTACCAATTCTTTTAATGCCTGATTTGGCTCAAATCCTAGACTACCAGCCATGGGACTTTGATCAGCTGAGACATGAGCATCCTCTGTGGTCAAGGAGTAATTACCCTTACCTGAAGGCTCAAATAGAATTTGAGCAGCAGGGGCTGACATTTGGGTGACCACAATCTTTGCCTTAGACAAGTCCACACCTAGCTCTTCACCAATGTTTAACTGCTCAGGATTGGCTTGCAGGGATTCAAACTCAGTCATTTAAATTTTGGATTTTTTGATATGATCAATCATGTCAAATGACTGAGATGGACTTGGAAGAGAGGATGGGAGTTCATCCTTTTGGTTTTTGGGAGGGGGAAGACTGATCTACAAATTTGAAGTAGAAGGTGCAGAGATGTTCAATGTACTTACTTCTTTGGCAATCACTGAGTCCTTTGACTGGAAAGGAAGAGGGGTTCTCTGCTCAGCAATTGAAATTGTTAGTTGGGGTCACTCCTCTATCTTCTCTTTGTCAGCTTGCTGGACTGACTGATTATCAGACCTGGGGAATACTGTGTATGATCCTTCGACTGCTTCACCTTCACTTTTGGGTTCATCCTAAAAATTTAGGAAACCAATGTGGGAGTCACCAGCTGATTCTTCTAGATCCTCCCTGAAGAGATCAACACCATTTTCTTGCTCAAACTTAGGTTGAAAATAGGAAACATGTTCTATTTCTAGATATCCAACTACTGAGTTGGTTGGAGGTGATTCAAGGGCAAGGTTCCTCTGTGGGGGAGGAAGATGATTTGGTTGCCCTTGACTTCTAGTAGCATTGCCTTGATATGGTTGATTGGGGAATGTCTTCCTTGGTATATCTTTATATAGAGGAGTAGAAGACATACCTTGTGCCATTTGCCTTTTCAAGGCTAGCAATTCATTTACCAACTTTTGTACCATTGGGTCAGTGGTGACTATGGGTGAGTATTCAGAAGATGAAGAGGGTTTGCCTCTATTTGGGTCTCTTTTTATCTTTCCTACCAAGGATAAGGTCATATTATAGCTCAGTAGCCAAGTATTGAGTAGCATCACGTTCTATGTATCTAGCCTGTCTCAACAAAAAACTCACTTCAGGCAGTTATGAGTTGATGAAGAAACACATGAGATTCTGAGGTGTCGACTGGGTGATCATTTGAATCTTGTGCCTCAACTTGTTGAACCTGGCAATGAAATCCCTCATAGGATCATGAGGTTTCTTTTTCATCTGAGTGAGCTGGGCTAGCAAAGCATGCACATCCTCTACATGCTTGAACCTGGCTTCAAACTTGGCTTTGAGTGTATCCCAGTCAGTCACTGATCCAGCTTGTAGATGGTAGAACTAGTCTACAATAGCACCTTATAGGGTCTCCAAAAAAAGCCTAACTTCTATGTCTTCAAATTCCACCCCTATCACACCACAAGCTATACTGAAGGCTGTAATGTGTTCATTAGGGTGAACTATCCCATCACTAAAGAATATGGGAAAATTCTTTTTTGAACTGCATGGAAGTTCATGCAGAGGTGAAGTCAAGTTGAGTGGACCAAAAGAGTTACCCAAAGGGCCTCGAACTACCATGTTTTAATTATGTAAAATATGGATAACAAATTTGGGTAGAGTGGCCAGATTGTGAATCAAAAATGGAAAGGGATTGGCCCTGTTTTAACTTGAGGCTTCAAACTATGCACTCTTTCCCAGCAGCTCTGGTTTTGCAGACCAGATAATATAATAGAGAAAGAGCAAGATGGTAAGGCTATAATTATAATGGGTAAGACATGGAATAGAGTTGCTAGAGTCTATAATATAATGGATAAGAGAAGGAACTACTTCAATCTAAAACTTGAGGCTTCAGATTGCATATTCATTTCCAACAGAGTCACCAAAAACTATTGGGTGAATATTTTGTTAGCCAGCTAACTGGTGACCAAAATAGTTTCTATCACCACATCATAGGAAGATTGGTCATCTTGGTGTGTAGGTTTACTACATCAATAGGGGACAAATATCTCCTCTCATCAAGGGGAGGTTCCTTGTTAAATATGCAGAGGTTATATACTATAAATATGTAAAAAGTAAGACACAGGGGTGTGATAAACCATCCATCTCTCTTTTTTTAGAGATGATGCTGACAAACAGAGGAGAAATACTGGGTGATTGGTGATGGCACTTCTCTTCTTTTAGAAGTAACATTTAGCCAAGAGCCAGATCCATTCTTGGAGAGTAGAAATCCTAGTGAAGTAATAGAAGGCACTCCTCTTCTTTTAGAAGTGCTTGTTTTTGAAAATAGTAGGACTCTTTTTGGTAACAAGTGACAAAAAGGTGCAATAACTAGCAGCATGAAACATAACACAAAGTTTCCACCTCAACTACCCAAGAGTGAGATATGAAGAACAATGGGGGCACAAAGTCATCCCAAAGTCCTTTACATAAAAACAGAAAATAAACACACACTAAAGACAACTATGATAGCACAAAGTATGAAAGTAGATGGCTTTAGGACACCTTCCTTATCACCTCCACTAGTTCTACTTGTTAAATCAAATAAATAATGATGCTTTTAGAAGACAGACATAAGAACAATATCCTAAAGTAGCACAAGCTATAACAACCTAAAGTCTGCAAGTAACTTGCTTTCTCATTCAATCAAAAAAATATGAACTACAATCTAAGCTCAAAGTCTCAGTAATGCCTTTTAATTTGGGTAGAGTTTCACTTCTGATAAGGGGAAGATTTCCTTTCAAATTATATAAGAGATTACATTATATAGAGGCCCGAGGGAGGCTTGGCACTTTTTCCCATGGAGTGACCCATTTGGTTGCATTCAATGCCTTAGATGCATTCTTGGTCTTGTCAGGAAGGGCCATGCTGGAGCAGGGTGGCTACCTTGACTGTGGCATGTTGATTCATCTCTAGTGCCTCCTCCTAAGCCTAAATCTCTAATTCCATCACCTACTTAGCTGCACAACTATCTATTCTACCTTTATCTCATAGGGGACAAATAGACGATGCTTTTAATGTTTGTAGGCCCCTAATATCTATCTAGCAAACTGCTTCACCTATTGGAATTAACTCCTGCTGAGTTTCCCTCTTTGTCTCTTCCTTCTCTTGGTCTTAGCCTTAGAGTCTTTTAAATGCTTTTGGGTACATACTTTAAGTTTACTAAAATCATTAGACACTTCATTGTGACAAATTTGATGTTTACGGGCCCGTCATTCTTCCTAGTAACTCTCTCATGTCTTTCTCACTTGCCATGGTCACTTTCCACTGTGACATGGGTGAGGACATGTGGCGACATCCATAGCTTCAAAATAGGCTTATCAAAATAAGTTTTGAAACTTATTAGCGGTTAGAGGCATGGATGCAGACATGTGACAACTTCCACTACACTAAGATGGGACATGTGGCGAGTTCCATGCTTTGAAGCTTCATCTGAAATTACATCTCAACATGTGACACTTGGTAGCATTCGTTACACTGTAAGGCTCAAACCTTTTTCAAAGGGAACTTGCCCTTTGGGGTCTTGAAAAAGGTCTACTTTTGAATGTCGAGTGTCCCTTTGCAAAGGTGTTTACCCTCTTTTATGACACATGGCACCTTCTGCCACTTTTAACTAGAGACACATGGCATCTTCCACTGAAACACTTGGCAACATCCACCTTCTCAAGCCTTTGAAAAACCATAGAAATGCTTGGGGCTTAGTTAGGCTCTCATAGATAATGACACTCGTCAGCCTCTGCCACTCTCTATATGGGACACGTGGCACAGTCCGCTGCTCTTAGGAACACAAAGTGAAGCCTTTCGTGATTGCCACTTATCACCCTCCATGAAAATCTAGAAGAAGCTTTGTCAAAAGGAACCTTGAAGCTTTATACAAAACTCTAAGAAGTGAATGCCAACATTTGTCACATTCTACTGAGTTACAACACTGACATGTGGCACGGTCTAAATATTTTTATCAATCACACAGATGCAGACACTTGGCACATTTCGCTTCATTTAGTCACTCATCCCCAGGCCCACCATGGTCTTTTCTCAAAATAGTGAAGCTAAGGGAAGAGACTATGGATATTGACACTTGGGGGATCCTAAAAAGCTTCAAGAGGGACACATGGAAACATCCACCAATTCATAGAAACAAAGTTTAGTGGGGCTCAGCCATTGACACTTGACAACATCTGCCTGACTCTTTTTTTTGCATGTATTTCTTTTCTTAAATGAGGCAGCCTTTGAACCTTTAAACTCAGCACGTTGAACCGATTGAATGTTGAACCCATTAAATTGATGAACCAAAATGGCTCAAGGTTCAACAGTTCAAGATTTTGAGACTTGTTAAGTGATCGAGGCCGTAGAACCTTGAAACGGTCAAACTTTGAACCTCTGCCGAAGTGCTTAGCTCTTGTTGACGATGTTAAACCTTTGAACCCATTGAACCCATTAAACTAAAAAGGTTCAAGGTTCAATCCTTGTTTTGATGCTTGCCAATAGACCCTTTGAATTGGTTGAACCTACTAATCCTTTTACCAAAAAGTTGAGAAAATGATGAAATTGAATGTTTAGAACAAATTTTTGGAAAGGGGAGGGACAATTTTGGCCATGCAGGACCAAAATAGTCATATGTTGTCTAAAAAATGAGGAGTCATTTTTCAGAGACAACACTTAGTAAAGGGGTTGGTGCTCCTACAAGTTGGTGATTGTGAATATTGTAGTTTGAGTTGGTGCTCATTCATATACTTGAGATTCTTCTCCATGGTTTTTCCCACATTAGGTTTCCATGGTAAATTTGATATCTCTCTATATCTTGTGTGGTGTTTATTATTTCAATTTTATTACATATCTTGAATGTATGGTTAAGTGAAATTTGATTAAGAGAAAGTTTATAAGATTTATGATATACTGATTCACCCCCCCCTCTCAGTATATCCTATGCTTGACAATTGGTATCATAGTAGGTTCCTTTTGAAAAAGTTTTATAGCTTGAAGGAAGATTAGGGAAGCATAATGGTTGGATCACATGAAGGATTTTATACAAATAAGGCACCTTTGTTTGATGGGATGAATTATGTTTTTTGGAGCATAAGAATGAAGACTTATTTGATGGCCTTTGGATTCAACATATGGCAAGTAGTGGTGGAGGAATATGAAGAGCCATAGACACTTGTAATTACTCCAACAAAAAAGAAGGCAAGAAAAAATAATGCTAAATATTTAATTGCTATTTTATGTGGTTTATTTGAATCTAAATTTGTTAAAGTTATGTAATGTAAATCTGCTCATGAAACTTGGGTAAAACTTGAGAATATTTACAAAGGTGATGGAAAGGTTTAGCAAGTTAAGTTTCAAATTTTTAGAAGATAGTTTGAGAGTTTGAAGATGGAAGAAGAAGAATATCTAGTTATCTTTTGTGAGTTAATGAAATATTAAATTAGATTCAAGGTCTTAGAGAAAATTTATAAGAGTCAATGGTGATACAAAAGCTTTTGAAATCTCTACTAATGAGATATGATGCAAAGGTTTTGGTAATCGAGGAGATGAAGAATTTAGCCAAGCTAAAGATGGACGAGCTTCATGGTATACTCATGATATATGAGATGTGGAATAAATAAGATAAAACCTCAAAGAGAGAAGTGGATTTCAAGACATCAAAGAAAGAGAAAGATAAGATTCAAGAATCAAGTGATAATTTTAGTGATGATGAAGATGACAATGGAGCTCTTTTCATTCGTAAGTCAAAAAGGAGAATATGTAAATATCAAGGAAAATTACCTTTTAAATATTTTAATTATGGAAAGATTGGAGTTTTTTTAGCTAAATGCCCAAATAAGGGTAATGATGATGAAGAAGAAGGAATGTCTACATACAATAAGAATTTAAAAGGTAAATTCAAGAAGGGATTCGAGAAGGAGAGCCTATATTCTAAAGATACTAGCTTAGCCAAAGATAGTGGAGTCAGTGATTCAGAAGAAGAAGAGATTATATTCATGGCCATACATAAAGATGCCTTTGCAATTAAAATTAGAGATGATCAAGAAGAAGAAGAGGATGAAGCTAAAGTGAATCTATAAGGAGAACTCATTTGTGCCTTAGAAGAGTTATAAGCTATGGAGAAGAAGAATCAAAGATTGAAGCGTCAGATCAAGAAAAATGAAAAGAAGTCAAAGGAAATAATTGATGATCTAAAAACACACTTTGAAGAAGATAAAAGGAATGAAAAATATCTAATAGAACATTTTAAAAAAGTAAGAAAAGAGTGTGAAAGGTATGTTATTGAAATTGCCTCTTTAAAAGAAGATATTGAGAAAGCAGTCAATGATAAAGTAATTAGTGATTCAAAATTTGAGGATAGCACTAACATATTGAATAAAATATTAGAAAGCCATAAGGAAATTTTAGATAAGACAAGTATTATATTTGAAAAGTAAAAGAGCTATGTTGAAGCTATTACAAAAGAGGAAATAAAAAAGGAAGAAGTGAAGAATATAGAGGACATTTCAAACAAAGAACGCTAGAGAGAACAAAGCTACAAAAGGCAATCAGGTTATAGATACGCAAATAGGTCCTATTTTTATGGCTACCATTTTTATTATAATGGATATGGTCATAAGAATAAAATGTCAGAAAAGAGCTAACAGTTTCAAAAATAAGAAGAAAGAAAGTCATTTAGAGTCAAGTAGAAGCTATAACTCTTTTGTTCCTCTATAAAGCTTTGATGAAGAGGCCATAATATGTTACAAGTGTAACAACTTTAGACACATAACTCAGTACTATAGAAGCATGTTTTAATTAGTCAAGAAGGACCAAAGTTTCAAGGCTCCATTCATTAAAAATAAGGTTTAGACATGTTCATGGCAGAAAAAATAACCTAAAGATTATATGTTGGTGTAGATAGCTTTGCATGTAAGAAATGAAGATCAACCATGGTTCATCGATAGTGGATATTTGAGACACATGATAGGAGATAAGATTAAGTTAATAACTCTAAAGAAGATAAATGGTGGCACAGTGAAATTTGGAGATAAAACCACTGCCAGGATAGCTAGAAAAGGTACTTTGAGTTTGGATAATGGTAGAACCAGACTAAAAATGTTTTGTATGTAAAAGGTATTAAACATAATTTATTGAGTGTGAGTCAAATATGTGATTAGGGATACACATTAAAGTTTTATGCAGAAGGTTGTGAGATTAGAAGAAAATATTCAAATGAGTTGATTACAGATGCTCAATGGATAGACAACGATTTATATGTATTATCAGATATCTTCTCAAAGGCATGATCAAAGGACATATTCAAAGATCTACAAGAGGAGTTAGGAGTAATTTATTTTACTTCCTACCATTGAGGTTCAACATCAGTTGAGGGGGAGCTAAGTGTTAGCTCCAAGTAGGCCCTTTGCCATTGATATCAATGGGGTAGAATAATAGGTACAGGTATAGGTGCATAAATAGGTACAAGTTGCTACAATAAAGGGGAGTTACAATATGTTTTTAGATGATAGTATGTGCAACTTTTAGGATGTGGCAGTTTCAAGATTGAGGTTGCCATTAATGAAAATGAGAGAGATTGTTGGAAATATTATCATTGATGTCAAAGGTCTAGCATTATTAGTAATAAAGGCCCCATTGCATTTAATAATGTTTTTAATAGTAATATCTTGGCTAATATGTGTTAATATTTATTTAATATTAACAAATATATTTTTAGTTGCATAAAGTCAAAAGAAGGGACCATGGAGAAGTCAAAGTGTCACAGGGTAAAGACAAAAGAAGAATGGGATGCATTTTCCCATGAAGAGTCATCTTGGGGAATTTCAAGAGTCAGCAAGTGAAGACAAATGAGGAAGGGCATAATTTCTTATGAAGGGACACTTTGAGGAATATGAGAAGTCACCAAGATAAGGATAAAAGAGGAAAGGATGCTTTTGCTTATGAAGGGTCACCATATGAATTTTCAAATGCAAGGATACGAAGGGTCATGCAAGTTTGGCACCATTTTCCATGAGGATTGAAGGGTCACAAAAGTTGAAGGTCAAAGGTCATTTGGAAAGATATAAATAAAGGCTTGAGAACCATTTGTAATATGGGAGATAGAGTATGATTTGTATTTGTTATATCTAGCTTAGAAGAGCAGAAGAGAGAGAGGAAAGAGATATTGTAATGAATTATCATTTGTTGAGATAACAACATTGAGAGATAGTTGTGTGGTATACACAAAAGGGTTGGTGCTCCTATGGGTTAGTGCTCATGAATAGTTGATGTGTTGGTACTCAGTAAAGGGTTTGGTGCTCCTGTGGGTTGGTGCTCATAAATAGTTACTGTGTTGGTGCTCAAAAAATGGGTTGGAGCTCTTGTGGGTTGGTGCTCATGAATAGTTACTGTGTTGTTACTTAGCAAAGGTGTTGGTGCTCTTGTGGGTTGGTGTTCATGAATATTTACTATGTTGGTGCTCAACAAAAAGGTTGGTGCTCTTGTGAGTTGGTGCTCATGAATAGTGGCTATGTTGGTGCTCAACAAAGGGTTTAGTGCTCATGCAAGTTGGTGCTTGTGAATATTATAGTTTTAGTTGGTGCTCATTCATATACTTGAGATTGTTCTCTATGGGTTTTCCCACATTGGGTTTCCATCTTAAATTTGGTGTCTCTCTCTATCTTGTGTGGTGTTTATTATTTCAATTTTATTGCATATCTTGAATGTATGGTTAAGTGGAATTTGATTAAGGGAAAGTTTATAAGATTTATGATATACTGATTCACCCCTTCCCCCCTCTCAGTATATCCCATGCTTAACATACCACATTTTTGTTCATAATGTTCCTTAGGTAAGTTATCTCCATCCTTTATGTGAGGGAAAAAACTTTTATATTTGGAGGGAGATATATTAAGTTCCATTGAATGAGTAATAATGAAGAAATCATATCTATGAACATCATTATATAAATGGGTAAATGAATCATATTGTTTATTCAATTCTCTTTCCTTTAATGGGGAAAGAAGGCCTCTACTAAAGATAAATTAAAATTCCAAATCTTAGGGTCTAAATGATAGCTCATATGATGTACTTTTGAATTAAATAGTATAATCTTTAAGGGATTCATCATCATGTTGTTTCAAATTGTGTAAATGTTCTAATGTAAGTTTTTGTATCTTGTGGATATTGAAATCCATGAAGTATGAATATTCTAATTGTAATAAAGTGTTTAAGGAACCTTGTGGTAAACTTTAAAACTAATTTTGATCCTCTTAAAAAATACTGATATGAAAAACCTTGAGTAGTAATTCATCATCCTATGCTAATTGACTAAAATAATGTACATATTTAATCATGTGGTTAACTGGGTCCTTGTTTCTCAAAAAGAGAGGTAAATTTAGTAGTTCAAAATATTGTGTATAAGGATATTCAAGCATAAATTTTGTAAGAGGTTGATTATTGAATGAGGTTATATGTGCGTTATTACTATCAAAATCCATTTATAATTGAATTCTATAAGCATACTTTTGAATATCCCCAATAGTGGTCATCATAGACAAGATATTCTATAGGAATATAGGTGTTTGTCATAGGTGTTATCATTAGTTACAACCCTCCACCTTTTTTGAATCTATGCAAATGAGTATCATTATCTTTATGAATAATATTATAAAATTCACAATCACTAAATTTAGGGTAACTTGGGTAGTGGTATGTGATGTTTGAACTTTGGTACTTTTGGTATGACAATTTGAGCTTGAACAATCTTTAGTTGGGGTCCTTATTTCGGTATAAAATTTATTTCTAATGAATTTATGAGGGAACCATCATATTTGATAATGGGAATATTGTTTGGGAATGTATTAATTATGGGGGTTTGAATTAATTTTATTGAACTCATGTCCCCCTTAAAAGTTATTTGTAAATCATTCATAATTTCTTGATGTATTTGCCTAAATTTTTGGTGATTAAATGAAGGAGCCTCTTGGTCATATATACCCACTTGTGCAGTCAAATTTGCATGAAGGGAATGATTAAATGACTTGTGTTCTTAGGGACTAATGTAATTTTATAGAAACCTTAAGCCTTTCTAAGATGTATTATTTTTAAGAATAATAGGCTGGTTTATACCTTGCTCATGTTTTTCCAATCCTTGGCCTTTGTATCCATATTTTTACAAATATTGAAGACCAACATCATATGATGGTTGTGTAGGGAATATGGGTAAAGGATATTTATCTTCATTAATATATATCAGCTCATCTCTTGAAATGGTGAGAGTATGGACCTGATTAAAGGGATAACATCTACCACTATTAAAGGCTTTGAGGTTAAAAGCTTTAATAGTTGGAAGGATACAAGAGTAATCAATTTTTACCCCTTCCTTGATAGAAATTTAGAGACTTTCATAATCAAAGTAATCAAATAAATCAATATCATCCTTGATAAAAGATATGAAGTAAATAAATATTAGGACAAATCAAATAATAAGCATCTTATAGGGTTCTTTGGGTAGAAATGATGTTTAAAGACTAGGTTCAACAAATGTTTAACCCTAAAATTTGAAATGGGGATATCCTACCTTGGTGATATAATAAGGTTAAAAATATAGAAATGATAATACACAAAGGTGATATTTATATCTACAATAGGCCAATTATTTTCTAAACTTACATATAAGTATACACTAAATTTATTATGCTGAGAATATGCTAAATATAAAAAGTATAACTAAGATATGCATATAAATGATAAAGAAGTGATATGTTGAGTTGGTTTTTATGATAACATAGTGTTGGATTTGGAATAGGTTTGAATAAATTTGGAAGGAGATTCTAGACACTAATGCCAGCCTAGGATGGTTACATTGACATAACTATTTGGGTTAGATGCAAGTGTCATGTATATAATAATTGTTGGAAAAGGATGAAATATATTGGATGCTTTTGAGTTTGAATTCACCTTCACTTTGGTGCATTCAAATATAGGTCATGGACTATTGCTCTTCATGAATTTTTAAAACTCTAGTTCTTCATCTTCATAGTGAATTTGGGAAAAAATGGGTTAGTGGGCACATAGTGTCGATCTAACCGCAAATACCCCACTATCAATGAGCACTACTTACATAGTTAATAATCCATAAGAGGGCCTCAAACTCATGTAATTATTCCCTATGTGTTGGCTTGTATGTGAATCATGTAATATTTTAGTTCTTCATACTTATAGATGTGTTATACCTATGACTGATATATAAATAGGGAATCTTTTTTTAATTGAATGCTCTTTGGTAAGAATACTTGGTATTATTCCCATGTTACTAGGTGAGGAATGAATGAAGGTTGATCTTGTATTTATATCAATCCCTTTGGATAAGTAACTTTAAATAACTTAGGCTAAACATTAGGATACATTTCATTTGTAATTTGGATGAATTTAGGTTATTGGACACTTACATTAGGTTAAGACACTAACTTCAACACTAATGTTTATCTCAGATGTTAGTGTCCAGGTAGCACAAAAGTAGGTATATGTTCAAAACTTGTAGATATGGAAGATAAGTATGTTTTAAATATTTTGGGTAAGATAGAAGGTCTGGGTCATCAACATAAGATTGGTTGAACTAATATATATAGGAAAAGGGGTAAAAGATAGAGTAGATACAAAAATTGTAGAATTGGGAAAGGTCTAGAACTAAGAGGAATAACCAAGGTTTGAGTTTTCCAAGTGTATAATACTAAGGTGCCATATAATCTATAGGGATTGATAAACACTTTTTTTAATGGAATGTTGGTCACCTCTTATTGAGGTGGGGGATTGGTTTCTACTTGTTGAAGTGGGGTACTTGTAACATATTGTTTAGCTCAGATGGGTTTGTAACTTGTTGTTGCAAGGTATTTGGTATGTTAGAAGGAGGAGGTCATGGAGAATATGAATTAAAATTTTATTGTGTGTTGGATGGTACATGATATGGGTTAAAATATGCTAATTAAGAGCTATCCACCACATTCTAGGTAGAAACTACAAGAATATCCATATCAAGATTAGTCGTTAAATTGGTTTCAACTATGGATGTGCTAAACATATACACAAACAATATATTATTGGTAAATAGATTCAAATTATACATGGGATAGGTATACAAATCCAATGGTTGTTCTATTAGAGGATTAAATTATAATAATGTGGGATTTTGAACTTTTAATGTGACCAAGGAGTTAACTAAAGTAGCTATAACCAATTTAGCTTGTTTTATTTATGAAGTAATAAGTTGGCTTTGTATAGGAGTTGACCCTTTCCTTTTTCTGACACTACTAGAGCTTGATTGAAAGTGTGATCTTGGATAGAGGAAACTTGGTTATCTAATAACATAAGAGGTTTTTATTTGGGTCTTATAACCAAATAATGCAAATCCTCTATGGGAGACCAGGGGGAATTTTGCACCCATTTCAAACAATCTAACAAGATATTCATCTTTATTATCAAATAATTGTCTATTGAATTGATCCTATTGATATTCATCACTAGGTGGTGTATTCACATGATACATTGGATTAGGTATATGCTTTATCTCTAAAGGTATATGTGAAAGGTATGGTTGGTATTAACCTTGTTAAACATTAGGTAATACAATTAGAAGGTATGGGTTATGTTTCTCAATTTCAAAATTGGATGGTGCGTTAGAAAGGTATTGTTGATTTTTTTCATCGTCTATATAGTGATCATACCCATAAAGATTGTAAAATATTTAATAATCAAATGAGGGGATGTAAATGACCCCACTACATGTGTACTTAGGCATGTCTAAGTTTATAATATTCATTTTAAAAAGGAATTGAATGCCTAAAACTATGTCTTGACTTGGTATGTGACTTAGAATATCACATGTTAATTGGTTTGAGGTAAGATGTTTGGATTATGTTAAGGTAAACCTTAATTTAGAATACACTAATCAAAGGTATGTCAATGTAAATGTTTCAAACGTGTTTATCAAAATATAAATCCACAAGTTTTGGGAATAATGGTTTTAAGTATAAATGTTTAATGTTTGGACTTTGGAAATGTTATATGTAGAGTAAAAAATACTCTACGTTTCATTTTGATTTTCAGCAACACATGATCCAGATCGCTGTCCCCGCATAGTTTGGTTCGAGATGGCAAAGTTTTGAATTAGAGCGTGGGCTCTAATTTCCTTTTGATTCATTTTTCTGTAAGTGTTAAAGTCAAGAGGAAGCTACCAAGTGTCATTTTTCAAGGCACTTTTCCTAATTTCAATAAAGCCGTGGAACGTGCCATGTGTCCCATAGCAACTCAGTGGAACACAACAAGTATTGGCATTCACATTTCATATTGGCACCCAAATATCATCTCTTTTTAGTGAAAGTTTTCAAAAAGCTAAGTATCAAGATCAAGCAGAAAGTGTCAAGTTGCAATCATAGAAGGTCTTAATTTTGATTTTTTAAAAGTGACGAAAGATGCCACATATCCCAACAGAATAGAGAAAAAGCCACCACATGTTGAGATCCAAATTATCTTCATTTTGCTTTGTCGATATAGCAAAGACTATGGTGGGTTTCAAGTTTTTTTTTTGAAGCAAGCAAAAGCCGCCAAGTGTCACTGTCCATGTAAATATGAAATAAGACCCGATTGTTTCTATGATATAAATAGAGTAAAGCAGAGACCACCATGTGTCACCTTTTGTAGGGTTCTAAAAAGGTATCTAAAAGAAGTGGAGACCACCACGTAACTCTAGATAAGTAAAATAGAGATTGCCATGTGTCCTTTGATGAAGCAATAAAGATTGCCACCTGTCCCTATGCCCTTTTAAAGTTACTCAAGTAAGAAATGCTGTGGGTCTTATTTCTATTAAGTTGTTAAGGTCTTGAGGAAGTGGATTGCGATAGGTGTCAAAGATGAAACATTCATAATCAGAGACATAAAAGGAGTATAAGTTATGTGGAAAGTGCCACGTGTCTTCAATAGGTGCTCCAAAACATGCCAAGTGTCATCCTCTAGTGTCTCCTAAAGTAATAAAAAGGTTTTCAAGGAATTGGCTAAGTGTCATCTTCCGTTTAAGAGAAGGGAGCATCTTGCGATCTATTTCAGCCAATAAACTATCAGAAGTCAAAGCATTTTAGAATCTATGAAATATCTTCAGTTAGATTTTAGTTGGGCCATTAGATTGGGAACAAGCAGACAATCTGGAGTGAATCCAAGGCTATAAATAAGGGTGCAGAGATCACTAGAAAGGAAGGAGAGACTAGAGAGAATTTTTTGAGAGAAATATTGTTAAGAGTTTAGACTTTCTAGAGCTATGACTAGGAATATCATTTGCATTTGTTCTATCTCCTTAAGTTGGAAGGTTTATGTAATTGTGCATGTTTCTGTGCCTCTTATGTGACTAGAGAATTAATGAAAAGATTGAATCCTGTGCCTTTTTTGATACTTTTTGTGTCATTGCAAAAGTAGTCTAGACTGTGTTGTCAAGAGTTTAGACTTTCTAGAGCTGTGATTAGGAATGTCATTTGTCTTTGTTCCATTTTATTGAGTTGAAAATTTTATATAAATGTGTGTGTTTTTGTGCCTCTTATGTGACTAGAAAATTCAAATAAGAAGATTGAACCCTGTGCCTTTGTTGACATTTTCTGTATCACTGTAAAAGCAGTTTTGTTGTGAGCCTCTGTTTCTATTATTTCCATCTTTTACATTGATCATGCACTTGTTTTCTCTTAATTGTAAATGAATCTTACATATAGTCTCACTATGCTCAGGATTAAGGTTGAATTACATTCAAGCGCATTGCCATAGTTAGATTTTCTTTCTTGCATTTGTGTTTCTATTAAAATTCCTATCCCTTTTCCTAGTATACCCTTGATATATAAAAGAGACCAGCTTCTTAAAAATTTGGAGGTTGTTTCAAGTCATAAGTCCCACATCTTGAAACTTCTCATTGTTGGTGTTAGAACAAGCACAATTTTAAATCATCAATAGTTTTTGGCACGCCTAGTGGGACCAATATTGAAGTTTCTTTCAAGATCGTATGAACTAGAGAGTTACGAGGAGTCATAGCTATGGACCAATAACTAGATCACAATCTACTATAAATCCAGGTATTCTTTTGCCACCTTTGGTAACTAGTCCAAGAAGAAGAGTCAACCAATTTATACCAATACCAAGAGAAAATATGGGAGCCCCTATACCCACAAGAAATTATGCAAGTTGGAACACTGGTAGTCCATTGATTCTCCCAATACCACCAACCACTTGGGACCCTATCCTAGTGAATGCCCTAAAATCTCTACCCAAATTCAGTGGGCAAGACTTTAAAACACCTAAAGAACATCTGTAGGATGTATTAGATGTGTGTGTTATACATGTTGTCACATAGCAAAATGTGGCCATAAGATTATTAACAGCTTCTTTTAAAGTGAAAGCTCTAGAATGGTATCAGTCTTTGACCCCAAATACCATATCTACATGGGATCAACACTGAGATCTTTTTTTTGAAAGATTTGAAGAGAAGGGTGATAAGTGTTCTTTGTTACAACAATTAATTACCATTCAAAGGGCACCACAAGAAGCCATGACTGACTTCGATTCTAGATTTCAAAAGACTTGGGAAAGAATTTTTACTACAATTAGACCATTACCAGGTATGGCTATAGTATTTTATCTTAAGGCTTTGAATTTAGATATATCTATTATGATTCAATCACTTAGAGGACATACTTTGCCAGAGGCTTATGACTATGTGGTCAGAGCTGAGAATAATTTAATAGATGCTAACAATTTGCCCCCAAGGCCTCCCATGCCCATGTTTCCAGAGATTTCCTTGAAATTAACTCAAGAAGCCCCTAAATCTATAACCCCACTTGTGTCTATGTACACATATCCTCAAACACATGCTAAATAAATTATTCCCACTCAGTCATTTGAGCTTGATGATATCAAGAATATCTTGAGGACATTTTCTAATGAGTTGATTAATATAAAAAGACAACAAAATACTTTCCCTAGGCCTCCATATCAAGGCTATCAAGGAAATATATTTTTATTTTAGCCAAACCAATACCAGGGTCCTTTGAGACAAAATAACCCTTAGCTAGCAAACCAATTAGTTGCAGGCCCCACACCCTCATAGACTATTCCTCCCAATTCAAATAGGGAGATTGTTCCAAGGCAAAATAATTATGTGGATAATACTAATGCCTAGTGTTTCCTTGGCAATAATGCTCATACACCTAGAGATTGTCCTATGGGTAATCTACAATAAAAGGTGGTAGAGCAAAGAAGAATGGATGGTCAATTTACAAGTTCCAGTGACAATCAAGCCTACCAGTCTTCTGGTATGCAGAATTTAGTCTTAATGGCTCATATGTAAGGGATGTATTTATAATAAGAGAAAGAAATAGCCCTAGAATATGCTTTATTCTCATGGGTTGAAGATGAAGAATCAGTATTCTTGAATGAAGTTTCTACTTCCAAGAAACCAGTGGTGCCATTAGACTACTATACTAGATCAAAGAGAAGAATGCTGGAACAGCCTAAAGTTGTAAACAATAAAGTTATGGAGAATACTCTATTTCAAGGTCATCAAAACACAAGAGTTAGGCAAGAAGTGTTTCAGCCAGTGCAGAACCAAGTAATTCTTGGACAAATTCAAGAAAGGGCAAGATATCCTAATCTTCCAAGAATTCAAACTTTATGATCAATGAATGTGGTTGATCAACTAAAGATGACCCCAACAAAAGTATCAATTTGGGACATATTAGTTATTCCTAAACAAAGGACACTGTTACAAGAAGCTCTTCAAAATCAAGCAATGCCCAAATGTACTGAAGGACCTGTTGATAAAAGAAAGCTCAAAGACATAGTTCATCTATAGACAAAAACTTTAGTGAACAATGCATCAGAGGTAAGCAAATCTAAACTAGATTCCTTCTATTTAACTAAGATAGGTGACTGGACTAAGCATAATCAGGAAAAAGAAAATAACCACTTGTTAGCTATGACACATAGTGATCCAAATGAAAATTATAACTCTACTGGTTTGGGCACTTATGTTATTTTTGATGAGGACCATGAAATCCCAAATGTTTTAAGGGAAGAGACACCAACTACTCAAGGATCTAAAAAAGATTCAAAAATATGGACTTTAAATTTTGATGGGGCTAGAAGTGAAAATGGTGCTGGAGCAAGAATTTATCTTACTGCTCGAAATGGTGAGAAAATTTTAAGAGCTATCCATTTTCAATTTGCTTATACTAATAATGATGCTGAGTATGAATCTTTAGTACATGGGCTCCTATTAGCCAAGAAAAAGGGAATAAAGAATCTAATAGTAAAAAGAGATTCAGAATTAGTATTAAAGCGAATTAGAGAAAAGGCAATAGCAAAGAATGTCAGGATGAAATCCTATAAGCACAAAATTTGGGACTTAATAGAAGATTTTGAAGCTTTTAATATTGAAGTAGTTCCTAGGATTCAAAATTTTGAAGCTGATAGGATAACATAGATTGGTTCACAGTTTGATCTAGCAACTAGCTTATTAGTTAATAATGAGTCAATAAAGGTTATAGTAAGGCCAACTATCCCAGATAATGATGAGAATTGGCAAGTATTTGAGAATGATTTTCAAATACTCTCATTCTTACAAAAATCAGGGGAATTTGTCGATCAATTGCAACCAAATATTGAAGAAGCATATGGGGATCAAATTATATAACTAAAGAATAATAAGCTCCCCAAAGGTTTAATCACTTTAGAGAGCCTTTTTGATCCAGAAGATGTAAGCTTGGAGAAGAAAAGGTTCCAAGCAAATAAATAAAATTATTCTAAAATTGAGGTGAGTGAAGAAAAAAATTAAAAGTTGGAAATTCTGCAACTCAAGTAGAAAAGGAAAGGCTAATTGAATTATGCAAAAAATATGATAGAGTCATAGCCGTAGCTATGCAGACCTTCATGGGTATAATAGAGACATCATTCAGCACATATTAAAACTGACTAAAGGATCTAAGCTTGTTAGACAAAAATAGAGGCTAGTGAATCCAAGGATTGAGCCTCTAATGGTGGATGAGTTGCAAAAAATTTTAGATTCTAAAATAATTTTTTCAATCAAACACTCAACCTGGGTATCAAATCTGGTACCAGTTAGGAAAAAAAATGATGATATAAGACTTTGTGTAGATTTTAGAGATCTAAACAAAGCATCTTTGAAGGATCACTATCCCTTGCCCTCCATGGAACAAATTCTACAAACAGTGGCTGGATCAGAGAGATTCTTTTTGCTAGATGGTTTCTCTAGATACAATCAGATTTGGTTGGCTAAAGAAGATCAATACAAGACTACTTTTACCACCAAATGGGGAACATTTGCATATGCTAAAATGCCATTTGGCCTATCAAATGCTGGAGCCACTTTTTAGAGAGCTATGGATGTTACATTTGGGGAACTGATAAATAAAATCATCCTGATTTATCTTGATGATCTTACTATTTTTTCAAAGAATGCTACTGATCATTTTGATCATTTAGAAAAAAATGTCAAGAATTTGGAATATCCTTGAATCCTAAGAAATGTATCTTTGCTGTCCCTTAAGGCAAATTATTGAGACATATAGTATCCAAAGAAGGAGTTTCCATAGACCTAGAAAGAGTGGCAGCTATACTGAACTTACCTCTTCCAGTAAATAAGAAAGCAATTCAATCTTTCTTGGGAAAGATTAATTTCATCAGTTAGTTCATATCTGACTTTGTAGGCTTAGTGAGACCAGTGACACTTTTGCTGAAAAAAGACCTAATTTTCAAGTGGACTACGAAAGGAAGGCAAGCCTTTGAAGAGGTCAAGAAAGCTATCTCAATAGCTCTAGTACCTAGAAACCCTAAATTTTATAAGCCTTTTGTAATGTATATATATGAGGGAGAGCTCTGTATTATTGCTGTCCTAACACAGAAGGATGATAAATAGGAGGGAGAGCATCCAATAGCCTTTTTCTCGAGGACTCTTAGGGAATATGAAACTAGATATAACTTTGTGGAAAAATAAGCATATGCTATGGTAAGATCTCTAAATTTTTTTAGGTATATAGTATCAGGAAGTAAAATCTTGATACTTGTAGCTCATCCAAGTGTCAGAGAATATATCATGGAGGGTGAAATTACTAAAAAAACAAACTAGATAACTAAGATTCTTGAATATGACGTAGAAGTCAAACCCACTAAATTAGTTAGAGGTAGGGGTTTGTGCCAATATATGACTCAAGAGCTTGAAAAGATGATACCTGAAGAGACAAATTTAGGAACAAAAGAAGAAATTGTATTGAGAATACAACAAATTGATCAGGAATCTTGGGTTACAAGTAGGATTCATTTTATGAAAAATGGGATTTACCCAAGAGAACTCCCTCAAAATAAGAGAAGATACTATAGGATGCAAGGAGTTCATTTTATTTTAAGTGAATAGGTTCTTTTCAGAAGAAATTTTGATGGCAAATTGTTAAGATGTGTAGAAAAGGATGAGGCTAAGAAAATACTACATGAAATGCATCATGGAGTATTAGGTGGACATTTTAATGCAAAGACTAAAACTATAAAGGTAAGTGAAGTAGTTTATTTCTAGCCTACTTTATTTATAGATTGTTATCAGTTGGTTAAAAAATGTCAATCTTGTCAATATTATGTGGGGATGAGAAGGAATGCAATAATGCTTCTTAGTCCTATAATTGTGGATGAACCTTTTGGTCAATGGGGTCTTGACTTCATTAGAATGATAAATCTATTATCTAGTATGGGTCACAAATGGATCTTAATAGCCACAAATTATTTCACCAGATGGACCGAGGCAATACCACTCAAGGAAGTAATAGAAAATGTGATCCTTGATTTTCTAGGGAGTATCACTACTCATTTTGGGGCTTCTCGAACCATAATTTTAGATAATGCTAAAGCTTTTTTAGGGTCTAAAGTATCTGAATTTGCATAAAGCTTGAAATATATCTAAAAACTTCTAATTATTACCCTCAGAGTAATGGTTTGGTAGAATCAGCTAATAAGAACCTGATTAGACTCATCAAAAGAATAGGGGCTGATCATCACAAGGAGTGGTATAAAGTGCTTAATTTAACACTATGAGCTGATAGAATTATGCCTAAACAGGTGATCAAAATGTCCCCATATGAATTGGTATATGGGAAACCTACTGTAATTCCCCTAAGCTTGGAGATTCTTGCTCTCCAGCTGATCAAATAGATTGAAATTGAAGAAAATGGCCCCATGCAGGTCAGACTAACAAAACTTCTAGAAGTTTAAGAAAAGAGGGATGTAGCACATGATTCATTGATAAAGCATCAAAAAATAATTAAAGACTATTTTGATAAAAGGACTTCAAATCCCCATTTCAAAATAGGCTCAATTATTTTGAAATGGGATGCAAGAGCCACCAAACTAGGTCAACACACTAAGTTTGAAGCATTATGGACTGGCCCTTATAAAATTCAGGCATGTAAATAGCAAAATTCATTTGAGCTAGAAATGATGAAAGGTGAACCTGAAGAGATTCCTATAAATGGAATCTATTTGAAACATTTTAGTTAAACTTTGTTTTTTTAGCAATTTTAGATCATGCAGGAGTTGTAGATTCTTTTTGAGCAGGCTCAAAATTCCTTGGGGTCGCCAATAACTGTAGAGTAAAAAATACTCTATGTTTCATTCTAATTTTTAGTAGTGCATGATCCAGATCACTATCCCTACATAGTTTGGTTCAAGATGGTGAAGTTTTGAATTAGAGCGCAGGCTCTAATTTCCTTTTGATTCATTTTTCTCTAAGTGTTGAAGTCAAGCGAAAGTTGCCAAGTGTCATTTTCTGAGGCACTTCTCATAATTTCAATAAAGCTGTAGAATGTGCCATGTGTCCCATAACAACTCAGTGGAATGCAAAAAGTGTTGACATCTGCATTTCATATTGGTACCTATGTTTCATCTCTCTTTAGCGAAAGTTTTCAAAAAGCTAAGTATTAGGATCAGGCAAAAAGTGCCAAGTGGCAATCACAGAAGGTTTAATTTTGCTTTTCTAAAAGCAACAAAAGATGCCATGTATCCCATTAGAATAGAGCAAAAGCCACCAGATGTCAAGATCCAAATTATCTTCATTTTTCTTCACTGATATAGCAAAGATTGTGGTGGGTTTCAAGTTTTATTTCTAAAGCAAGCAAAAGCTGCCAGGTGTCACTGCCCATGTAAATATGAAATGAGACTTAATTATTTCTATGATATAAATAGAGTAAAGTAGAGACCACCACGTGTCACCTTTTGTAGGGTTCTAAAAAGGTAGCTAAAAGAATCAGAGACTACCACGTAACCCTAGATAAGTAAAGCAAAGATTGCCACGTGTCCTTTGATGAAGCAACAAAGATTGCCACCTATCCTTGTGCCCTTTTAAAGTTACTCAAGTAAGAAATGCTATGGGTCTTATTTTTTTTAAGTTGTTAAGGTCTCAAGGAAGTGGATTGTGATAGGTGTCAACTGTGGAACATTCATAAGCAAAGACACAAAAAGAGTATAAGTTACGTGGAAAGTGCCGCGTGTCTTCAATAGGTGCTACAGAACATGCCAAGTGTCATCCTTAAATGTCTCCTAAAGTAATAAGAAGGTTTTCAAGGAATTGGCTAAGTGTCATCTTCTATTTAAGAGAAGGGAGTGTCTTGCGATCTATTTTGGCCAATGAACTACTAGAAGACAAAGCATTTCAGAATCTATGAAATATCTTCGGTTAGATTTTAGTTGGGTTGTTAGATTTGGAACAAGCAGACAATTTGGAGTGAATCCAAGGCTATAAATAAGGGTGCAGATATCACCGTAAAGGAAGGAGAGACCAGAGAGAATTTTTTGAGAGAATTATTGTTGAGATTTTAGACTTTCTAGAGCTATGACTAGGAATATCATTTGCCTTTGTTCCATCTTCTTAAGTTGGAAGGTTTATGTAACTGTGCATATTTCTATGCCTCTTATGTGACTAGAGAATTAATGAGAAGATTAAATCTTGTGCCTTTGTTGATACTTTTTGTCTCATTGCAAAAGTAGTCTAGGCTGTGTTGTCAAGAGTTTAGACTTTCTAGAGCTATGATTAGGAATGTCATTTGCCTTTGTTCCATTTTCTTGAGTTGAAAATTTTATATAACTATGCATGTTTCTGTGCCTCTTATGTGACTAGAAAATTCAAATAAGAAGATTGAACCCTGTGCCTTTGTTGACATTTTTTGTATCACTGCAAAAGTAGTCTATGCTATGAGCCTCTGTTTCTATTATTTCCATCTTTTACATTGATCATGCACTTGTTTTCTCTTAAATGTAAATGAATCTTACATATAGTCTCACTGTGCTCAGGATTAAGGTCAAATTACATTGAGGCACATCGCCATAGTTATATTTTCTTTCTTGCATTTGTGTTTTTGTAAAAATTCCTATCCTTTTTCCCAGTATACCCTTGATATAAAGAAGAGACCAGCTTCTTAAAAATTTGGAGGTTGTTTCAAGTCGTAAGTCCCACATCTTAAAACTTCCCATTGTTGGTGTTATAACAAGCACAATTTTAAATCATCAACATTATACATTTGGTATTACCTTGAATGGTTTTGATCTTAGAAACTTGACTTTGTAAGAAAAGAAAGGATATTTGAATTATTAAAGACACCTTATAAAATTTGAAATGTGTAAAATTTAGCACAATAAGTGGTCTTGATTAAGAATGATAAATTAGGTTTTGAACTAATATTTCAACTTTTGACTTCTAAAAGGAATTGGTCTTGGCACAATTTGACTAGAATTGGAAATTGGTCTTAGAATTAAACTTGGTTTAAACTTGAAAAAAAAGTTAATTAAAATTGGCACTTGGATTTGAACTTAGGTTTGGAATAAAATGAACTACATAATTACATAACATGAACAAGAAGTTGGAATTTTAGACTTGTTTTGAAATGACAATTTATACCAGGATAAGACTTTTGGTTCAAATTAGACAGCCTAATGGTATGGTTTAGAAAAGTAACATAAACATCGAGACCAAGTTTTAACACGTCACTTTTATTTGACATCAAATTTTGGTAGAGTAACACCTCATTTTGTGTGTATATAAATGGTTTGGACTTGTACTTGGTTTATTTGATTTGTTCTTAAGTATGAATAAGGTTTCAACACAACAATCAAGCAATAAGAAACAAAAATTATAAGGAAATGTAATAATTGATGTGGATTTACATCACATTCACTGAACCTTTAAAATGCTTACCTTGAGAGAGGATTATAAATTTTAAATGTTCATTATATAAATTATTTCAATTATTGGTGGTATTTTAACCCTGCACTTCTCTCAAAATATTTATACAAGCAAGGCAATCTTTAGAGGATGTTACCTTTACACCTCTGCATCAATGAATGATCTATACTAAAAGAGGCATTATTAGCTATCCAGATAACATCTAATAGAGGTCATATTTTTTCTAGTTTGACCCATACCTAGACTAACATGGGAATGGTCTAAGGCTATGGGTATCCTGTAACTAGATCACACCTCTAGGATTTTTTATGAGGCTAGCTCCTAAGATTGTCATAATTGGGACCTTTATCTCTAAAATCTAAAACTTTTTGGGGTGAAAAGAGTTAAAATATTGCATAAAATGAAAACTATTATAACATGTGGTGATGCCCCAAGAATTTAACAGACCCACTCTTAGGATTGAACTCTTTAACACACTAATGAAATATGAAAATAATACAATGCTCATTATGATTTCTATGCAATAATATTTCATATAGAGGTCTATTTGATACACTCAAATTAGGGAGAAATGAAAGTAAGGTCTGATTAAAGACACTTAAGTTAGGCTATCTGCTATATCTTTGAGAGATCAATGCTAAGACACACTATATGACCTATAAACAAGATTTGTAGAACTTAGGTTGTGTTTGGACATACAAAATGAAGATAACATTCATCATTTCACATTAAACAAACATAGAACACTAAATACAAATTATCAAAATGATTACAAAATGCTCTATTCACCACTCCAATAGGTTTTAAATACAATTATAGTAGAGTCTAGTCACACTACCCTGAAGGATGTAAAATAATAGCTTAAGGTCTATATTTATAATAGATGGGAAGAAAGAGAGTGGGAATTTTGACACTCAAAATGGGAAATAGCCAAGTTAAAATCTATTTAAAAATTTGTTACAACTACCCCCATGAATCAAGCTCACTCAACCCTTCCCAATTGATATAGGTCACTCCAGTCCATTCCATCATTACAATGTCTTCTCCATGATGCTTTATGGTGGCTAAAATCAATGGGATCAAGTTGCTTTTATTTTTCTCTTGGTGTAAAATTGCTCAGTGACTAGTTTTTTGATGCATGCCTGAGTGGGGAGATAGGTCACTCTCATGTAGCTAGCTTTGGCAATGGCCCCTGAAGTCTATTTGTCTATGCTACAGGTATTCAATGGCACCATATGATCTTAAAAAATCCTCTCTTGGATAAAAAAAATGTGCTTGAGCTCAGCTCCATCATGCTTGCTTGCCTTGGTTGAAAATCAACCTTTTGACCTCTACCTAAATCACTTGGAATCTCCTTGCTCTCAATTTTGATTTTCATTGGTTGTCAATGCTTGATATGGATGATTGAATCATCAACCAACTTGATCCATAAATATAATTATTCATGGATGCCTATGAGCCATCAATATTATTATATTTGAATGTATCTTTGACACTTGTTATGCACACATTCACCCTTAATCTTCACTGACCTTTTGACTTTTGCATATCATTATATCTATCTATGAGCTTGCAAGATCATGCCACTTGGAATCCCTATATTGTTATTTGGTTTTATCCTTTAATAACATGAAACTTGTTGGTCTTGTGTGCCTCTTGACTATTTGAATCATCTTGTACTATTATATTCAAATGTACAATCAAGTGTGGACCATTCGATCAACTAGGACCTATTGCTTGAAAGATAAAAATTGGTTCTTGAGCTTAAAATTGACATCCTCACTCCCATAAAATGACATTCACATGACCTCCATCTTAAGCTCAAATGAACTTTTTTTTCTTTTTCATTAAACTTGACATCCTTGTGACTATCATTTTATGTCTACATGGATGTATTTGATGTTCTCTAGACTGTCAAATTTAGGCTCATGTGTTTGAAAAGTGTCCTTCAGATATTTTATTTTAGTCCACATTATTGAAGACTTACCCTTTATAAAATCTAATTTGGGCCTTTTTGGAAGGACACTTTGCCAAAAAATTTCCCTTTGAAACCTCTGAAATAGATCACTTTGCTTGCAAGATATCCTTCAGGACTTTTGTATGGATAATTTTCCTATGAAAAGACCCTTTGGGAAAATGATTTGGGGCACTTTCTCAAAAAATATATCCTTTAAGAAAAATTTAAAGGTCCACTTTGATAAATAAAAAGACCCTTCCAAAGGATTGCTTGGGATACTTTGCTTCCAAAAAGACCTTTCAAAAAAAGTGCATAGGACACTTTGCTAAAAAGGCACCCATCAGGATTTTTGCAAAGGTATACTTTCTTGTAGAATGATCCTTTAGGGAAAGTGTATTAGACCTTTTATCCAAAAGTACTCTTCAAAAAAAATGAAAAGGACCTCTTTAAAGAAATGACCATTCGGGGAAATTGTTTTTGATAAAATGTTTGAAATAATTCTTGATACTTAAACAAAAGGCCAAAAAAGAATTCTTGAAAGAATTCATCCTAAAAGAATTCCAATACTTAGCACTTTTTGATTTGAAACACTTTTCCCATGAAAGAAATGTGCCTTTGAGAAAATTGTTATAGAATAATTTTCCTAAAAGAAATAACATTTAGCCTCCTAGAAGAATTAACCCCTATACTTTTGTTGTGGGCTTTGTGGTGTAACCCTTCCTTTGAAGGAAATACAAATTACACACTTAGCTGAAAGTAAAAAAAACTTCTAATTATAAACTTAGGAAAAATTTGAAATAATATAAATAGGTAAAGCTGGACTTGTTTCTACAACCATTAAAGCATCATGAATACCTTCCTAGATCCCTACCAACTATAATGTTGATCCTATCTCTAAACCCTTGATCCAATCAATAATGAACTTGATTTATATTATTAAAATTAGGTAGTAACTTTGCATGTGGGCCAAAATTGCCAAAAATTATGGTGACTTAGATGGCTTGCATGCCCATCTATGCAAAATAACTCAGACCATGATCAAGCCTGCTCAAAAAATGAAAAAAAAACTACTTGCAAACAAACTCTGCTTAATTTTTGAAAACATTTTTTGGAGAAATGGGGATGTAAAATAACAACAAAGCAATAAAAAAGAAAGCAAAAACCTAAAATATGAACATAACAACTAAAAAATGGTAGTGTGTAAAGTACTTGGAGGAAAAGAACAAAACTAACTACTTATGTACAAGAAGTGAGATGTGGGACTAGTAGAAGAATTTGAGATACCTCCCATTGAAAATGATGTGGAGGTTATCTAAATTTAATTTTTCAAGCTCAAAATCATTTCTCTCTTTGTAACCTGTGATGAGATAAAATCCACTCCAAAGATAGTCAAACTTGGAGTGTTTTCTTGGTTTTACAATCCTCATGCCATTTGAGGACTATATTACCTGGCTAAAATGCCTTTGATGAAGCTCTTTTATCAAAGATAATTTTGAATTATTATTGGTTAGATCACATGGCATGTATGGCATCATCCCTTATTTCCTCTAGTTCTCTTAGTTCATTTATCCTGACCTCCATTGCATCACTTTCTAGAAGCTCTAGTTGGTGTGAAAGTTCCAAAGCTAAAAGCTCCAATGAAATGGGTAGCCTTGCTTCTCTTTCATAGACTAAGAGATAAGGGGAGTTACCAATGGATTTATTTGGGGTGACCCTATCATCCCATAAAGTAGTCTTTAGTTTTATGTGCTAGGATCTTTGATTATCTTCCATCATTCTCTTAATGATCTAAATTAGGTTCTTATTAGTAGACTCAACTAATCCATTACTGTACAGGTAATAATTAGGTGAAGATGTTAGATAAATACCCTACCCAATAACCCACTCACATACCTTCATGCTGCTAAATGCCAAAGCATTATGTGATATTATGGTGGATGGTATTCCAAAATGGGTGACTTAGCTTTCATATAACTCAAGAACAAATTTCTCATTTTCTTCCTTCAAGGGGACTGCTTCCACACCCCTGGTGAATTAGTCTATGGATGTCAAAAACCACTTATGGCTAGAACTGGATGGAGGATTATTTGTGCCAATGAATTTTAAGCCCCATTAGATGAAAAGTTACTCAACTTGAATAGGCTTTAGTGGCATAATGGCTAGCTTTTGTTTCCTTGTAAACATGGTAGATTTTGAACACTTCCTCACCCATGCATTTCCATTTTTGAGTAAATTAGGCCAAAAGCAACCATATATAATGATTTTTGTAGCTATGGTTTTGGATACAAAGTGGCCTCCTTGAGGACTATCATGGAATTACTAGAAAAGCTTATCAAATTGGTTAGTTTCAACACATCCTAAAAATATACCTCCAATGTCTTTTTTGAACAACAATCCATCAATCAAGACATATGTCATTGATTGTATCCTAAAGTGTCTTCTTTGTGATACATTAAAACCCATTGGAAACTCCCCCATTTAGAGAAATCTTGCAATGTTTAGTGTCTATCTGGATGGAAAAGTGTCCTCATCTTCTTGTTGGGTGTCTTGGATTACCAAGACTGTCTCTTTTTATTCTCTCACATCTTTATCAAGATGTTCACATAATACCTTTCCTTGGAATAGATTTGTGACCCTAACTTTAATGTCATATTCCATACACTTGGTGATCCATCCATCTCTCTTTTTGTTCAAATCTCTATTAAGTATAAAATCCTTCACATTTGGGTGAGCCACCATTAGTATGATCTTACTATTTGAAACTAGATGCCTAAATTTATTTGAAACATGATTTTTAACAAAGCTATATATTTATTCATAACCCTCCAAATATTGGTTGGAAAAAGCAATGGGTTGCTCTAGACCTTGATTATTCTACTGAATGAGTATGGCAAAGATTGTATCTAATATGGAAAAGGCATATAAATATAAGTCCTTATTGAAATTTGGATTTAATAGAGTGGGGGCATGAGATATGGCCTCTTTGATGAACTCAAAGCTCTTCTTTCCTTCTCTTTTCCATGTGAACTCTTTGCCTTTTCTTAGCATATGAGTGAGTGGCTTGACCATCTCTACAAAGCCTAAAAAGAACCTCCTGATGAAGTTGATCTTGCCTAAGAAGCTCTGCAACCCTTTCTTGTGTTTGGGTAGTAATAGAGCAAGTATTACCTCTATCCTTTTTGGATTAATTGAAAGACCATATTTAGACACCATATGTCTAATAAGTCTCCCTTCATATACCAAAAAAATTCATTTCTTTAGATTCAAAGAAACTCTAAATTGTCTACATCTATAAAAAATAGATATCAAATGCGTTAGATGATCATTAGGGTCTTTTGAGAAAACTATTATATCATCAAGGTAAAGTAAAACCATATCATTCAAAAGACCATGAAAATCAATGCCCATTTCTCTTTGGAAGGTGGATATAGCATTGGAGAGTCCAAAAAATAATTTTACAATATGCATAGGTACCCCATTTTGTAGTGGAGGTAGTCTTGTGCCTATCTTCTTCTTTCACCATGATCTGATTATAGCCATAATAGCCATCAAGCAATGAGAACATTTGAGAAATTGTCACCTTTTGTAAAATTTGATCCATGGAGGGCAATGGGTAATGATCCTTTAGGGACACCCTATTGAGGTTTCTGAAGTCAACACATAACTAAATCTCTTCAATTCTTTTTCTCACTAGCATAAGGTTTGCCACCCAAGAGGAATGTTTAATTGGAAATATTATCTTGGATTCAATAAATTTATAGAGTTATTTTCTCATGAGATCCTCCATTCTTGGGTTGATAGGCATCTATTTTTGCTTGACTAGATTGGCATTACCTTCTAATTCAATGGTGTGCTACATAAGCTTGGGGTCAAATCCCTTCAACTCTTTGTATTTCCATGCAAATATATCAAAATTTTTTTTGCATAGAGAAACAAATAGAACTCTTTCCTCTATTGTATTGACCCTTCCTAGATTCAACAGATTGCCCTTAAATATCTCTATCCTTTCATAGTGCTATTCTTTAGCTAAGATGAATGCTTTCCCCTTTATTACTTTGTCATGTTCATTGAAGATGCTCTCCAATGTCAAAAGTCCTTTGGGAAGTTTGTTTGATCTCAGCTATACTATTTGATCATCATTTTGATTCTGGAACTTGTCTTGGTTCCTATGGTAGAACTTTACCTCCTACATTATAAAACATATGATTTGATCATCATTGTCAAAGACTTGCCAACTCACCTCATTATCAAGTGTAGCTGATCTATATATAATCTTGACCTTGACTACCTTTAACCCCTTCTACTATCTCATATTGGGCACCAATGGTAGTGAACCTGTCTACATGATGGTTTGCTTCTATTGGTATGGACTGGATATCAAACACCAAGAAATCTTCCATGAGGTCCCATACCTAGTGATTAGAAGGTTTTAGATGGTGACTCTTGACTGTACTTAGGCCTCTCACCTACTTAACTATAAGTTTATTGTCATGTTTGAATTTGAGGAGATAGATACCTCTCTTCCTTGCTTCTTGGAAACCATGCAAAAGAGCTTCATATTGTACTATATTGGAGGTGCAAATAAATTGGAGTCTTGTGGTAGAATGGTAATTTTTATTGGAAGGTGAAACTGACATGGCTCCCACTCTAGTTCCATTCTTTGACCTTGAGCCATAAAAGAACAAAGTCCATCTACCATTTTATTCTTGAGTAATGTTAGTTAAGGAAGGAATGTAACACCTTCCTAATGCATACAATACACTCCCAAGTCTATCTCTTTAATGATGTCATATGGATCAAATCCATGGTTATTAGCTACTCACTCATATAAATATAGGTTTGAGATACCTTATATATGACTATGGGGTTCTTGTTCAATAACCTCTTTAACCTCTTAAATATGTCACAATTAGCATTTGCCAGATTAGGCATGTAGGGATCTAGGTATAACCTAGCTATAGGTTCAAACCTTATGGTGACTTTACCAAACCTAGTTCTAAAAACCATGTATGACCAATTATATGACAAATATCCCCCAATATTAGTAGTAAATTCCTTAGACAAGCATAGGGAAAAATAGGGGGTTAGGTCTACCACCATCACATCCTGAGTAGTGACATAATTTGGACATGTAACCAAGGTGATATGAAAATCCTTCAATATTCCTACTATCTTAGTAGGGGATCCATCTAATTGGAGAATACCTTTCTCGTTAGGCACATATTTGAGCCCAAGCTTTTCTTATATGTCTTTAAGCATCAATAAGGTTGAAGCACTGAGTTAATCATGCAATTATGTACTAAACAATCCCCTATTATAACTGATATATAAAATAGGAGAAGATTTAAAATGTTAGGAGGGACAACATTTTGAGGTTGGCTTGTGCTTGGAACTTGATTGGGAACTTGGCCAGGGGATCAGTTAGGTTGACTATTATCGATGAAAATAATGTTCACTTTATCATCCCTTTTTTCCACCTAATAAAGTTTAGAGAGATCTTGATGGAGAATCTCCTTTTGCTAAGGGATACATAGAGCATCATACATGGACATAGTTACATTAGCCTTATTTAAATAATCAATAATATTAAAAGGAAGACTAGTACCTTTGGATTTCCCTTTAGAGCCAGATGCATAACTCAACATTTGAGTAACAGTAGGAATGAAAGGGGACCTATACTACTATCTATGGGATTGGGGTACTTGTTGATTTATAAGAGCTTTAGTAGCTACATCTAAAGAAGTGGGTTGTTGACTAGTTTAAAGAGGTAATGCAGAAGCCTTAGGTTTCCCCAAGTTATCCTCCAACATCCCTTTTTTATCTCTTGTCTAAGCTACAACTGATTCATTTGTCCTTTGGGCTTGTACCATATTGTCTACTACATACTCAAACACATATTCCCCTTCTTGAAAATTCACACATGTAGTACTAGTAGGTTCTCTACTCATTCTCCCTTGTTTATGGATATGAGCTTCTAATCATGATATGGTAGGCATGTTATCTTGACTCACTTGGGGGGATTATGGTGGAGGAGGCATCATGTCATGACTTTAAAATGAAGGAACATGTTGCTAATTAAGGTCTTAATACATATTTCTAGTAGTGGCCATTGCCATCTCATTGGACTATCCCTCTGACCACCATGGATCTTCTTGGGCATAGTTGTTTTGAGTTGGAATAATAGCTCTAGAATTACTTGGAGCATTGGGATTATATTTCCTTGACTGAGGCTTTTACCCTTGTCCTTGCTGATTGGTTTGATAGGGTGGCCTATTGTACTAATTTATTTGATTACTATTATGGTATGGCCTATATGGTGGAGCCTATTGCCTCTCTATTACAACCAACTTGTTGTTCTAGGATTTGAGAAGACTCTCTATCTTCTCCAATCTATCAGTTTACTCACCTTCTATTTGATAAAACTTACTAGAGTGATAGTTGGAGTAGGAGGATGTATTTCTAAAAAGAGAGGCATTGGTGGCCTTAGATCTAACTTGCTTTCTTGTATGAGGAAATTCATAGCCCTAATTACTACTTGAAAATCTCTAGGTAGGGTATTCCCTCCCATGGATTGAATCATTATAGCTACATCTAAGTTGAGAGTATTCAGATAGTTTAGAAAAACATATTTGGGTGTATGCTTGATTATTATAGGAACTATATCCCAAATCTTCTAGAATCTATAGTTGAAATCCAACATGAGCTCATTAGGGAATCTCTTGATTGTTGTGAGCTTCTCCACAAGTGAAAGATGTTCACAGTTGTCTTCAAAGTGCTTTCATAGGACCTCTCCAAACTTGTCCCAACTTTTGATTGATGTGGGGGGAAAAAATTTATACCACCATAGTGTTTTCCCTTTGAGAGAGGTTGATAACAACCTCATTGCTACATTTTCTTGAGTTATATGATGCACTGAACAAAGGTTAATAATATCAGTAATATGGTCTACATGAGTAACTAGATTTTCTATTGTATAATAGGAAAGAGACTTTAAATATAAGACTAGAATATCATCCCATTGATTGAGATTTAGAGGGATACCACCATTGAATGAGACAAAAGCTTGCCTCCTAATAATGGCAATCTAAGGTATGTGGTTTATAATAGTGTTTAGCTGAATAATACTGACTTGAACAAGAGTATTTTAGGAAACAATAGGGGGAATAAGAGGGGTATGTGTAGGCATTGGATGAGGGGCATTATTTTTTTTGTTGATTTTAAATGTATCTCAGATAAATTCACTCCCTTCCCTTTTGTGGAGGATCTTGTGATAACCCTAGAGGGCAAAAAAGATTATGCAAGCTTAGAGATAAAACTCTAAAACTTACTACTATACTTAAATATGCAACATTAGTGGTCCCACCAAGTGTGATATAACTATTAACTATCTAGATAGCACCCAATAGATGTCAAATTTATTCAAGTCTGACCCATACTTAGACTAACATGGGAATGGTTTAAGGCTATGGGTATCTTATAACTAGACTAGACCTCTAGGATTTTTTATGAGGCTAACTCCTCAGATATTTAGAATTTGGACCTGTATCTCTAAAATATAAAACTTGTTGGGGTGACAAGAGTTAAGAGACTACATAAAATGAAAATTTCTCTAACATGTGGTGATGCACCAAGAATTTAACAAACCCATTCTTAGGCTTAAACTCTTTAACACACTAATGAAATATGAAAATAATGAAATGCTCACTATGATTTCTATGTGATAATATTTCATTATAGGTTTGTTTCATGCACTCATAAGGGAGAAATGAAAGTAAGGTCTGGTTAAAGATACTTAAGTTTGGCTATCCACTATATCTTTGATAAATCAATGCTGAGACACACTAAATGACCTGCAAAGAAGATTTATAGAAATTAGATTGAGTTTAGACATACAAAAGGAAGATAAAATTGACCATTTCACATTAAACAAACATAGAACACTAAATACAAATAATCAAAATGACTATAAAATTCTCTGTTCACCACTCTAAGAGGTATCAAATATAATTCTAGTAGAGTCTAATCATACCAGCCTAAGGGATGCAAAATAATAGCTTAAAGGCTATATTTATAGTAGAAAGGGAGCAAGAAAGATGGAGTTTTGGCACTCAGAAGGGGAAATAGGCGAGTTTAAATCCATTTGAAAAGTTGTTACAAATATCCCCATTAAGTTAACTTAACCCTTCCCAATTGATCTAGGTCACTCAAATCCATTACATCATTATAATATCTTCTCTGTGATGCTTCATGGTAGCTACAATCATTAGGATCAAGTTTCTTTCATTTTATACTGGTGTGAAACTACTTAATAAATAATTTGTTGATGCATTCCTAAGTGGGGAGAAAGGTCACTCTCATGTAACTCACTTTGGCAATAATCACTAAAGTCTACATGTCTATCTTATAAGTCTTCAATGTTGCCATCTGATCCCAAAAAATCTAATATTAGCTAAAAATAAAACATGCTTGAGCTCAGCTCCATCATGCTTGCTTGCCTTGATAAAAAATTGACCTTTCATCCTCTGCCTAACTCACTTGGGCTTTCCTTACTCTTGACCTTAATTTTTATTAATTGTCAATGCTTAATCTAAATCCTTGACTCATTGACCAACCCAGTTTGTTGATCTACCCATGTATGGATGTGAACAAACTATTGATCTTCTTCTTGTTGAATATATATTTAACACTTGTCATACACACATTTACCCTTAAGATTCATTAACCCTTTAAAATTTGCATACCTTGGATCTATTTGTGATCTCAAAAGATCATGCCACTTGGCATCCCTACATTGGTCTTTGGTTTTATCCTTTGAAAATGTGACACTTGTCAGTCCCACATGCCTCCTAACTATTTGACTCATCTCACATAGTTGGATTGAGATGTACGATCGAGTGCATACCATTTAGTCAATTAGGACCCATTGCTTAAAAGCCAATAGCTTGTTCATGAGATTAAATTTGACATCCTCACTCCCATCAAATGAGATTCATGTGATAGTGATCTTAAGCTCAAATGAACTTTCTTTTCTCTATCATTAAACTTGACGTGCGTGCGACTATCATTTGATGTCTGCATGAACATATTTGACATTCCACAAACCATAAAATTTAGGCTCATGTGTTTGAAAAGTGTCCTTTAGAGATTTTTTTTTGGTTTAAATTGTGTAAGACTTACCCTTTAAAAATTCTACTTTGGGCCTTTTGGGAAGGACACTTTGTAAGAAAAGTGCCTTTCAAAACCTCTGAAATGGATCACTTTGCTTACAACATATCCTTCAAGATTTTTGAATGGATAATTTTCCCAAGAAAAGACACTTTGAGAAAACTATTTGGGGCACTTTCTTTGAAAATATATCCTTCAAGAAAATTGTAAAGGTCCACTTCACTGAAGAAAAAGACCCATTAGAAGAATTGCTTGAGACATTTTACTACCAAAAAGAACTTTTAGGAAAAATGCATAGTACACTTTGCTGGAAAAGTGCCCTTTGAGATTTTTACAAAGGTCTAATTTATTGTAGAATGATCTTCTAGAGAAAGTGTATTAGAACTTGGTCCAAAAGTGCTCTTTGGAAAAAATGAAAATGACCTCTTCAAACAAATGACCCTTCAGGGAAATTATTTTAGATAAAATGCCCAAAAATATTTTTGATACTTGAACAAAAGGCTGAAACAAAACTCCTAAAAGAATTCCTCCTAAAAGAATTCTAATACTTAGCAATTTTTTCTTCAAAAAATTTTTCCTAAAGAAGAAATGTTCCTTTGAGAAAATTATTGCAGAATAATTTTCTTAAAAGAAGTAACACTTAGCGAAAAAATAGGTGAAATAATTCCCAAAAGAATTTATCCTTGTACTTTTGATGTGGGCTTTATGGTGGAACCCTTCCTGTGAAGGAAATACAAATTCCATACTTAACCAAAAGTAAAAAAAAACTTCTAAGTATAAACTTAGTTAAAAATTAAAATAGTATAAATAGGCAAAATTGTACTTGTTCTTGTAAGCATTAAAGCATCATGAACACCTACCTAGATCCCTACCAGTTATAATGTTGATCCTATCTTTAAACCCTTGATCCAGTCAATAATGGACCTCATTCATCTTATTAAAACTAGGTATTAACTTGGCATGTGGACCAAAATGGCCAATAGGCATCTAAGAAGCAATCCAAGATTGGACCATTCATGATAGGGTCTTGTCCCTTCACAACCACTTCAACCATAAGGGTCTTAGTGAAGTAATATTAGATTTGAGGTTTATTTATAATTTTACATGGGATTTTTAAATGGTCCCTTTATACCTCATAGTACATGGGAATAAATTCATTAATGAATAAGTTTAATATCATTTATAAGATTGATTATTTCTAGTTGTTTCAGTGAATTTCAGCTTATATTTTGAGAAAAGAAGAAGAAGAAACTAAATATGGGTATGGCTAGAAAATCTATTTGATTATGTGCATGTTGAATTAGATGATTATGAATAAGTCCTCTTTGGCTTGAGAGTATGACCTAAAAATAAAATAACAATAAAATAAATGGTTGGTTAGATAAATAACTAAATGGATTGCCTAGCACTAGCTAGATCCCAAAAGTAAGAGCTTCCTCGGGGGCTATCAATCCACATGATTTAAACAACTAAATTTATAAATGAAATGATAAGATAATTATATAAATAATCAAAAGGTATTAAAATTGAATACAATAAATTCTTCTTAAATAAATAGACTAGAAATGACTAATATAGAAATAAACAAGTTAACACTAGTGCTAAATGGGTCAAGTGTGCTTTAAAAAATTAGGAAAGGGTTTATGAATAGGTAGGGACACAAAAAATTAGATTTGGTTGGGGGTAAAAGGGTAAAAATAACTTTATATTATTTCTTACCATAGTGACAATTGACAGTTGAGGTGATCATCAATGGTTAAGGTGACCATTGGTGGTCAAGGTGACTGTCGGTGGTTGGATAGACCATCGACAGTTGAAACAACCATAGGTGGTTAATATGTGTTGATTGTAGGTGATAAATCATTGATTAAAAAGATCAAAAATTTTGATTCTAAGAGATGTGTTAGTGTTGGGTTAATTAAAAAATACAAATAAATTAAATGAATATTAGAAAATAAGTACTTATCTTTTATGAGGTTGATTTGGTGATTGACTGAGGTGGTTGACCTATTGGTAGATTTAGGCATAATTCTGATAGAGTAATGGTACTTGATGCTTTGGTGAAGTGGTGGTGGTAAGTCAAATCTTTGACATGATGGTTAGATCAATAGATTACTGATGATGATTAACTTACAAAAAGAAAATCTAGATGAACAAGCTCTTGATAACAATTATAGATGAATTTCACCTCCCTGCTCCTCTCTTTTTATAGGCAAGGAAGGAAAGGTGAAACAAGATGTTAAGTAGGATTTATAATTTTAAATCACATATGTAATGACTTGTACATGGATTTAGATGAGTTATTTTTAGAAAAGTAAGATGGGTGTTTGCATGTTAGCTTTTAGGATGGTGGACCCTGACTGTCAATGATCAAGGTGATCATCGATGGTCATCCTGACCATTAACAATCAAGGGCTAAGGTAAAGAGTGGATAAAAGGGTAGGTTAATTTAGTTGGTTAAACTAACCATGATTGGGATTGGTTAAGGGTTGAAGGGTCAAATTGGTCCCAAGGGGATCTTAAGGTGGTCCAGGGGTGTTTTGACATTTAGAATTATGGTGTGTAGATTTTTGGTGTCTATATTTTGGCCTTTTTTGTTATGAAACTTTGAACCAACAAACTACAAAACAAAAAAGGATTACTGGTTAAAGGTCTAGTTGTCCCAAGTATGGGAGGTGTTCCCCCTCAAACTAGGGGTCGATGAGGTGAAGCAGAATTGGGTACGAATTTGATAAAGTGGATGAAGGTGATGATGAAGGTGGATGTCATAAAGCTGGGTGATAAGTTGGGAACTAAAGTGTAAAAAAGTGCACAAAGTGAGACAAAAAGGTGTAATAGCTAAGATCATGCATAGACTAAGTTATCATAGTTGGTAAAAATAAAGGTTAGTGTTATAAGGATAAGTGATAAGTAGATCGTATGACTAAATTTAGGCATGGTGGTTGGGTACACTCATAAACGTAAGTCTTCTATGCAATATCTATGTTTAGTGGGTATCTAAGGTAAGAAGTGCTCTTAATGAAAACAAAAAATAGTCAAGTGTCATGGGTATTCAAGGTAGGAAGTGCTTCCAAGAATGCACAAGTGGGTTGGGTATACATGAGGTGGCATAAGTTCAAAAATTAGTCAACATAATAATTGTTATCATTATGGTGAACAAGACTAGGCAGAAGTTATAAAAAAAACATGCACTAGTTTACACTGAAATGGATCAGTGGTGAGGTGATGAGGTGGTAAAGTTGGAGGGAGAAGGTAATCTCCATGGGTGGGTATTTGAAAAATTTGGTGTGGAAGGGGAAGTGAAAATTATTTCCCACAACTTGACTATTAGTAGTCATGGGTCTAAAAGGTGACTGTCGACGGTCATCTTGACCATCAATGCTTAGGGGCAAACCCTAAAAAGCCATAGAATAAAAGTAAAAATTGGATTTAATTTCACTCATTATAACTTGTTGACCTTAAATTTATGGAATTTTGGCATGTTCAAGTCAAAATACTACTGATGAGGACTATGGAGGAGTTGACTATTAGCTGAGGTGGAGAGTGGACCGAGTGGACCGAGTGGACTAGTGAGGATGTAGGGTGGGCATGAATGTAGATGAAGATGGGTAGGTCTATGAATTAATCCTTTATGATGGTCACAAAATGAGGTAGGTGGAGCATTTAAATTGGTAGATGTATTTAGACATGCAGTTTCATTGAGTGTGCAAGTTGATTATTAAGTGGGTAGGGTTTAGAGTGATTGTACTAGGTTATGCCCTAAGGGTATGGTTTTATGTATTTAGGTCAAAATAGCTAGTGATTCAAAAAATTAGGGAGGGGTATGTTTAGGTAGGGGTGGGAAAGGGAAAATTTTGAGGTAAATATGTTGGGTTGGGGGGGTTTTGGGTGTAGGTTGGGGTAAAATAGGATTTGGGTGTTTCACTCATAGAATACCACAATGACCATCAATGGTTGGGTCTGACCATCGATGATCAACATCTATAAAGTGATGGATGTTTGATCGTCAGCAATCATTATGACCATTGATGGTCAAACTAGCTAAATTTTTGTTTAATGTTTATAAAGTCTCTTGGGTTAGGTTTGTTGGGAGATAATGTTAGATTTATGAATGGTTGATCAACAGGTTGGTTGGGTAAATGTTTATAAGTGATAAAAAATAATGAGTGGGTGGTAAAAGAGTATAGATTTTAGAGGTAAATGCTAGTAGGGTGATGGTTAAATATTTTTAGGGTAGGCACAAGTTGAATAAGGTAAGCTTATAGTGAATCATAGTATAGAGAACTAAGTTATGTTTTTAAATGAATGCTTGTAGGCCTAGGAGTAGATACAAATGCATAATCAAGTGCCATACATCTTCATGGAAATCCACCAGGGGATGACCCCAGCTAATTAGGATCATATGGAGGAGGTTGACTTGGGAGAGATGTGGCATTACTAACATGTGCCACATGATGTGTCTATGATCATAACAATCAAGAGATGGGATCCAACTATGAACACCTTCTTACTACTAATCGATGAGATCATGATCTTGCCAGAGGATATGCACAATATTACATGGTTACCCCTATAGGGTGATCTAATCTACCACATAGAGTAAGAGGACCATGAAGATCACTTTGAGCTATTATATGATGATGACCATGATTAGGTTAGATGGTATGCTAGGGGATTCAGTTACAACATGATATATGAGAGGGTGTTAGGTAAGAGGAGACTCATGACTATGTTGATGATTACTATTTCATTTTTTTCCATTCCTAACTTGAGTAGTGAAAGGTTCTCATACTTACTACTAGGGGTGTTGGTTGAGTTTCTACTAGGGTAGACTATATTCAGATGGCTACCTATTCTCATGGTATATATATATATATATATATATATATATATATATATATATATATATATATAAAAGGAGATATGGGGATTTAGGTCCCATAGGAGGTACACCATTAATGTCTATCTTGTTATACACTACTAAGACTATGAATAACTAGGTACTGAGGCTGATGGGATTGTCATGGATGGGATATGCGTCGATTGAGTTCCTAATTGGTTACATGAGGTGGAGAGTTAACTTTGATACTTTAGGTGAAAGAGGAAGATCCCAAAATATTAATTGGTTTAGGGGTGCACTAGATGCACTAGTTACTAATAATATTACTTGGAGACCATATGTTCATTTTCTAGTATGGCCTAGCTATAGGAGGTAGACATTGTTCATGTAGAGTTATATGTGGATCCTTGGTAGGATAGATGGGGATGTAGAGATTATTCCTTTTGATAGGGTAAGTAGGTAGTTCATCCTATTTTAGGGTATTCCCCAAATACAAGTGTGAGGACTCAAATATTTTATTTCTAGAGCCACATCTAATCAAGACATTTCTAGATCATTAAGAGATACCATTTAATCCATAGATAGATGATGCTAGTTTTGTAGAGGGGTACATGTTATGATACTAAGATTTATATGTGGCTATAGATTTTAGTAATGGTGATGATGGTAAGAGGCTAATGGATGTAGACCCAATTGGGAGAGGAGGCCATAAGGCATAGGTACAGGGGGCTAGCCTTAATGCACAAACATGAGTGGCACTAGCCATGACATAAGCACATGTGGTATAATTATAGGGGTAGGTGTCTACATTATAGGATTAGCTAGCCACTATGATAGGTGAGAGGGATGAGGCCATAGCTACACTAGACTAGGTCACCCAGGAGTGAGATGCTCTAATACAGGCTGGAAGAGTAACAACAACACTAGTAGGTCTAGTAGGAACCATTGATATGTATAGGTATATAGCCACCATATAGGAGTTGAATTTATATGATGTTATAGTCTTCACTCACTACCTAGTGGAGCCATGATGAGGTGAACATAGGGCTTGGCTAGCATGTGGGGTAGGTGTATTGACACTTGGTCAGTGGGTAACATCTATAGTTGGATACGAAGGTACCTTAGGATAGGCATTAGGAGGCATTGGTGCTCTAGGAGACAATGCTGCCCTAGGGGCATAACCATGACATAATTCAAATATAGTTATATACTTTTGTTTATCATTTTGATTTTAGCCTATGATTTGATGTGATGAGATGTACATTTTGATAGAGAGAGACGTATATTTTTTGTATACATTATAATGCTATTTGACTCATGAGTTATATATATGGTCTTTCTTTATTAATCATTACTCATGGTCTATGATTTGATTTGATGTTAATGCTTATGATGTGATTCTTATATTGACTATGAATGCTTATGATGTGATGCTTATATGGATTATGCTTATGACATGCTAAATTTTAATGAGTATATGCTTCATCATTTAGACTTAGACATGTGATGAAAATGGTTAATTGTTTTATTACTCATGGATGTTATGATGTTATTATGCTTGTTATGGTTATGTGTTCACTTATGACACATGTGCATATGCTTGTTGTTAATTTTTTTAAGATAAAACACACGAGGTAAGTTAATTAACAATACTAGATGTGAGAACAAATAATATAATCAAGGTAAAAATGTTGTCATGAAAATATCAACTAGTTATGATAGGATAGGAAGAGGAAATGATTCTTCTCTTTGACAAGGACTAAAACAAAACTAAATTTGGATTGGATTAATGAACATAATCCCTTTCAATTCTTTGTATTAGCATTTGTTAGTTAGTTAAAAAGGGTGTCTAGATCACATAATGTTAAGTAAGTTTAAAATCCCTTGCTTATAGTGTATAAAGGGGGGATGGATGAAAATGGAACCTTTGTGTGAGACTAGCATGCCTCTTTTTTAAGTTTCCAAAGAGTCAGTATAAATAAGTTTATGTCATACAAAGTATAGACTGATCAATGCAAGAAGTCTATTCATGAGATCCAATTAAAACTTTCAATATTTAGTTTGATTATGAGATCCAATTGTAGCTTTCAATGTTTAGTTTTCTTATGAGAGCTAATTATGGATTTAAACATTATTATGTTTACACTTTTTTATTGATAATGGGTCTTTTGATTATTTACTTAGGAGGGTTAAGGAAGCTAATCAATGTGGGAAGATTCCAAGAAATTTCTCTATTTGACAAATGCTTTAATCAACCATCCTTCGATAGAGTGGTCTAAGTTTGTGTGATATGTTTAATGCATTTGATAGCTATCCTTCAAGGGAGAAGTCTACCTTACATTGAATAATTTCAAATATGTTTTTAATAGCTATCCTTAAGGGGAGAAATCTACATATGCTAGGAATGACCCATGATTGCTATTGGCTTGGATTTGACTTTTTATTGTTTTGTTTGAAATTTATTGATATAGAATTGCTTAGGTTAGTTTAAAGGTTCACCTTTAAGAAGGAAAAAATATAAGCACAAGAAGATTGAGTAGGTGTAAAGGGGCTTAGGTGACAATAAACATGGGAATCCATCACTGGAGAAAGGGGAAAAAAGTACCATGAGAATCATGCCATGGGTAGAGTCATGGTACCCATTGTTCAAGATTAGGATATGACTATGATGGATAATCACATGATTAAATTTTAATCAGTTGACCCTAAAATAAGGAGATGAATGTGGTTAAAAGCAAGGGATGAGCTTAAGTTAAAAAAAAGGTGAGATTGATCATACTTAAGAATATAATGGATGCAGATGCAAAGTATTGAGGGGCTCAGACTTTAGGTTTCCATCAAGTGAGGATAACCAGTAAGATTTTGATCCATACTTATGGGTTGTGATAGAGGGTCCAAGCCAATTTAAAGCAAATTTGCCCCACTTGTTTTTCTTCATATTGGTGATATGTTGATTTTCCTTTAGGATGAGGTCTTCAATGTTGAATTCTTGCACTCTAAGGTATTTGTTATAGGCATGCTTGATGCACTCTTGATAGACATGATGATGGGTAAGGGTTTCTAAGTGAATCTCAAAAAACTAGCTCAAGCTGGGCTAAGCAGCGTTGATGATAATCATCCTCAAAAATGATATTTTTCAAAGATATACAAAGAGATGGTATTTTGAGTTCAAGAGGTAAGATGACCTCTAATCCAAACACAAGAGAGAAAGGGGTAGTACCTGTAGGGGTTTTAATGCTAGTATAATATGACCATAAGGTGAAGGGGATGTTAGGGTGTGGAGCTAAAAGCTTCACCTTACTGCAAACATGGAGGTTTCTGAGCATGATAGTCACTGGCGTCGGTAGGCCACAATCAATGTCAGTCAGGGATTAGTGTACAAGAAACTGACATCGGTAGGGATCAGCCGGTGTCAATCACCTCTAGGCAGACAGGGACCGATGTCGGTTGCTTGTGGTGGTTCCATAACTTCTATTGACGAGCAGTCGGTTAAGTGAACAGGTTGTTTGCATGATGAAGACTAGTTCGAGTCTTGAGCCACAAGTCTAATCATTATATGCATGAGATCTATATAATAGACTCATGGGCTATATTATTAAGTGTAGAACTCAAGTGTAGAACTTGGAGAGTTCTTCCCATGGTAGAATCATGTAGGATTCTTCATGTATGTAAGATCAGGTTTGATATGCAGGGTGTTGCAGGATCATGGTGGAGATCTACATGTGATAAGTAAGATCAAGTTGGTCTGTAGGGGTGTGTATATGCGAGGGTCAAAAAGAGATCAATGGGGGAGTAAGATCTAAGGTGACAACAATACATCAAGGAGTAGTATCATGGTTAGATCTACTTAGAGTACCGATTTGTACTCGATTGTACTGGAAGTATAATGAGGTGAACAACAGCTTGTGTTAACTGTGTGTTGTGACCTATTTAGAGAAGATTACTCTGGAGGGAAGATTACTGGGAGCCCTTGAGGAGGAAGCCTCACAGAGCTGGAAGAAGTGTGTGATCTCTTTATTGTAATTTCCTTTATAATGAGTTGAATACAATTATGTGTTGCCTCTCATATTTTGTGTGCTATTTCTCATTGATAGTTATTTGTTCTTCTGGTTAATTCTGCATGTTTAAGTTGCTTATACAATGGTAATCATGTGTGGTCTTGAATCTGACAAGTTGTGTCAGAGCTTTGGGGAACTTTGATCTTGTCAAATGGTATTAAAGCAAGGTTGGATGTTCTCAGAGCGAGTTTGACTAACAGATGGCCTAGATCTAGTTGGTGGTTTGTTGATTATAGGTTACTCACAGGGGTTTCTGTTTGAGTGGGAGTATAGTAATGGCAGAAGAAGGTAAGCTGAGAATGAAGAAATTTAGGCACAGAGTTAACACCACAAGGAGTGTGGTGGGAAGTCTTCAGGATTCATCTTGAAGAGGAATACAAGCCAAGATTTAGATTAGACAAAGTACTGGTTTAGGTATAAGTGCAACTATTTATCTCTAAGTGGGAGATTGTTAGGGTGTGGAGCTAAAAGCTTCACCTTATTGCAAACATGGAGGTTTTTGAGCATGACAGTAACTAGCATCGGTAGGCCACAACTGACATCAGTCAGTGATCAGTGTATAAGAAACTGACATTGGTAGGGATCGGCTGACGTCGGTCACCTCCAGGCAGATAGGGACTGATGTCAGTCACCTGTGGTGGTTCCAGAACTGCTATTGATGAATAGTCAGTTAAGTGAATGGGTTGTTTACATGATGAAGATTAGTTTGAGTCTTGAGCTGCAAGTCTAATCATTATATGCATGAGATCTATTTAATAGACTCATGGGCTGTATTGTTAAGTGTAGAAGTCAAGTGTAGAACTTGGAGAGTTCTTCCCATGGTAGAATCAAGTAAGATTCTTCATGTATGTAAGATCAGGTTTGATATGCATGGTGTTGCAGGATCATGGTGGAGATCTACATGTGATAAGTAAGATCAGGTTGGTCTACAGGGGTGTGTATATGTGAGGGTCAAAAGGAGATCAGTGGGGGAGCAAGATCCAAGGTGACAACAATACATCAAGGAGAAGGATCATGGTTAGATCTACTTGGAGTACCAGTTCATACTTGATTGTACTGGAAGTACAATGAGGTGAACAACAACTTATGTTAGCTGTGTGTTGTGACCTATTGAGAGAAGATTACTCTGGAGGGAAGATTACTGGGAGCCCTTGAGGAGGAAGCCTCACAAAGTTGGAAGAAGAGTGTGATCTCTTTATTGTAATTTCCTTTGTAATGAGTTGAATACAATTATGTGTTGTCTCTCATATTCTATGTGCTATTTCTCATTGATAGTTATTTGTTCTTCTAGTTATTTTTGCATGTGTAAGTTGCTTATACAATGGTAATCATGTGTGGTCTTAAATCTAAAAAGTTGTGTCAGAGCTTTGGGGAACTTTGGTCCTGTCAAGGGATGTGTGAATGCCAATCCCAATCAGATACTTTGACCATTTTAGTTAACATGTTGTTAAGAGTTTTATTATAGGCCTCAACTTGTCCATTCACTTGAGGGAGATAGTGCAAGGAGAAGCTTAACTTAATTATGAATGTGTCACATAGACCTTGGACTTGATTATTCTTAAAATATTTGCCATTGTTAGTGATAATCTCATAAGGAACACCAAAGTGATAGATGATGTGATGATTGATAAAGTTGACAATCTTCTCCACTTTGGTGAAGACTAGAAGAATAACCTCTACCAATTTGGTAAAATATTTGGTCTTAGTCATGATAGAATGGTGTCGTTGCAAAGAATAAGGGTTAATTTCACCAATAACGTCTAGACCCCATTGTGATAAAGGATAAAAATTGGTGGAAATATAACGACTATGGCTAGGTGCATGATGCAAATAAGTGTGTTGTTGACACTTACTTTTTCACATAATCACAACAATTTTTGTTAAGGATAGGCTAGTAATATCTAAGACAAAGGATGAATTTAACCACAACAAGGCCATTAAAGTGTCCCCCATAGATTCCATCATGTGTTTCCTTGATAGCATGAGAGGCTTCATGACTATGTAGGCAACGTAAGAGGAGACCATCAAAGCCATGTTTATAAATAATTTCCCCCATAATGGTATAATGTGAGCTAATTTAGATAAAAACTCTTTGAGCATTCCTGGAAAGCCTAGAAGGAATGATGGCAAGGTTGAGATAGTTGAAGGTCTACTGATACCAAAGGTTAGGTTAGGTTTTGTCCACATTGAAAATGGTGAGAGAATCTAGTTTGACATAAGAAGGTTGGGTGAGTCTATGGATAATGATAGATAGGTTAGATTCAAAAGGTGTAGATAGGATATAAGAGGTGAGGGAAGCCATGATATTAACAAACTTATTGGTATATCATGGGCTTGACTAGATGTGGTAGTGTTTAAATGATGATAAGAGTTCATTAACTAGTTGTGTTTACTATTGAAAAATATCATTCTTACATTAGTAAGAGATATTAATTTAATTGACCACAAGTTGGGTGTCAGCAAAGATGTTGATCATTTTGACTCCTAGGGATAATGTAGTTTGAAGGCCTATGACTAGGGCTTCATACTTAGTTATATTATAAGTACATTCAAAGTATATCTTGAAGGATAAAGGAATGGGATCACCATCAAAGGGAATAAGGATAATACTAGCTCTCCTACCATGTTGACATTTTTATCCATCAAAGAACATAGTGACTTGATAGGTAATGTCTGCTTGAGACAGGGTCATGATGGACTCATCGGGGAACTCAAGAGGAGGAGGTTGGTTGTTTGCTAATGGTTCTTTAGCCAATTAATTATTAATAACCTATCCCTTAATTGACTTTTTCTAAAGAAAATCAAGGTTAAACACCTATAAAATCATGATCCACTTGGCCATAGGTTGGTTTTGGTATGGCTTGGAGTGCATGTACTTGAGTGGATTAGTATTGGTTATGACATGGGTTTTATGGTTGAGAAGGTAGTAAAAAAGTTTGGTGGCCATGAAGACTAGAGCTAAGAAAAGCTTCTTAGTGTGGGTATATCAAGTCTTATACTCTATAAGCATGCATCTAATATATTAGACAACTTGATATTTATGTTTTTCATCCTGATGAGCAAGCATTGCCCCTAGGGAGTGGTCAGTGGTAGAGATATAATGGTAGAAAGGCTGGTCATCCTTAGGAGGGGTTAGGATAGGTGGAGATAAAAGGTACTATTTAAGTGAATTAAAGGCCTTTTGATAGTTTTTATTCCACTTAAAAGAGACATCCTTCTTCATAAGGTGGTGGAAGGGTTGTCATCGGTCCAAAATCTAGGAGATAAAGTGATGAATGGATTAGAGCGTCCCCTACAAACTATGGAGTTGATTGAGGTTTATTGGAGGAATAATTTCAAGGATGACTTTGATTTTAGCTAGATCAACCTCTATTCCTAGAAGGGAGACAATAAAACTAAGAAGTTTTCCTAACAAAACCCTAAAAATACACTTCTTGGGATTAAGGCAGACATGGTAATGGATAAGTCACTCAAGGATGATGTTGAGAATGGCTAAATGATCCTTTTAGAGTTTGGATTTTTTTTGAAGGTCATCCACATAGTCCTCTAAAATTTTGTGGATAAGGTCATATAAGATATAATTCATGGCACATTGGTAGGTTACATCAATGTTATTTAATCTGAAAGACATGACTATGTAGTAGAAGGTTCCTCATAGGGTGGTGAAGGTGGTCTTGTGATGATCTTTGGGGGCAATTAAGATCTGATTGTAACTTGAGAATCCATCCATGAAAAATAACATCTCATGACTAACTATAAGATCAACTAACTGGTCAATGATTAATAGAGGGAAGTCATCTTTGGGGTAAGTAAGGTTGAGGTCATGAAATTCCACATAAATGTGTAGTCCCTTTATGAATTTGGTGATAGGTATGACACTAGAGACCCATTGGGGATAGTCAATGGGTTAAATGAAATTGATAGATAGAAGATGATAAAGCTCTTCTTTGACAAAAAAGGCTATATGAGGGTGCATGCATCAAAGTTTCTACTTGACATCACAATTGGTGACTATGTAATGGGTAGCAATGTCATGGTCAATTATAGGTATGTTGATATAAGACCAAACAAATTATATGTTGTGGTCTTGGAGGAAAGAGGGGAAGTATAAAAGTTCCTTGACATTTAATGATTATCCAATTTGGATAATACAGGGGTTTTTTGGAGTGCCCAATTGATATCTATGGTGGATTCATTCAACATGGTCAAAGTCTTGGGAGGAAATAATTTATGGATGGAAGAATCTAGGGCACCAAGGTAGGTGAGAATGGAATCATCATCCTGGCACTGAATATTGTTAATGGTAGGAGAGTCATCTCCTATCATCTCAAGATAGATAAAAGGAATGGTTATAGTTGTCCCCTCATTTTGATAGGTTAGGGGTTTAAGGCTAATCATGTTGATGAAAAAAAAGTTAGGTGGGATGATGTCATCATCCTCACATATAGGTGGAGGAGAGGTCGGTGAGGAAGGGGTGTCTTCCTCAATAATGGTGATGGTATCTAGTTTAGTTTGCTTCTTGGTGGGTATAATGAAAACAAGCCTGTGTTTCTCATGAGGCTTTTTGGTCTCAATGGATATCAACTCATGTGGGCCATACTCATATCATCTAAGACCAAATCATTTCTAGGCACACCTATAGAGGTATGTCTTGGTGAAACTTGACTTGTCTAGATAGGAGAAGCCAGAGGTGAATGGTCAAGGTGAAGAGGAGGTGGTAGACGCATCAAGTGGTTTGTTAATTTCCCCATAGATGAAATGGGTTTGAAAGTGGGGAGGTCTAAAGAGAATAATGGTTTTGACATTGAGGTCATATCTAAGTTGGTTAGTCAGTTTCCCATACTCATGAGTAGGGAAGGCATCAAGGGATAAAAGGTGATATTCTCTTAGTGAAAGAAATTAGAATGTGGATTCCAAGTGGTCTGATTTGGGGATGTGATCAAAGGGGATGGATGAGATAGTCTACGCCTCATTGGTAGAAGGAGCTATGAATTCCTCTTTCATGGTTAAGGGATTGTATTTGGTTAAGGAGGGTATGCTAGATGGAGGTACGAGTATGCCATTGGGTTGATAAGTCATGTTGCATGATAAAAAGGGACTTGGGTCAGCTTGTATAGTGACAAGTTGACCTTCATGCTCAAATTTAATGAAATGATGAAGGGTCGAGGAGATGTAACCCATGGAGTGTTAGCACAATCATGTATTATATTGTTAAGTAGTTGTATACATTGGCAAACAATAGGCCACATAGAGGTAGTTACAAGTAGTTATAATTAGTTGTTTGTAATTGATGCATTTTGATATTATATATAATGTAGTTTGTGTTATCAATTAAAATCATCAAAGTTTCATTTTCATTTACACTCTGGTATTAGATAAGCCATATCTAGTTTCTTGGGAAGCAAGCCATGAAGTCTGAATGCAACTACAAAGGAAGAGTTCAAAGCATCCCAAAAAACTTGAAGATAGTGTTTTATGTCTTTAGAATGAGAGCCTATCACACAACCAGTAGAGGATCATGCAAGACTTAGTCCAACAATGCCATTGTAGGAAGTCTACATACCATGAATCTTGTAGTCTAATTGAAGCCCAAACTTGCAAAGAGAAGTGATACAAAGTAGTCCATTTGAGAGCGGATTGACCAGCCAAAGAGCATTACCACATTGGAAGAAAGCTGGCATTTACCAAAGAATTGTAATTTTGGACTAAGAAGACTTATAAATGAGAGCAATTAACTCATAAAATGGGTGAAATCATTCAAAGCCTTATGTAAGACTATAGAAAAGCCAAGACTATGGAAAAACATGTGAAAGCAAAGGTATATGCAAAACTCAAAGAAAATCAGTAACCAAGTGCATGGAAAAATCCATTCAAGACTGTGAAAAATGTTGGAAGAATCCATAAAGCAAAGCATGGTGAATAAGGTACATCCTTGAAATAATTTTTTTTTGAAACTTTCTAGCAACATATATTCTATTTTTCTTGTATTTTTCTTGCAAAAGTAAAGTAAGAAAACACACATAAATATGTTTGCACCCAAGTTGCTATTATCAGATGCTTAACTCTTGAAAGGGCCAAATTTTTCCACCTAGAAGATGAAGATGTAGATAATTCTTCAATTTGAATAATTATGGAGCATCATCACTAGAATAGTGACTTGTCCTACTAGACTAGATGAGCAAAAAAAGTTTGACAAGTTAGATGCGAAAGCACTCATGCTGATTACTCAGTATTATTGATGAAGTACAACCACATGTTCGTGATGCAAAGACATTGAAAGAGGCATGGGAAATTTTATCCAAAATATATGAGGAAAATAACTAGACTAGAATTTTCATTGTAATCACTTCTTCATACACTTAGTATGAAATTAGATGAAAAGGTTGAAGAGTTCTTACATCAGGGTGCAGAACTGCAAGCAAAACTTATTGCCTTTGGAGAAAAGATCAAGGAAAAGATGCTAGTTTCAATCACATTGATATCTCTCCCATCTCAATTTCACACATTAGTTACAACACTCAATATTACCAAGTGGTGTCATTCAAAGAACTAGTCAATTTACTTTAACAAGAAGAAGCAATATAGTCTGTGCATAAAGAATTTAAGGACAAAGCCCTGATCTCCAAGCAACAAGGTCTAAAATTTAAGAAAGGACCTCAGAAGTAGCCATAATAACACAAGACTAAGAAGTTGAAGTGATGGTTTTACATTTTTAGAACTTGCATGCATGATATAGGTCATTAATGATATAATGCCTTGGCTCAAGGCCAATCCAGTCGAGAGGGATCTTCCAGTAAAGAAGATTCAAAGAAATCTAAGGGACATCCTCAACATTGGAAGTAAAAAGGGCATATAGTAGTAACAAATCAAGAGGATAATGTATCAGATGATGAATTAGTATAGTAAATAACATATAAAAACCATGATGATCTTGTACTAGTCTTCCAAACCTCAACAATGATGAGCAAAGTTTGGTTAATAGACTCTGGTGCCAGTAAGCACATGATTGGATGAAAAGAACTCTTTGATTCACTAATGACTCACCCAACTAAAGATCAAATTCAAATTATTGATGATAAAGAGTACATTGTAGAAGGAATTGGACATGTCACCATTCCTCTCAGGATAAAACACTATGTTCACACAAAGGTACTCTATGTCTATGGTTTGACAACAAATCTCTTATTTGTCAAATAAATTATTGAATCACAATATAAAAGTAGAGTTTATAGTCTTGGAAAGCATCAAATCATGTCTTATTTATTGAGAAGGTTAGGTTCTTATTAAATCCTTCTTGAAGGATCAATTATTTGCCTTAGATGTAGTTTCAAGTAGTGACATTGCACTCACTACCTCTACAATAAAATCCACTGCACTTTGGCAATACCAATATGGGAATCTATCTATTGGTTCCCTCTTCTAGCTTAGTTATAAGACAATGGTACATGGCATTCTTTAGCTTTATCATTCTTTGCCAATATGTTCTAGATGTCTTACATGCAAACAACATCAAGTTCCATTTGAGCCAAGTTCCTCACATGCCAAAGAATGACTTGCTGTGGTACATACTAATCTGTGTGGACCCATGAAAACATCCCATCAAGGATTCAGGTACTTTTAGTTATTTGTTGATGAATTTTCTCACAATATTTGGGTGTTCTTTCTCAAAATAAAGAGTGAAGCTCTTGCACATTTCAAGACCTTCTATCACCATGTTGTTACATAATCTGGGAAGAAACTTAAAGTCCTTCACTCAGATCAAGGGGGGAATTCACATCAAAAGAGTTCTTGGAATTTATAAAGTAACACAACATCAAAAGACACCTAAATACTCCCTACATGCCTTAGCAAAATAGAATATTAGAATGACACAATCACTTAATCATGGAGATGGCTCATTGTATTTTATTTACTACAAAGTTGATGACACATTTTGGGTAGAAGTACAGATAGCTATCTATCTTTTCAATAGAGCACCAACAAAGATGTTACTAGACCAGATATTGGAAGAGGTATGGACAAGTCATAAATCATCTATTTCTCATCTTTGAGTATTTGGTTGTACTTCTTATATGCATGTTCTCGATAAGAAGAGAAATAAAATTGAACCAAAGACCCTCCAATGTATTTTCTTAGGGTATAACACTACCTCTAAAGCATACCATCTCATGGATCCTAAGATGAAGAAGATTTATGAAATTCATAATGTGGTCTATGATGAGTCATCATTTGACTCATTGGCATAGAAGGAGATAGAATAGACCACCTCTCATAACTATTCCCATAGTTAAATGATGATCATGAAGAAGGTGAGCTATAAGAAGGAGAATTGTTCATTGATCTTGGTAGTCTATAGGGTAATTCTTCATCAAATTAGTAGCCACAAATATGTCCTAAATGACTAGATTCCATAATCAAGGACTTACACATGAGCTCTACTCTAGACACATCATCAAGAGTTCAAACAAGAAGATAGGTGAGATATGAATTCAATCTTGCACTCATGAGTTTAGTGGTTGACAACACTAAACCAGAGATAGTTCGAGAGGCCTTAAGTCAACCCTAGTAGAATAAATCTATGGAGGTAGAATATGATGCCCTCATCAAGAATGGGACATAGGAACTTATTAATCTACCTATTGGGAAGAAATCCATTAGATAAAAATGGATCTTCAAATGAAAGTACAAGGTAGATATATCCATCAAAAAATACAAAGCATGACTTATTGCAAATGGTTATGCTTAATAAGAGGGAATTGATTATGAGGAGACCTTTGTACCCATTATGAAGATCAAGACCATCAAAATTATTTATGCACTGGTAGCACTATTGTTGTATGTAGATGACATGCTAGTTGCAGGATCACACATGCAGGATATCTCTGAGCTTAAGGTGAAATTAGCTCAAACGTTTGCTATGAAGGATTTGGGAGCAGCAAAAAAAATCCTTGGCATGAGCATTAAGAGAGACAGGAAAAATCATAGGTTGATATTGTCTCAAGAAGATTATGTGGACAAGGTGTTGAAACAGTTCAATATGCAGGATGCTAAACCGGTAAGCACACCTTTGGCTGGACATTTTAAGTTGAGTAAAGAACAATGTCCTAATTCATATGAAGAGGTAGAGTACATGAGTAAGGTTCCATATTCTTAGTGTTCAAAGGAGGGTCTAAAGGACTTGGTCTTCCTTAGGGGTAGTTGCTCCTTATGAAATAAATGTTTCACTAAATACCTTTATTTAGGAGGATATGATCATGGTCTGATGGTATAAAAGAGTTAATCAATCTCTTGTTTGTAATTTGTTATAGGATATTAGTCCAGGTTGTGCCTCTCTGCCAGTTACTTATGTGTATGGGGTCTGAGGTCTCTCCCCCCTTGGTTTTCTTTGATATCATAGTGTTGTTTTCTCAGCTTGTAGAGTAGTCACTTGTAGGGTAAGAGGGGGAAGAGTTATACTAGATGTTAGGGATGTTGAAGTTGCCATAATAGGTGCCATTTATTCCTCATCAGCATATAACATATGAACATAAGATATATGTGGGAAATACTCAAAGGGAATAAAACAAAACTTTTAATACATTCATATAGTCAATGAATCAATATTTAGTGAGGCACCAACACCACATGGATCACCAACCCGTCACTAGTCAAGAACCAACTCAACTAGTCCTTTAACAAGTACCAACTTAAAAGGATGCACCGTTCAATTGAGAGTTAACAACGATAAGACTCCATAGGAATTGTGGTATAGAAATCATGCTTCTATCAAATACTTTAGAGTGTTTAGAAGCATTTGAAGGAAGGAGAAAAAGCTAGGCAGTTTTGAGTCAAGGTGTGATGAGGGAATATGTCTTGGTTATTCCACTCATAACAAAGCCTATGTTTGCTATAACAAGAGACTTCATAAGCTAGTAGAGAGCATTTATTTTAAAGTTGAAGAGAACCTCAATGAAGTGACTGAGCCCGTAAAGGAGATCATTATTGAAGACCTAAAAGAAGAAGAGGAGGATAAAACATTAGAAGACACAAGTGGATTCTAACTGCCATAGATTATTTTACTAGATGGACATAGGAATTAACATTAAAAAAGCCAATGAAACCAATGTTCTTGATTTATATGAAGGTTTGTTTACCATATTTAGGGTCCCTTTAACCATAGTTTATGATAATGCTATGGATTTTATAAGATCTAAGATCAGCTAAGGGGTAGTTCAACATAGTATTTTTCTCAGTGCCTCATCAAACTATTATCCACAAGGAAATTACCTTGATGAGTCCAAAGATAGTATATAATTTACTAGATGGATGTCAAGAGTGCTTTCCTGAATGGTGATCTAAAAGCAAAAGTATACATGACCCAACCAAAAGGTTTCATTGATGACAAACATCCACATAAGGTATGTCATCTAGTTAAGTCTCTTTATGGACTTAAACAAGTACCTCAGCCATGGTACATAAAAATAGATGATTAACTATTGTAACATGGTTTCATTTTTAGCCCCTCTAAATCCAATTTATATATCAATAAGGTTGGTATAGATATTGTCATTCTTATCTTGTCTATGGATGATATTGTGATCACTGGTAGTTTAGATGATTTTGTTGATGTAGTAAAGAATGAACTGAAGAAATCCTTTGATATGATTGATTTGGGGCTACTACATTATTGTCTTGGCTTGGAGATATGGTAGAAACAAAATCACATCTTTATATCCTAGACTAAATACACCAATACACTCCTATAAAAGTACAAAATGTCAGACTATAGACCTCTTTCAACACCAATGGAGAAAGGTTTATGACTCTCTCATTTATAGGATTCCCCTCAAGTGGATGTAAATCTCTACAGATAGATATGCACAAAGTAATATAGATACGTCACATTTTTTCTGATATGGATATTCCTAAAGATTAGCTACTAATTATATTTTATGACAATCAAGGTGTTTTAAAGCTTGTGAAGAATCTTGTTTTTCATGAATGAACCAAACACATTGAGGTTTAGTGTCATTATATCAGAGAACAAGTTTTGAACCATCATATTCAACTCCAATACTACCTGATGGATTCATAGATAACATATATACTCACTAAGTCTCTTAGAAAGGTGAAATTTGATCTATTCTAAGGGTAAATCTATAAAAAAAATGTAATAAAGGGGGGAATGTTAACATAATCATGTATTACATTGTTAAGTAGTTGTATACATTTGCAAAAAAAAGGCCACATAGAGGTAGTTACAAGTAGTTATAATTAATTGTTTGTAACTGATGCATTTTGATATTGTATATAACATAGTTTTGTTATCAATTCAAATCATCAAAGTTTTAGTTTCATTTACATGGAGTAGATCCAAGGTCATCCTAGCAAAACATTGTATTAGAATTTACCTTCCACTACATAGAAGATTTTGAGGAGTGTGTGGGGTCCTAAATGGATATGAAGGTCAAGAGTTCTTAGGGTGGTGGCCATGGTGTCATAGAAGGATCAAAGGATGACCATGGTTTTGGATATGACATTGTTTGATATGTTGAGTTGGTTATAGGCATGGGAGGAGATGGTGTTAATACTAGCTTCTACATCAATCATGATCCATTTGATGTAGGTTTGGTTGATGTAATCAGTAATAAAGAGAGGGAGATCTGGGTCATCAAGATGGATAGAAGGTATTTTTGAATCCTTAAAGGTGACAAGGTTAGAAATTTAGAGAGCATCAACAAAGGCTACCAGAGGTTGAGGGTCTTTGGGTTGGACCTATATCAATTACAATGCCTCTATCATTACTTTGTGATGATGAGGTGAAGTAGTAATCAATTCTATAAACTCATCTTTGCCAGGGTCTAGTGGAGTTGTTTGAGAACCACTCTCTTGATGGATTTGGAGGGGTTGGATTTGGAGGTACACAAGATAGATATCTTTGGTTTGGTTGAAGGTGAAGGTGCTTGATTTTGACTTGGTTAGAAGGTGGAAGTTAGGTATGTCTATGGGATGGACACTTTAGCCTTCCCTTTATCCTTTTGTTATGCTCTCATGACCATGTTAATGTTATAAATAGAGGGAGGAATTGGGGTAGGAGAGTTATTTGGTTCCTCATCACTATATGATGAGAGTGGGGGAATAGGTAGGTTTTGGCTAGTGGTTGTTGGTTGTTAAATTGGTAATGGGTTAGTGGGAGGTTCTTACAATAATAGATCATCCTCATCATAGAGTAGATGGATAATAGTTTAGAGATCTTTGTAATTCTCTATGTTATGGCCTGATGTCCTATGATCACACTTGGTGGTCATTATACCATATGGGTTTTGAACCAAGAGGGTTTAATGGCTTGATAGGGGGTAAGGTCAAGCAAGATTTTTACAATAACCTTTATAAAATAGTTGATTAGGATTTAGGTCAAGGTATAGATGGTTTAGAGGTTTTGGTCTTGGTTGGTGAGATGGAAGTCTTTTTTAGAGTGGGATTGGTGGTAGAATGTTTAGGTAAGGTAGTGATCTTAGTTGATGGTTTAGGTTTTATTAAGGTAGAGGTTGATAGGTTGAAGGTAAGAGGTTTTAGGGTAGGTAGCTTGGTCATTTCTATTCGGTGAAGATACATGTGTTAGAAAGCAAGCATGCTAATGTAACTAGCAAAGCTGGTTGGGTTTTGGTTGGGATGGTTGACTTCCTAATCAGAGTGAAGGGATGAGTCCCCAAGATAGAGGGTAAGGTTGAGGGAGGTAGGAGTCTATCCCTCTAGCCTTTTGATAGCTTTATTTCATTGGTCTATTTGGTTTTATGGTTGGTTATTGGCTTTGGTAAAGTAAGCTCCACTTTCACAGATGGGTGATTAAGGTTCTATGTAGGGAAGGTGCCAAGGTTTTTGGTTGGTTTGGTTAGTTTGGTTGGAGAAGGTGATTTGGATTTTTGGGATTTAGGTACCTTGGATGGTTAAGGAATTGTTGGGTTGGTAGAGGTTTTTATTGATTTGGTTGGTAAGATAAGGGTTTGGATAATAGGAGTGGTGGGTTGGTTTGATAAAGGTGTGGTTAGAGGTTCTTATTTGGTGATATAAGGGAACCTTAATTGCTTCCAAAAGGTGGCTTGATCCATGTCAGGGTTAGAGATAAATTCCAATTTTTACACTAATCTAGAGAATGATTTGTATACTAGTTTTGTTCCCTAGATAGTGGACTTGAAGGATAAGCCCATAGGTTGAGATAGAAGGATGGTAGCCTCATCATTTTCCTCATCAAAATATGCAAGGTTTAGATGGGTAAATCATTTATGAGAGGTGTAAACATGGGGGATTCCTCTTTGGAAATGATCTCTAAAGTGGTAATAAATTGCTTGGTGGTTGAGGGAGAAGGTAAAATGGGTGCTTGTTCTAATATGTTAGTGGAAAGAGGGGTTGATGGCTCCACTACCCTAATAAGTAGAGGAGAAAGGGGTGCTTCCTTGGTTTGGGTCTCTAAATGAAGAGAAAGTAACTCCACTAGATTAGTAGGTAGAGAGGGTAAATAACATATAGATTAAGGGATAGGGTCTTCAGTAATGAGTGCATTAAGAACTATAGTGATATTATGGGCATCATGAGAACACTCAACCTTGTTTCTCTCATTTTTGGTAGGAACATGATTGGGGAAAGGTTACCTAAAGATGTCAAGGGCTTGGTTTTGAGCTGCATTGGGGTTATCTAACACAAGCTCCCCTTATCAATGAGATATTGGACAATGCTCTTGAAAGTATTACACCTACTAATGCCATGCCCAACTACTTGATGGAAAGTGCATAGATCACTATTGTTGTACCAAATAGGTGTAAGATGAAAAGAAAAAAATTATTGAGGTGGTTTGATAGGAGGAAGATGTATGATGTTGGCCTTCAATAACTTCTCCAAGATTGAAGTATAATATTCTCCAAGTGGAGTAAATTACTTATGGTTATTTTGGTTTTGGTTTCTCAAATTTTGGTTTGAGGAGCTAGAGGAAGTTGGTTGGTTGATAGATGATGGAGAATCAACTTTAAGGATAATTGCATTCATAGTTCCCTTGCTCTTGGCATTGGTATTGGTTTGGTTGCTCATTTCAGAGGAAAAAGCCTCATTTGTTTTGTAGGTGGAGTTATTATTTTTAGTTTTAGCTTTCCTTTATTGATGGATTTATTCTCTAATTTATGTGCCATGGTAAAATACTCATCAAAGGTTTGGAAGCTTTGAACATGCAATATAGAAGAAATGTGCTTGGCACATGCCCGAGCAAAGAGTTTGATCAATTTAGGTTGGGGAAAGGAAAAGGAAAGTTGGTTGATTAGGCTCCTCCAATGAGCTATAAAATTAATAATGGATTCATCATCAAATTACCAGATAGGGTAGAGGTCAGTGATGGAAACCTTCTTAGAGATATTTATCAAAAAGTGTTCTAAGAAGGTTTGGGCCAACTAGGAAAGGAGAATAAAGAGTGTTTAGTTATGGCACTATACCAGTCTAATGCTAGACTAGATAGGGACATGGGGAAGGTACAAATAAGGAGGGCATCATAGTAATCAATCAAATAACATGAATTATTGAATGCCCTAAGATGCTTTTGGGGAGTTCCCATTGAGGAAGATAGGATTGGAAAGAGATAAATGGGCGATTGGGTTTGTTATAGATTTGATCATATGATAAGACATTATGAGATCCAAAAATAGATGAATCTAAGGTAGTCATCTTATCTATGAGCATATTCATTAGGTCTACTTGGGGTTGTGCAATCGAAAGGTTGGAAGGTGCATTATATTGTGGTGGTTGGGTCATGTATTGATAATTGGTTGGAGGTTCAGAAGCCACCACATATTGGTATGTGGACACCATTGGTTAAGTGGAAGATATGTAAGGGTAGGTGGATGTGGGTGGTTGGGTAGTAGGTAAAGGTACATATCCTTGTGGGTTATGGATATAACTTAGGTTTGGTGTAATGGGCACCTATTAGGTAGGAGTGGTGGCTAGGTTAGTGACAAAAGGAAGGGTAGTGACCTTTGTGGTGATTGGTGGTAAGGTAGAAGGTATATGTAGCACAAGATTTTGAAGTGGAGTATTAGTCAATAGATTAGAGGTAGCTAATGAAAGGTTGAAAATTATAGTGGTAGGTACTCCCATGGTAAGGGGAGTATAAGTGGATAGTGGTTGGCTTTCTCCTAAGGTAGAGGAGTTGTTGGTGGGGGTAGAAGGTATAAGGGTGTTTGTAGGTTGGTTTTACATAGTAGTATCAAAGAGATTTTTAGTGGATGAAGAGGCTTGGGTAGCCAATGATTGGCTGGTGAATATGGAAATAGAATTATTTCTCATGAGGAGGGAAGGCATGCCATAAGGTGGGTCCATAGGTAGATCCAAAGTAGGGGTACGGTGAGGCATAGTGTTAAGGTAATACTGAAGGGCCATGAGATTATTATCTAAGAAGGTGGTAAATTATTCATGTCTTTGGGGAACTTACTGAGGGAAATAAGGAATTTCTAAAAGGTGAGGATATTATATTGGTTAAAATACATAGTCCATGGGTGAGGAGGTAGAAGAGTCTGATTGGTTTGTTGATGGGTTTTGATCTACTAGGTTATTTCATAACTGGTGAGTTAGAACCATCCAAGGTAAGGGTAAGAGAATATATAAATAATTCTCACCACTCAAATAAAGAGAAGAAAATAAATGATAAAAAAAATCAATCACACTCTAAAAAGTATGTTAATTCCTAAAGGTTTTTTTAGTCTCTCTTTTGGTTTATGCCTTAAGCTTTCAAGAAATTGTGTGACTAAAACTAGCTTATAGAGCGGGTACTAGAAAGTAAGTCTATGATTAGTTTTAGGTTGTTCAAGATATAAAAAAGAATCTATATTGGAAATAAATATGTGGCCTACCCCCTCACTTCAAACACCACAATGATAAGGGTGTCAGGTGTTTAGCCAATATATACTAATTTCTAAAGTTTATACTCAAATAGAGAGTTGAGTTGGTTCTCCCCTTAGTAATGACCTCCAAGTAAGATTGTTGAGAAAGGGTAAGGTGACCTCTAGGTGATGAAATCCTAGTTGGGCCTTATTTCAAGTTTGTTTGATGTTTAATTGATGAAGGTGGTTTAGTTTAGTGTCTGTAATAAAAGTGATGCTATAATCAAATTACTTTGTCTTAATTTAAACTATGTGAGTTAAAATTGTAATAAACCAATGTATGCAATTAATTTTAAGCTCAAAAAAAATTTAATGTTGTTTATGATTAAAAAATAGAGAGAGAAACACACACACACACACACACACACACACACACACACACACACACACACACACACACACACACATAAACAAGAGAAAATATGAGTAAAGACTCTAGGTCCCACCAGATGTGCCAAAAAGTTTTAGTAAATTTCAACTTATATTTGAAGAAAGGAAGATGAAACTTAATACGGGTATGGTTTGAAAAATTGTTTGATTGTGTGTACTTTGAATTAGATGATTGTAAAGAATTCCTCTTTAGCTTGGGATAATGACCTAAAAATAAGACATCACTAAAAAAATGGTTGGTTAGATAGATCGCTGAGTAGATTGCCTAGCGCTAACTAGATCTCGAAAGTAAGAGCTTCCTTAGGGGCTATCAATCCACATGTTTTAAACAACTAAGTTTATAAGAAAAATGATAAGGTAATTTCATAAATAATCAAAAGGTACTAAAATTAAATATAATAAATTATTACTAAAGAAATAGATTAGAAATGACCAATATAGAAATAAGCAAGTCAACACTAATGCTAAATGGGTCAAGTGTGCTACAAAAAATCAAGCAGGGGTCTATGAATAGTCAAGGACATAAAAAATTAGATTTGGTTGGGGATAAGAGGGTGAAAATAACTTGCTATTATTTCTTTCCATAGTAAACATCAATGGTTGAGGTGACCATTGGTAGTTAAGATGACCATCAATGGTAAAGGTGACCATCGATGGTTAGACATATCGTCGATGGTTGAGATAACCATCAATGGTTAGTGTGTTGACTGTAGGTGATAAATCATTGATTGATGAGATCACAAAGTTGGATTTGAAAGATGGGTTGGTGTTGGATTGATTATGAAATACAAATAAAGTAAATGAATATAAAAAAATAAGTACTTATCTTGTAAGAGGTTGATCTGGTGATTGACTAAGGTTGTTGACCTATTGGTAAATTCTAGTGTGATTTTGATAGAGTAACAGTACTTGAAGCTTTGGTAGAGTAGTGATGACATATCAACTCTCTAACATGATGGCAAAATGGCTAGATTACTGATGATGATTGACTTATGATGCACATGAGTGTAGTTTGAGAATACTGAAATGGAAGTATGTTTATGAAGGCCTCAATAATGAAATAATATTTTATGTTCATGATGAGATAGTGGAACAAGGAGGAGATCCATCATTTTTACTGGAGTTTTCTCAATTTAAATTTCTTTAGGGTAATATGGTATCTCTTTCACTTTTATTTTACTAGCAACTTGCTCTAATTACAATGTTCATGTTTTCATTTTCATATTCAACACTTTTGGTTCAGTTTTAAATCACATTCATGACTATTTTGAAGTATTTTAATATGCAAATAGTTATGTAAGCAATCAAAGAGCTATTAGGAATCCATAAGTTTTATGATGGTGAAACTTAGTGTGAAATATCCACCTAGTTTATGAATCAAAGTGGTATCAGAGTAGTTTATACTTTTTTTTTTAAAAGGTTTGATAAAATATTTATGCATATGTTAGTTTTATTTGTGTTCTATTTTTATGGTTGTTTTGTTGTGACCATTATGCAGATGTTCGTTTACCTAGATAACAAGGTGCTAAAGGAGATATTTTTGACTAATTAGAAATAAGATGAGTTAAAATTACCACTAATGTTGTTTTTAGGATGATGGAAATCTCTTAGTACTATGTGAAGTGATGGATTTCTCTAGAAAGTCTTTGATAAACTAGCCATCTAAGGGACATGAAAAATGTTGAGCATTCAACTTGGTAGAAAACTACTCTTCCAAATAAAAAAAGGTTAAGAGAGTTGCAAAGTGTTAAGTAATACATGTTAAACATATATTTGATCATAGTTTCCTTATGGAAGTAGGGTATTTATATACTTGAGTGAGGAAAAAACTCCAAAGGTAACACTATGAAGCTTGAAGTAGGATATTTTTACTTGGATATGTCTCTTTTTCTTTTTATTTTAAAATTATCATTTCTTTGAGCCTTCCATATGGAATAAAGAAGGTATTTTATACCTTTGATTATATATCATTTCTCTTATTGGATAAGAGGATTGAGAATTTTTTTTCTCTATAGATGAAAGAAAGAACATCAAGAAGGGGAGTATAATTTATTCCAAAGGGCATTCAAAGGAGTGGGGTAAGGAGTTCTCACCACTTGAATTTTTGAAATAAGGGGATTGAAAACATTCAAATTAGAGAGTTGAATACATTAGAAATTAAACAAGGTACTATCCAAAATATGATCAGATTGGAACTTGAGGATGGTACTATCCAAAATATGATCAAATTGGAACCTGAAATGGGTATTGTCCAAGAGGATGATAAGATGGGTTTCTTACTGGGAGATAAAAGGTAAATATTCATCTTATTTTATAAATTTTTTGAGACACAAAAGCATTAAATTTTGTGTGTGATCATAAATTTGATCATGTTTATCATCCATTTCAATTGGTATAACAACCAACTGTCAAATATTTTCATTGTATGATATTGTAATTTGAAACACTCTTTCTATTGCAATTGGGAAAAGACTATTTTATATTACATGGTATAAAACAATATTTTATTTGTATTAAAATTATATTATGATTCCATATTTGAATTTCTCTATAAAAAATAGACATGTTAAAAAAATGACACTCAATTTTGAGGTCATATGCAAAAGTTGTAGTCATTTTAAGTTGGTTTGAAGCTATGGATTGTTGTATTCTGGAGCTAGCCAAGAATGTGAGAGTTGAAGCATTTTTTGATGTTTTGACTTCCTAATGGTTAATTTAAATTTCTTGAGGGTTTATAAGGATGGAATAAGATAAAAATAGGCCTTTAAAATCATAAAACAACAAACAAGGAATACAAATAGTAAGAGGGGAGATATTCTTAGTAAGTAGTCTTCTTCATTGTATGTCGTTTCTAAATTAGGGTTTGTAAATGAAAGAATAAGTGAGAAATTTGTAGCGAATATGAGTGTAGTTTGATCATATTGAAATGGAAGTATGATCATGAAGGTATTAAGAAGTTAGTGAACCTGTATGTTCATGATGAGATAGTGGAATAAGGAGGAGATCCCTCACTTTTGCTAGAGTTTTCTCATGTCGAGTTTCTCTAGGGTAATATATTGTCTCTTTTAATTATGTTTTGATAGTAAATTTATATAATTTAAATGTTATTGTTTAAATTTCCATATTTGAAAGTTTTAATTTAGTTTTAAATCACATTCATGACTGTGTAAAAGTAATTTAATATACATATAATTATGTAAGCAATCAAGGAGTTGTTAGGAGTCCATAAGGTTTGTGTTAGTGAAACTTAGTTTGGAATATTCACCTAGTTTATGGATCAGGAAAGGTGATGAAATCCACCCCATAAAGTGAAAATGAAAAATAAAATATGAACTTTTTCATTTTTGAGTCACCAAAAAAGGGGAGAAATATATGTAAAAAGGACCCCATAAAATAATCAAGCAACAAATAAACTTTCAAAAAACTAAATAACATAAAAATGAATAAGTTTTATTATAACCTAATTAAAATATGAATTCATTTTAATTACCAAATAAATTTTTTAATTAGAATTGATTTGTTTGACTCAAATACCACTTCTTTAGCCAAGGTCTTGCAACATAAATAATTATAAGTTTAATAAAAGTGGTTTTGAGTCAAAAATGAGCTTGAAAGAATGTTTGTTTAATCCTTGGCCTTGATATAAAATGATTTTGTGAATGCATAGGCCCATTTCACTACTACGTCTTTCAATTTCACCATTGCAACCTATAAATAGAACAAAAAAAGTCAAAAATAATTTTACTACTACCAAAAATGATTTCACTACCAAGAATGACAATTTCACTATGGAAGTAAAAGATTTCACTTTTGAAGTGAAAGATTTCACTAATGTTAACTTTCACATAAAAAAATAGACAATAGAGATATAAAATGATTTCACCATAGAGCTAGATGATTTTACTACAGTGAACTATAATTTCACAAATACCAAAAAGATAATTTGACTAATACCTAGAATGATTTGGATGATAAGTCCTCCAATTTCTTAATTAGGGCCTACAAATAGAAAATGATAAAAAAAAAAGTGTAGAGAGATGATTTTGTTAATACCTAGAATTATTTCACTAATAATTCCTCTAATTTACAAATCTATAAAAAATATTGAGAACAAAAAATACAAAAAAATGATTTCATGATTTGTAAACAATTTCACTACAATGAAATCTATTTCACTATAGAACCCAGTGATTTCATAATTTGTCAAAAAATAATAAAAAAAGAGGTGAAATGATTTTGATATTGATAATAATGATTTCACTATATAAGGCACCAATTTCATAGTTTGATCATGTGCATAATAGAATCAAGGCACATAAAATGATTTTGCTACTACCCACAACAATTTTACTAATGATCTCTTTGAATTCATTATTACATAGTAAAAAATTTGTTGTTTGGTCTAGAATGGACTTGAATTGGATTTATAGGAAAAAAGAGTGAATTATATTATTTATAAGGATAATTATGGTAATTAGAAGAATGTAAATGGTTTAGAAGATCTTGTGGGATGCATCCAATCTTTTTGGTCTCACTAGATGTGTCATTATGTATATCAAGAATCCAAGAGAGGTTAGTCAATTGTTAGTGAATGCAAATAAAAAAAATTGAAGACATAAATTCTCAATCCTAATCCTTAAGTTGATCTATATGGAAAAAAATAAGAAATACAATTGGAAAATAAATAACCATGTTTTTTACCTCCCTTAAAAATTCATTTGAAGGCTGGTCTAAAGAGGCTGAACTAAACTTATAGATGTAGAATTCTTTGTCAATGCTTGAATTATCATGTGAGTAGAATCTATCCATGTCTACACTTGATTTATATTTGGCTTACATGAGAGTGAAGAAACTCCTTATGTAATTTGAAAGTATAAGTTTGCATGGAGAAGCTTCTTCAAATGATAGGTATGAGGCTCTTACTTATAGATTCATTAAATCATTGTGAACCATGTATCTCATCTCAAGATGAAGGGTTGAGGATAAATCCTCAAATATATGATTACACACATGGAGTGTGTAATAGATTACATTTAAGGTCTTTTGGAGTATGGAAGGCACATTGGAAGAAAAGTGTAGTCATTAGTCCTCTTGAGTGTGTAAGAAAGGTGTAAGAGAACTTATCTTGATTGTGTAAGACATGTCATAACAGTTATTTTCTTGAACAATTTTTCTAATGATGTCATCCATTTATGAAATATTATTCCAATTTTTAATTTAGGAAAATAGGATAATGGAAATCAATGAATAATTAGAGGAATGATTAGGCTTGATTAAGTGGGATTAATCAATAATTATAAGAAAGGTGGCTTTTGCAATTTTTCTATTTGTCAACTAAGTATTCATTGCACTGTCTTGTGAAAAAACTTGCAAAGGGTTGATTTAATTCAAGATGCACTTGGTAATATTAATGATGCAATATAACCCATTATCCTAATTAGGGTTATATCATTGAGATTCTAAATTAAAACAGTAGTTGTGTATGTAAATTAGGTCTCATGGTAATTTATGGTTAAACCTATATGCCATTATGAAAATTTGCTCTTGATTATAATTTATATATGGGAGTGGTTAAAATGAAGTGTCTAAAACAAAAATTCCTAATGTAGATTCAACATAACTTCTACACTAAAATATTTATGTTAATTAACTATATAATAATAATATTTTTAGCAAATTGAAAGAGGAAGAATCAAAATAGATTGACATACTCATGAACATCATTTAGCTAAAAAAAAACATGGCATAAATTCTTGTAAATTATTTATATATTTATCTTTCATGGTGTTGTGCATATAAAATATTTCCTTTCATCTTGCCAAAAGTTCTCATAGTGTCTAAAAAACCCATTTACAATTCAAAAAACCTATATTTATAGATTGAGACAGTGAAACCACCTTATAACTACCCAATAACCACCTTCATAACCATTTTTTTGGTAATTTATTTCTATTTCACTATTACATTTTCATTTATAATTTAAAAAAGTAAAAAATTACCTTTTTAAATGGTTACAAAAAGTGAAATAGATAAATATAAAGTTAGAGAAAGAAAATATGAATTTTAGTGGTTATCAAGAAAAAAAATATTTTTGCTGAGAGGGATCTTCTTAAACCACTAAAGATATCTCTGATTCCTCCTTTTGTAATGATTTGAACATGCACAATCTAAATAACTAAACAACTTGCATAATTTTTTTCACCATTATGAATCACACATTCTAATCCAGTTGATTGACAACCAGTTCACCACTCTCAATCGTATGAGAAATAAACATGCACTTTTAGGATAGATCACTTATTTTTAATGACTTCATATTTGTTTGCTTACTTTAGGGATTTAAGGAAATATTTTCCTATCCATATGAATCATTCAATATGCCTTCTCCAACTTAAGATTTTAGATATTTGCTCTCTTGATATATATATATATATATATATATATATATATATATAATAGTTGTCTTGAACCTATGAGAAGATTTTGGAGAGGAACATGATATCATGATTGAAAGCATTATGAATCTAACTATTTCAAACTATTGAATATGATATTATAAATTCTAATATATTACAAGCTTCTCTTGATTGTAGTGATTCTTATATACAATATGTTTGCTTGAGAGTTTTCAAATGGTGGTGGGATTGAGAAATGAAGTTTTATTATAAGAATAATCTTCAAGAGATCATAATGTAAACAAGAATTATGAAGAACATAATGGAGAAATTAAAACCTATTTTTTAAATAAAAAACACTAAGATCTCCTAAATATTGATGTTAAAACTTCTTGAGTGCCTGCATGCAATGAAAAACCACCTAGTGTGATCATTCAAAATTACCAACATAAATAAGTATGTACAACATGCATGAGATTATTTGAGATCTCTTTATACTACCAAAACCTAATTTATATTCTCACAACTATGTTGTATATTTTAGAAACCACCTCAATCTCTTTAAAATGACTTACATGTAAGATAGAAGTAGAAATGACTTAGTATGGAATTATTGAGCCACTTGGAAGCTCAAATAAGAATATGTAAGTCTTGTGATTATTGTTTGTATGAAAAATACTCATTAAAACTACTCAAACGGGTAAACCAAGGTTACAAAATCCATCAAATGCTAACAAAATAACCTTATAAGGATAAAAACTACATAAACACAACAAAAGTCATGTTTTTATCATTAAAACCACCTTGAACAAGTTTGAAATAACATGCTTAGATGCTGATGAGCAATGTATGTCTATAAAATCCATGCATAAGGATTAAACACATTTTTTAAAGGTCTCACAAGGTTACCAAAAGCCACACCAGACCTATACCATATTTACCTTTTAAATATTATCCCATTTGATCAAAACCATGAACTACTTGAAGATTACCCTTTGAAACAACTTAATTTTTTTTTGATTACCATGATGGAAGGTGAAAAAAATATTTGTGGGGTTTAATAGGCTTATTTACATTGAAAATATATTTTCCCAAGCTACACTATGTAAAATAGCCTTCCAAACACCACCTAAGCTTAAAAACACAAGTTTCTTTCCTAAAACTACCCTTAGAAGCAACTAAAACCATGAATATCTTCCTCTGAAACCAAATCAAATGATTAAACACTTTATGCATGAAGATATCATGATTTTGGAAGTCTTTGTACATATAAAAAGGCTTTGAAAACCTTGCAACATATAAAACAACTTGTAGAAGTTTGTAATAAGCAAAACCATGTTTAAAATTCTACCAAAATCACTCAAACACAACCAAACAACATTTTAAACTCCAAAACCATGAGTTTTCTCATGGAATCCATGCTCTAAAATTCATATATCATGAATTAAAAGTTGAAATTAAGATTTTAAAAAATCAACTTGAGTCTTTGTGGTTTCATATGGAAGGATAAAAGTCACTTTGAAAGACTTTGTGGGCTTTGGAGTGTAATTTTGTATGTTGCAAGTTTTTAATCTTAAAAATACATGTAAATGTACATTTGAAAGGCCACTTAACATAGTATGTTGGATTTTAATAAACTTTTACATGGTGGTAGCCATTTAAAGGCTATTTTACATGTATATAGACTTAAAAAGGGCCACACAAGTGGACAATAAGGGATTTTGACAAGGATCACAACTTTAGAAGTCATTTTACATGGTTGACATCATGGTAAATATCATTATACATGTAAAACTATTTGAAAACACCACACAAGTCTATAAAATTTGGCATAATATTATTTAAAACCCTTTTATTTATTCAAGAAAAAAACTCAAAAAAGACATTGAATGTTTCTAGATGGATTTGAATTGTGCTTTGAGAAATGTGATCAACATGAAAATGTAAATCCTTAGTATGTTAAACATAAATTTGGGATAAAACCTTATTTCAAGGTATTTCAACTACTTCTTGTAAACCTAACCATAATACTTGATTTTTAGTAAATAAAGGTGAAACATTCCTTTTTGAGCTATTGTCATTGGCAGTCATTAGAGTAGATTTCAGCATGTGATCCAAGCCTTGTCCATTGGGACATGGATTTGGCATCCATTATGTAAAAAATTTACCATCCTGATCTTTGAAACACCTCAAATTTATTATAAGAATGTAATTGAGGGTGATGTCATGAAATTTAAAATTTCATGACAGTAACTGGCACTAGTTATGGGACCACATTTATTAATGGAATGTAGGATAAATCTATAATGTTTGGTGACTAGTGCCTATAATTTTGTATGGATTGATAAAAATAATGTGTAACACACTTTTGGACATCTTGTTCCAACTAATTAGAAGCCAGTTTTCCTATCTCAATCTCAATTGTATGAGAAATGATCACGTGTTGCCGACCCAGATCACTTATTCTATTTTTTTTTCATATGATGCCTAACAAAAAAATCCACATCACCATTTTTGTGACTAAAAATTACATCTTCTAAATACTCTACCAAATATCCTAACTGGGAGATCCACTTGATTGAAATACTTCAAGGTCCTTTTATGCATACCATTATGGAAACTGAAGAAGACTAACACTATACAACTTTTGCATAGGAATGAAAATTTTCAACTCATTTGAATTCAAACTAGGTATTAAAATAAATAAGGATGAAAACATTGAACCATCAAACAATGATCATACATCCTCTGAAAATGTGGTCTTTATATCCAATTTGAAATAATGGCTATTTCATAATCTTTATGCAAATCATATGATTGTCTTTTGAAAGTTTCTAGGTATAAAACACATATAAAAATATATGTAGATATAACGACCAACACATAGAGATGGGATAAACACAAACAAACTTATACATTTATTAAAAACAATACCCACACACCAAAACAAATATACGTTATAGAAACAAGCAAAAATAGGGCAAATAAAACTATTTATAGGGAGTAGAGGAAAATAAAAAGACTACAAAAAAATTAACTAGTTGGGAGAAGTGGCTACCATTTTATAAAAATAGATTTGAATTATGAAGCTTGAACACATTAAAAAATAATGACCAAGAAGGTGGGAAGAGGATGAACTTATAATTACCATGCATTCTGAGCCAATCATGAATAAACAAATTAATAATGTCTCCAAGTTTTGAAATTGAATGATTGAAAATTATTCATTCTTCTATGAGCATTCTCAATTAATATTAGACATATTCAATATCTTATTAAATGTATTTAAATACATTTATTTTAGATACAAGATCCAAATCAAAGAGAAGTGTGCTACATATCTCTTTCTAAGCTAGAACAATGACATGAATATCTTTTGGAATGAATTGAGTGAAAACATTATTTACTAAATTAATTAATATGATAGAAACATATTCATCATTGAATGAATCATTTTCATCATCTTCATCAATCTCTTTTATCTTGATAGTTTCTATTTCACTTATAATAAATATTAGACACCATTTATTTTGTTTTATTTTCATATATTATTGAATTTTAACCTCATCATGATTATGATATTCAATCTACATAGGCTTGATTGATTTGAATTCAAATCCTTAGAAAAATTTTCAATAGTGGAACATGAAAAGGAAACACCATGAAAATATTCATCTTTAACCATTTAATATTCCATTATGAGACAAGAAATATCTTCTTCTTTATATATAATTGGTTCAATATTATCCTTTTTTTTTTATGAAGAAAAAATTCACATTATGCATTATTATTCCTTTCTATTTGTGGTTCAATCAATTGTTTATCAGATAACTCATTTTCTCCAAAGACTTTGAGGTTTGATAAATCTTATGAAACATATAGAATCATTTCTTCTTTGCTAAAGGGGAAGCCAAATTCTTCATTTTTTACTTATCAATCGCTTGTTCTTCCAACTATTCACTTTCTTCCACTATTATGAAATTGAAACAATCATATATGACATGAAGTACTTTTTATTTTTCTTTATTGAAGTTTTGACATGTTTGATTAGGGATTTGTTTTTGGAATATCTATTTTGAATGTTGAGGGCTCTTGATTAAAATAGGTTTTGCCACTTCTTCATCACTTAAGGTAATTGTAGCATGTTTTAAATTTTTTTTTTCAACATCCTAGATAGAATCATGTCATCATAAATTTTAATATATTTTTATTGTGAAACTTCTATGTCATTTACTTTGTTTCACATCAAGATAAATTTAATTTTTGGGTGTAGAGATACAATGAAGACACAAAATTGAATATCGAGACTTAGTTGATCATATTGAGGAATTAGTCTTAATAATTGTTTGAAGTGTGCTACAGAACTCTCATCTACTCTTATTCTTAATTATATATTTGGAATATATGACAAAAACTCACACACATCCATAACTATTTTGAATATATTTATGAACTTTTCTTCAAGGAGTTCCAATTCATAATCTATCCATCTTTTAGGTTCCAGAACCATTCGACAACACATCTAGTTAGAGTTTCAACAAAAAGTATCACAATGACATATTCATACATAACTACGAAGATGATATAATATTGCATGAAATTAAGGATATGGTTATTTACATCTTGAAAAATTTCTCTTGAAAAGCTAAAAATATTTTCCTTGATCTTGAAGGTGATTCATTATATTGGGCCAAAGCCAACAACCCAAAACATTTTCCCCATGGGACACAAATAAAATTTGGGTAGGGGTGAACCAATTTTTTTATTCATTTATAAATATGTAAGCATTAGGTACTTCGTCTCAAAAGAGTCACCAACCTCCATTCCAAGAAAGGTTACTTAAAATGTTTGAAAAACATGTGCACAAAGCACCTTCATCCCCAATGGAGTCAATAAAAAATGTCGGTAGGATTTTATGTTGTATTGTTTAAGTGTGATTTTACTATACATTTGAGAGGGGTAACTCCCTTGTATGATTGAGGTTTTTGGTATTTTTAAATAAAAATTATGAAAAGGTAGTAAAAATTGGATAAAAGAGAAATATAGGAATAGAGGGAGAATGGAAATAAATAGATAGAAGAATGAGAAATTATCATTAGAATAAACATATAAAGTTTCTATAATAATTCCAATTAATAAAAAGGATAGCTCTAGGTAGCTAAACACAAAAACACACTAGAATAATCTAGGATTTGAGATTTTAACATAGAAAACCTTTATCATGAAAATGAGATACAAAAGACATATTATAAACATATGAATATGATAAATACACCAAAGAGATTGGATAGAATTACAAAAAAAGATATACAACAACCTTGTATAATATATTCTATTTCCAATCTCACCAAAGTTTCACAATGACAAAAATTCCTAATGTAGATTCAACAGAACTTATACACTCAAATATTTGCATTCATTGACTATATAACAATTTTATTTTAGAAAAATGAAAGTGAAAGAATTAAATATATTGACATACTCATGCACATAATTAAGATATAAAAATTGATAGCACAAAGTCCTATTAATTATTTCTATATTGATCTTTAATGGGGATGTACATACAAACTCTTTTCTTTCATCTTGACAAAAGCTATCATACTATCCAAAAACCCCTTTACAATGCACAAAACCTATAATTATAGCTTGAGAGAGTGAAACCACCTTGTAAATAGCCAATAACCACCTTTATAACCACCTTTTTGGTAATTTATTTCTATTTCACTATTATATTTTCATTTACAACTTAAAAAAGTAAAACACAACTTTTTTAAATGATTATAAAAAATAAAACAAAGACATATAAAGTTAGAGAGAAAAAATGAATTTTAGTGGTTATTAGAAGAGTAAAAATATTTTTGATGAGAGGTATATTATTCAACTACTATATTTATCTCTGATTCCTCCTTTTTTGAAGATTCAAACCTACACAATCTGAATCAATGAACAACTTATAATTCTTTTGAACAATATGAAACACAAATTCACATATTCTAATCCAAACCATTGATAGATAGTTTTCCACTCTCAAATAATATGATAAATGAACATAGGCTATTGAGATAGATCACTCACTTTGAATAATTGCATATTTTTTTGTTTGCTTTATGAAATGCATGGGAATATTTTCATAGCCATCTAACACCTTCAAGATTCCTTATCCAACTCAAGATTTTGATATTTTTTCTCTTGGTGCATATAATGGTTTTATTAAAATTGAAATAATATTATGGAGAGGATCATGATATCACATTTTAAAGCACTATGAATCTAACTATCTCAAACTAATGAATCTGATATTATAAAAGCTAATATATTGCCAGTTTCTCTTGATTTTAGTGCTTCTTGTATGCAAAGTGTTTGTTTGAGAGTTTTAAATTAGTGGTGGGATTGATAAATTAAGTTTTATTTGAAGAAAAATCTTTAAGATACTGTAATATAAACAAGAATTATGAAGAATGCAATGGATAAATTGAAACCTATTTTACTAGAAAAACCACTACAAACTCCTCAAAATGATGTTATAACTTCCTGAGACATGCTTGCATGTATGAAATGAAAGACCACCTAGTGTGTAATGAAATTACTTAAATTATTTAAAAAAATATAATAATATATCATATAATTAAGAAAAAAATAAGTAGATTCACAATAATAGTTCATGAAATAGCAAAATATTATGACTAATCCACTTCGAAGGGGAAGCCTCCACAACAATGAAATAAGAAAAAAATACACAATATGATGATAAAAGACTAACCACTACCTACTATATATAATATACTTAACCATGTTATCCATAGGCTAACCATAATAAGAACATTGAGAAATGTAATAAGATAATATGAAGGTATTGATAGCAACCCAAGTTGCACCTTGCTGAAGTAGATTGTTTAGATCTCCATCAAACTTGGATGAATATTGGATTGGTATAGAGGTGTGGGATACCTATATCTTATACAAACCTATAGATTATGAGGCTAGCTCCTTTGATATATTAAATCTGGATTTGTTACTAAAACCTACTTTACTTTGGGGGGTGAAAAGAGTTAGAAAGATAACTGAAAGGGAAATCCTATTATAATGATGGTGATACACCTATATTGCTAGTTCATCCACTCAAATTTATATTTCTATGACACTAATGAGCCAAAAATGGACTAAGAGACTATCTCTAAAGCTTATTTTGTAATAATTTATTACATGGAGGTCTTGATGTATGACTATAGCTTGGAGGCAAAGGGAGAGAGGTCTACTTTGAGACACTATTCAACCTTTTTACACTGAAAATTGAATCACCAAACTTTGACACTTCATATAACCTACAAAATATAATTCATCAACAAATAGGTGTGACAAGGACATGTTAAAGGAAGATTCATACCACTTATACACATCTAAATAAGCACACACACACTATAAGCCAATCATAAAGATGCTTCAATAGTCCATTTTATTAATTAAAGAGGTTAAAAATTTCAATCTTGGTAGAGTTTCCTCATGCCCAAGAGAGGGATCTTGAAAAAAGGCTTCAAATCATGAATACATAGAACATGAGAAGAGAAGAAGCCAAAATAATGGTGTCAAGGAGAGAAGAAATAGTCATCTAATAATTAATTCTAGTACAAACTAAGTTATAACTTACTACAAATAGTCCTCAAGACATCTCTCTATGTCCAGTGCCTTGCATGCTTCTTGAATGAGATTTTTGGCATTGAAAATAAGGTGGTGGGCCATCCTAGGCATATAGCTCATTCTCTTTTTTTTTGGCATAAGACTTAAGTAAAGAGAAACTCCTTCTTACATTAATACTTGAAACATGCATTGATTACTAGTCAAGGATTGGTTAACTCATGATAAGTGTCAATTATGCTTGTGATTGACAATTAAGACTAGCTATGCATGGAAATGCCACCTAAAGATCAATTAGCTCATGTGATTACCACATAAGATTACTTATGACATTTATTTCCACTCAAATGTCAATTATGAATCATGACAACTTTTGAATTAGCTCTCATCAATAGACACTAATGCCATTTTCCACTTTACATGATTGACCAAGTAGGTCTACTAAGGTAATTAGGCCTAGTAGCCTAAATCTTAGTACTTTATGGCTATGAAAACTTGTATGAAACTATATAAAACTATGAAAGAGTGATTTTTAAACCTAGAATAATGTTTCACACCATTAAGTAGGTCCTTTTGAGCAAGAAACAATTGCAAATTGGTCAAACTAGTTAACTAGGTCAATCTGTCTTTCATTTTTACAGACTAAATATTTTGAATGAACTCATAAAGGAATTTATAGTCATGGTTTTGATCATATAATGGATTTAGAATGTAAAACAAGTGCCAAACTTCATTCTCTAATCATTGGAATCATCTTAAACTACATTGTACCTCTCTTTTTGTACTTTTTCTTTAAAAAAGCCTATTTTATCCCATGTTCATATGGTTATATACATCAAGGTACCATATAAATGACCCTCTATGAGTTTAATTCATGTTTCTAGTGATTATCAAGTGATTCATGGGGGTTTGGATGCAATAAACTTCACTTTTCTTAAAACTAGTATGTAGGAGGGTTTTGGAGGTGAACCTTCTTAACGATGGTTTATAAATTAAGGAAATATAAAATATAACTTATTTTCATTGATATTTAGTCCATATAACCCTTAAAATTTCTTAAGAATCTTGGGTTCTCATACAAAAAGTGTGAAAAGATATGTACACAAAGAAGTTTGCTTATAGGGTTCTGAATGCATTCTAGACATGCTTATCATCTTAGTGATGGTTCATAAGCCTAATATAATTAATAAAACTCAATCCTTAATTTATTTAAATTTAATAACATTTTGTCCAATTCCTCCTTTGGTGAAAGATATGAGCTCTCAAACATGTGGTTCAAATGACTATCTTGACTATAGTAGTTCAGATTTTCTCCAAAGGACCAAATTGACCTTTCAGTTATATTTAACTAATTTAAAAAACCTTCATGTGACTTGAAAAAACTTCTCACATCATATTAGGAATTTATCTTGAATATTAGTGTCTGAAAGTGTCTTCACATGGTGTAGGCCTTAAGATTGGCTTTATGCCTAAAATCCCTAATACTGAGTTTTGATGTTTAAGGAAATTATAGGTGGTATGAGGGATTAAAAAAATAATTATAATCCCTCTTCTACCTATTATCAACCTCTAACACTTCTCAATATTCTCAAAACCCCCTATGTCTTCATCACCTCATGAGGCTGCTTGTAGGGTTATATTGCTAGTCTATGTGTGTGTGGAAGTCAGAGGTCTACAATTCCTTTCTCTTTCATGAAAAGAGTTATGAAGTTTTAAAATTATAAAAAATGATATTGTATTGATAATAATTCTTTGTTATTATTCTAAATTCACCCTATGCTCTATATGCATTGACTTCACTACCTTATGGGTTTAAGTAGTCTTAACTTGTAAAACCCTGATGGCTAGATTTGGTGATATTTCTGGTTTAAACTAAGATTTATTCATAATGAAATGTGTCCATGTTATTATTAACTCTCTTTAATATTCCTACCAAGATATTTATGTATTCAAATAGCACTATTCTCATATGAATTTCACCATTAATACACATTATTGTCTAACTTCCTCTTCTTAAACTTGGTCTCAAGGGAATATATCTTGAAACCTTGGATGTTACCTAACTAAAAGAGAAAATTAGGACCATTACAAACATATTACATTGTTTCAAAACCTTTTCATGATGTTTAAGTCTCCTTATCTAATCATCAAACCATTAATTTGAGCACCTAGTCTCATCTATGCATGTTCATAACTATAAGACATCTGTGATAAAAAAATGCCTAATTCCACTATGGCCATGAAATTTAGGATGGAATAAGAAGATTAAAATAGTCATAATGATCATTTTTACCAAAAAATAGAACCTAACTCCTCATGTAGATACTGCAAATTCACAATTTTCTCTAAGATTGGTTCTTAGGCATTGACTGTGTGTATATGACTGTATAGATGCATTTTGGTTACGAATGTTTGAGTTTTTGGGTCTTTATTCAATATAGTATCAGAATTTATAAATTTTTAAACTATTTAAATCCTCATCAAACTCAAAATTTTTTAAAAAACTCCTACTCTTCACCATATTACACTTGTAGACATTATTAACTTGATACATGTTTGATCAAAAGGAGGACCTACAAGTTGGGGCCTATAAGTCAATTTTTTGACTATATAGGCCACCTTAAAATCACATTTGAACCTTAAACCTAATGAACATAAACCATGATATTCTATTATCATTTTTGGATGATCCATGAAGCATGTATTAAACATAAGACCATTTTAACTTAACTATCTCACTAAGCATAATTACAATCCCATGATTGTAGGTGGAGATTTGTATAGTTTATACAAATTGAGAATAGTTTTAATTTTTAACTTGGTATAAAATAATCTCCAAGGTCACCCTAATTCAACTTCCTTATTTGAAATTCTATTGAGTTCAAACTCTCTCCTCATACATCTCAATAGCTCATTTGATTACATCTTTGATCTCATTATTTTTAGCATAGATGTAAGTGGATTTACTATGTCTTGTATAGACTGAGACAGTCCAAACTTATCATGTGAAGTGTATTCCTTGGAGGGAGTTAATACTGTTCATTTTATATTTGAACTCCTTATTTACCATACAAATCTTGTCTACTTGCTTGTCTTGACCTCCAAGAATTCCTTAAGACTACCTTAAAGTATCCTCATACCTTCAGATGTAGGTGAAGATGGGGAGTTGACTATTTATCTCATCATACTTGACTGGCAATAGACTATATCATTTTTGGTTCACTATATATAATTTTGTATTTTACCTTGATCAAAACCCAAAAATCCATGTTTTTTGTCCTTCTCAAAACTAAAAAACAAAGGACTTTCTTGGAAAAGGTAACTTGAATATGTTTTAGTATGATTGTATGGTCTAAGAAAGTTTTATAATGTTGACCATTTTTATCCAATAGGCCAAAAATTGGTCCCCTTCTTCCCTTTCTATTCAGAGCCAATCAATTTTAGGTTGCATAAGTTCATCGGCCTTGGTTCATGAACTGGTTCAACGCTTCAGCTTGGTTCAACCACTAAGTTCAACACTTCGCTGGCTCAACCGGCACTTGGTTTAACCACTTGAGTTCATCGAGCTTCAGGTTCAACATTGGTTCAACACACTTGGTGTAATGCCTAATTCAATTAGCTTGAGTGCAATCAATGGGTTCATCGGTGCATAGCTTTAAACCATTAAACTGGTTCAATCAGATGGTCCAATCATTTGGTTCACTTGGTTCAGTGGCATCAGTTCAAGCGACTTCTAGTTCAATCAGATGGTTAATCAGCAAAGTTTAATGGGCTCAGCACACAACATTAAACTATTGAACTAGTTCAATATATTGGTTCAATGCATTGGTTCAACACATCAATTCAATTGCTTGGTTCAATGTCATCAGATCATTAGTTTAGTTTAAGTGGTTTAACACGCAGTCTTGAACCATTGAATTGTTGAACCAATTTTTGGTTCAATAGGTTGGTTCAACGGCTTGGTTCAAGGGTGTGTCCTAAGGTATAAGGGTAGTGTTAAGTCCAAATTCCCTTATGGAGGGTAGTGCTAAGGTGAGAAGCCCTTGTAGAGGGCAGGGAGCATTTCAAAGGGAGCCGAAGGATTTTCAAAGCATGCAGAAGACTTAAGGCTGAATTCTTTCAAACTTTTTGTCTGAAGGAATTCCTTCAGACAAAAGGCCTGAAGGAATTTAGGGGAAGCTCAGTTCAAAGAGGCTTCCAGTTCAAAGCAAAGGACCCCAACCGAAAAGACAAAGTGGCCAATTCCCATGGACTTTTTGTCTGTGGGAAAAAGCCTGAAGCATAGAAGCTCACAGAAAAAACTTGACATTTTGCCATGGATGGTGACATCTCAAAATCCATCATTTTCAAGGAGATGAACTAGCTATTGGGTGATGGCTATGTGAACGTCAATTTTAGCATAGTGAAGTAGTCATTTGTTTTAAACTATCTGAGTGCCAAATCATGGAAATAGCCCAAGGAATGTAGCGACCTGCCAGAAGATCACCCCTGAGGGTTGAAAGAGTAGGAAGAAGATAAGGAGTAGAAAAGACAAAGCATCTAAGTGGTAAAGGGAAGGTGAGTTATTGCTAGATGAGCAACATAAATTATTTTCTCTAGTTAGCATTGATGAGGGGACAAACTACAGTCTATTTGTAGAAAAGAGGTACGACCATGTTCTTACATTAATGTTTGAATGCAAAAGTCAATTTCAGTGATTTTATAGCATGGTTCTAGTAGGCCTCTGCTAGAAGAATGACATTAGTAACAGTGGCTTCCTCTTCCCAAGATTCAGAATGCACATGGGCCATTGGCAAAAAAGGCTACCAAAATCTTTCCCAAGAAGTGCCAATTTCTCTTCCTCTTTCTATATATTATAAACTTCTCTTTTGAGAAGGATCGACTCTTAGCCTTAAGGCAAAACTCTGCCCAAAAATCTCTCAAGATTGTAAGGTAGAGCTCTACCAGAGATTTTACCTTGAATTGAAACACATCATTTTTACCTCCATTTTGATCTTTTTCATCTTTAGTATGTGTCTATGCCTTGATTCTGTGTTAAGTCATTTTTCTTAATGCTTTTGTAGAGTGATTTCAACATGTCTGGTGCATTTTTTGAGTTTCCTTTTATAGGTCTATCAAAATTGTCCCTAGAGGAGTATTGGTGCAGTGAATAGGCTATTATAGTATGTCTCAGAACACCTCTAGTAGTTATTTCCTCCCTGTATCTCCACGGACCCCTGACCCACTGATGTAGAAGGTTTTCTCATGTCAGATGAAGTGTATGGGAGCTGGTTCTTGATGGAAAGTGAATGTTCAGGCCTGAGTGGGTCATACTTTTTTGGTGTATCACCTTTTCATTTTTAGGCTTAGGTTCTATTTTTAGCATCTCTCTCTCCCTTTTCATCCCCCCTTTTTTCATTTTATTTGTTAGCAGTAGGAGAAACCAAGGCCTAAAAGATACATCAGAGGGAGCTAGTCCTCATCTAGAGACTCTCCCCTCTAGCTTCACTAGTTCCACAATCAAGAGGGGAGTTTTCATTTTGACGCATGGAAGGCAGGATCTCAACCTCCTATCTAGGGTGCAATCCACTGCATCAACAATTTTTGGCACGCCCGATGGGACCAACTAGGACAAGTTGTGTCCAAAGAGTTGAAGAATTTTTGGTGTGTTCTTCAACCAACCAACCTTTAGAGGATTCTGCATCAACACCAATGGTGAATCTGAGTTAAATTAGCTGGTTAAGTAGCCTGGTGCCATCAAAAATCACATTTTTATATGTATAATTCCTTTGCACAAAATCATGGACCTTATATTCCTTCATATGACTTTGATAAGACTTAGAATTTTCATGCAATCACCTCAAGTAGCCCTCCTAGTTACCTTGCAATGATAAGGGAAGTGGCCCTTGAGTTTGAGAAGTAGATGATGGAGATTAACAGACTAGAGGAATAATACAGATATCAGTAGGAGCTGATGTATAAAGAGGAGTGTTTGTTTAGGCAAGCTCAGGCCTTACAATCCATGGAGGAGGAGGTAACAAAATGGAGAAATCCATTTATTCAAGACAGTCAGCCTTGTGTGCCCCCTCCTATTCTAAAGAAAGCCCCCTCTTGTACACCAAATCCTTTTTATTAGATAACACTCACCCACTCTAGCTAATTTGATGCATCTACTCTCAATCTCGTGCACCTACCTTTCCAACATCAAAGGGCATCAGAGCAGCCCCCCATGGAGATCAATCTTCTCAATTCCTTATATTATGAATCTTCCATTAGGGGAAATACCACAAGCCAATGCATTACTCTTCTAGAGACTCTTTTGGTGCATCACTAGTCTCTTCCTAGCATTCCTCAACCTCCCTAAGTTTTTCAACATGATGTGCAGATTTTGAGTTGGAGGAAGGAATGCCAGGAACCAACCCAGAGCTTTGAAGTGGATGATGCTGGTGACCTCTAAGAAAGACTCTTTCAGGACAATCTAGCCAAGCAAATTGAAGATTTAGAGGCGAAGATGAGGTTACTTTGTGAAAGAGAGATAGAACTTTGAGACCTTGTGGAGGAGCCCCAGGACCTTGGAGAAAACAAAGTTTCTACCTATTCACACAGGAGCAAAATTCCATTTCCGAGATCCTGAACTAGGGGAAAATAGTAGAATCATGGGGCAAGAAGGAGGAGAAGAAAGGTCTTTCTCAAAACCTTGAAGAAGATGAGGCTACCCCTACTCATGATGATGCTAGTGACTTCCAAGTAAGCCTCTTCTAGGAGGATATGGCTAGAAGAATTATAGAGTTAGAATCCAGAGAGAGATTCCTCAGCCAATGTGTGATGGATGGTTCAGACCCAATGGCACATTCTATGTCTGAACACACCCCATTTATGCACCCCCAAGAGAGCTATCAGGTCAAACTTGATATTAATGAAGTGTTAGCCAAGTGGAAAGAGGAGAATCATTCGATTCTAGCTCAAGGACTGCCTCTTCTTCCACATGGTTTTCCCACTTCACCCCTTCTCAAGGAGGAACCTATTCTATAGGAGGTGAGTGAGGAGTAGAAGATCCAATCTACAATTTTACAGGAGGCTATTGTGAGTGATAATGAAGAAGAAATCATCATTGATGCTCCTTGTGAAGATCTCATTAGTAATGGAGAAGACTCAGGGAATGCATATATGCAGATGTTTGAGCAATATGAAGAGGAACAAAAGCATGGTGAGCTCTCTCCCCCCTTGTTTGATGAACTTCCTTGTTTCTTCGATGAGGAGGATGACTATGCCAAGGAGCTAGAGTTAGAGGATCAGGAGAATACCTTTAAACATTTAGAGACCCTGATCATCAAGGAGGAAAAGGAGAGGTCTATCTTCCTTGAGGGAGGCCTTGAAGAAAAAAGTTTTGAATAGAGAGGTGGTGTTCTATGGGATGAACAATCATTTTGTGATTCCATTTCAAACACCACAACTATCATCCTTCTTCAAGAAGGCCAAGAGGAAGCAGAGGATGAGTTTGACATGGCCTTCAATGAAGTAGAAGGAAACGGGTCAAACCATGATGCACTACAAGGGAGCTATGCATGTCAAAGGGCTTATGGTGATGAGCCAATAGCCATAGATTTCTTGGTGATATGCACTAGCTTAAAGGACTAGCATTCAACAAGCTTCCAAGGACAAGTAGAGTACATATATGTTGGAATCATGTTTGATTTTGATCCACTCAGATACAAGCCAAGCAAGGTGACAGGCAAGAGGAGCAGGTCACCAAATCTCCTTTTCATTTAGCTATTTGCCTAGCACCATAAGTCTTCTTGCCAGGATGGGGACTTGAGAAGTTTTCCTTTTGATCTAGGAGGGAAATAGAGGTACTTGGTTAGTTGTATATAGTAGTTTACTTTTAGTTTTTTTCCCTACTTTCTCTAAATGTAGTTTTCATAGGTAGTGTTTTTAGCCTTGTGTGTTTCCCTTTATGTGTGGGGTAAAAGGCTTCATGTTTGATTTTGGGATCCCTCAAGGTAGTGCTAACTCTTTCATAGTTGCATCTGACTCTGTGCCCAATGGACTAGAAGGCGACTAGTCTTTAAGCATAGCAGGCATGCTTCCCTTGGGAGTCACCAATTTGTTGACCATTTTTTGCCCAACAGGCCAAAAATCAGTCACCTTATTCCCTTGCTATTTAGAGCCAATCAATTTTAGGTTACATAAGTTCATCAGCCTTGGTTCATGAACTGGTTCAATGCTTTAACTTGGTTTAACCACTAAGTTCAATGCTTTGCTGGTTCAACCACTTGAGTTCATCGAGCTTTAGGTTCAACATTGGTTTAATGCACTTGGTGCAATGCCTAGTTTAATCGACCTGAGTGAAATCAGTGGGTTCATTAGTATGTAGCTTTAAACCATTAAACTAGTTCAATTAGATGGTCTAATCATTCAATTCACTTAGTTAGTTCAACAACATCAGTTCAAGTGGCTTCTATTTCAATTGAATGGTTAATCGACGAAGTTCAATAGGCTCAGTGTGTAGTGTTAAACCATTAAACTAGTTTAATGGATTGGTTCAATGCATTAGCTCAATGCATCAAATCAATCACTTGGTTCAACATCATCAGATCATCAATTTAGTTCAAGTGGCTCGGCACACAATCTTGAACCATTAAACCGTTGAACCAATTTTTGATTCAATAGGTTGGTTTAATGACTTGGTTCAAGGGTGTGTCCCAAGGTCGAAGGGTAGTGTTGAGTCCAAATGCCCTTGAGAAGGGTAGTGCTAAGGTGAGAAGCCCTTGCAAAGGGTAGAAAGTGTTTCAAAGGGATCCGAAGGATTTTCAAGGCACGTGGAAGACTTAAGGCTAAATTCTTTTAGACTTTTTGTCCAAAGGAATTCCTTCAAACAAAAGGCCCAAAGGAATTTAGGGGAAGCTCAGTTCAAAGAGGCCACGAGTTTAAAGCAAAGGACCCTAATAGAAAAGAGAAAGTGGCCAATTCCCATTGAATTTTCATTTGCAAGAAAAAACTTGAAGAATAAAATCCCATAGAAAAGAATTGATGACATTTTTCCAAGGACGGTGATGTTCCAAAAGCCATCATTTTCAAGGAGATGAACTAGCCATTGGGTGACAGCTATACGAATGTCAATTTTAGCACAATGAAGTAGCCATTTATTTTAAACTGTCTGAGCACCAATTCATGGAAATAGCCCAAGGAATGTAGCGACCCACTAGAAGATCGCCCCTAAGGGCTGAAAGAGTAGGCAGAAGACAAGGAGCAAAAAAGACAAGGTGTCTAAGTGGCAAAGGGAAGGCAAGTTATTGCCAGATGAATGGCATAGCCTATTTTATCTAGTTGGCATTAATGAGGGGACAAACTATAGTTTATTTACAAAAAAGAGGCACGACCATGTTCTTACAGTAATGTTTGAATGCCAAAGTCAATTTCGGTGATTGTACAACAAGGTTCTAACAAGCCTCTTCTAGAAGAATGACATGAGTAACAGTGGCTTCCTCTTCCCAAGATTCAGAATGCACATGGGCCACTGGCATAAAAGTGCACCAAAATATTTCCCAAGAAGTGCCAAGTTCTCTTCCTCTTTCTATATATTGTAAACTTCTCTTTTGAGAAGGATCGACTCTCAGCCTTAAGGCAAAACTCTGCCCAAAAATCTCTTGAGCTTGTAAGGTAGAGCTCTACCACAATTTTACCTTGAATCGAAACATAGCATTTTTACCTCCATTCTAAGTTTTACATCTTTAGTATGTGTTTATGCCTTGATTCTATGTTAAGTCATTTTCTTAATGCTTTTGCAGAATGATTTTAGCATGTCTGGTGCATTTTTTGAGTTTCCTTTTACAGGTATGTCAGAAGTGTCCCTAGAGGAGTATAAGTGAAGTGGATAGGCTACTGTAGTGTGTCTTAGAATGTCTCTAGTAGTTATTTCCTCCCTGTATCTCCATGGACCCCTGACCCACTAATGCAAAAGGTTTTCTCATGTTAGATGAAGTGTATGGGAGCTGGTTCTCGGTGGAAAGTGTATTTGTAGGCAAAGTAGATCAACCTTTTCTAGTGTATCACCTTTTATTTTTTAGGCTTAGGTTCTATTTTTAGCATCTCTCTCTCTCTCTCTTTTCATTCCCCCCCTTTTTCATTTTAGTTGTTAGTAGTAGGAGAAAATAGGGCCTAAAAGACACATCAGAGGGAGCTAGCCCTCATCTAGAGACTCTCCCCTCCAGCTTCACTGGTCCCACAAGTAAGAAGGGAGTTTCCATTGTTGCATGAGGAAGGTTGGAGCTCGACCTCCTGCCAAGGGTGTAATCTTCTGTGTCAACATATACCTTGACAAAGTCAAAGATATATCTTATGATCTTATCATGATTTCATTACAATGACCTACATAAGCTCCATAACCTCATTTTATGATTCTCACCTTGAAAGTCTTTAATCACTTCTCTATCTTTGGATTATGATTGAGTGTGCTTGGTGACATCACTGTAGCTGATATTTACTAGGATCTTGATTCTTGATTAATCTAATAATATTGTAAATAAGATCATGGAATAATTTTAGTGCCAATTATGGGATTTTAATGATTAATCCACTTCAATATTTCCATTAAGGTCTCATGGTTGCTTTTGTATTTTCACTTGGTGATCTCTTTTATCATAGTTGTAGGTGATCAATGCAACTTGTATGGACAAAGGTGGTGTTAGACCTTGAGAATGTCAAAAAACATGACTATGAGCCTCTCCTTCATTCATTACAACTTGATGATATGGTTCAACCTTCTTCATTTGATAACCATGCTTTCTAGTCTTCTCAAGACAATACCTTCATGAAGCATAACTTGACTAAGTTTTCCTTGTTGTAGGTGTACATTCATCTCTATTTTAGTAGGATTTTAAAGGTTTTCATACCATACCCTCATGATTATAAAATTTTATAACCTCTTGAGTCTTAAAAATAATAGAACAATGAGGTGGAAGTGGATGGAATGTTATACTATGACAATGGATCATTTAGAATGAGAAAGAGATGGAAATAAAAGCTTGAAATAATGATGAAATGGTAGTGTGAAGACTGTGTTTGGATGAACATGATGGAGAGTGGAAGGAATCATGAATCTAATACCTTTAAATTCATGAAGAATATTATGGGAGAATAGGCATATGCCTTAACTAAATATAACATTTTGGAGATATTAGACAAGCATACACTATTAGAAATGGAAACCTAGGATTCATTAAAAACCTTAATAAATGCTAACTTTCCTTAATATTTACTAAATTGAGAATTCATGAAGATATTGAGAGCACATTGATGGTTTACTTGATATGGTATCTCAAGTAATATTTGATAATATTGAATGAGGAACACATTAACATTAAGGAGACTTTCAAACCATGTCATGATGAATCTCGATAACCATAGATCAACCTCTGAACCATATAACTTCTCCAAAATACCTACAAACTATATATTTGCATTGATTTGTCTTCTTGAGATCCATATGACCTCATAAATTTGGAAAATAGCTAAATAATGTAATGGAATGATGGATAATTCTCATAAAAAACTCCACAAACTTGATTTTTCTATCATGATGAACAAATAAGTTGAAATCTCAAAAAATTGGTTGCTTACTTGGATGAAGAAGGCATAGTGAGTGCCTTAGCTTGTTAAGGATGGTTTATGAAGGGGAGAGAGAGAAAATGAGATTTTTTTTCCATATATGTAATCTCTCTTAGATTTCTTTTTCTACCCAAAATTATAGACCTTAATTGTCTCTCTCATGTTTGTACCATCTACAAACATGAAGGGCTCTTTTGATGTGTAAAAAAGTAAGGTGAATAAAGGGAATTGGATTTAGGCTTGTATGAGGTATTTTTTCCTTGAATATTATATATAAATCTTGTAATAAATTTAGATTATCTTGACCTTTATTTTATGGAAAATGTTGTATAAATCCATACTCCTGCATGGCAATTCATGAAAATACTACTTTATTTGCATGTTCTTCAAAATTGAAGCTTAAAACCACCAATTTAGGGCAATATAATGAGAATAATGAGTCAAAGTACATGTTAGAATAAGAAATAAGTCTTTTAAAATCAAAATTGGGAGGAAATTTGGCATGTGGGAGATCATTCGATGCCAAAACAATGCTTTAGCTTGCATTAAGAGATATGTCAAAGAATGAAACATTTGAGTTAAGGAAATGACATAAATATGAAGACATTTTTGAAACATTATGGATGTTTTAGTGTATTTTTACTCCAAATTTATCATTTAAAGGCCAAAACATCCACTTTTTATGCAATATACGTAGCTTCACAAGGAGAATTATCACTGAATGTTATAGAGAGTACCTTTTAGCCTTATTAAAATGCTTGAATGAGGATTTTATGTCTTCAAAAAACCTTTAAAAGATTATATATATCCTTATAACTTCAATATAATAGAGAATGCCATGATAAGTTATCAACTACCCTCTTCACCATGTTCATCAAAGCACTTTTAGATCACAAGACCACTTGAGTTCTTTGTCCAAGACCTAACATCCTCAAACATCATGATGTTACTTAATACTACTTAAAACATGATATAAAAATAATAATACATGAAACTTACTCTTGAAATGATAGTTAATGAACACTGTGGTGGTTAATGAAAAGTTTTTAGTGGTATGGATTGTCATTTGGCCTTGACATGCCATATTGCCAACATTTTTGGTGACTCACCATGGTTGACTAGCCTACTAGTCAAGATAACTCACTAATTCTTTCATGACAATAACAATTTTAAATATGAGAACAATGTTTTGATGACTCCCTTGGACTACTAAATAGATTTTGTACTTTGAAACACTTCTCTTTGACTAAAATAATAAGAAGACTTAAAAGAAACAAATAGAAGCAACAAAAGGAACACAACCTAAACTACAAAGCACACTTAACTAAGAAAACAACAAAATAAGACAACATAACGAAAACAAGGAAAAAAACTACTACTTGTGCTAATCACTTATTGAAACAAGACAAATAACCTCAAATAACTAACTTGAGATCAAAATTTATCATCCAAAGTCAAATGGAAAACTTGATTGTCCATCATGAAACCTTGAAGTATGATTGCCACATCTTGATAGATCCTTATAGCTATGATCATTAACATGTTCATGGCCTTTTAGGGAAGAAACTAAGCCTTTTAGTTTAAATTTATGGTACATGAATTTTAGATGTGAGTCCAAGAACCAATTATATCCTCCCATATTCATATACTTTGCAAGAATAATGCTAATTCTACCTTAATCATGAGCTGATAATTATGGTCATGTTGGTTAGCTTAAAGTGTCTCTTGTGTTATGGTTGTAATATCTAATTTCATGAATTATTGAGGACATTTGAATTCATATTCAACTTCTAAGAGTGGAGAGACATATGAAGATGAATTGAGAAGTTGATAACCTTGCTTGAAAGACTCAAACAAGTCATCTCTTGATAAGACAACTTCTTGGATTGGTTTGCTTAGAGGGATGATTACTTCTTGGTTTATGTATCTACTTATCTCAAATTGAAATAAAACACCTTCAAGTAAATAATAGCCTAAATTTATGACATCAACTAAGTCCAGTGATTGGTTTTCACCAAGTTCAAGTGTGATTGGACTTTCTTCAAGCTAAATAGTAGAAGGTATAGGGGCAAGCATATCATGGTTTGAAATATCACTTACTTAATCATGATCATGAGTTTACAAACCATCCTTTTATATCTCATATTTTTCATTTTAATTAGTTTCATATTCAACATTCACTTGTTGACTTAGCATGCTCTCAAAGTCAACCTGTTCCTCATCTTCATTAGATGGCTTGTATTTGTCTTCTGCCACTTCTGTAAGTTCTTATGAGCTATCATAATGAATGGTAGACATCATGTAACCAAGGATTTAATGGAAACCATCTTCTTCTTTCTCAATTGACACCTCTTTTTCTTATATCTCATATTGTACTTGTATCTCATCTTGTATCTCAACAACCTCTTACAACTCATTCTCTTTTGCATTTTGAAATATTAAATCATCACCATCCTTATAAATGGGTGTCCTAATGATGATGTCCTCCCCTTGTTTACTCAAGTGATTCTCATATTCATATACCTTAGCTAAATCTTATAAATTAAACTCATAATGGAGGGGTTCCTTATCAAAAATTGGAATTTTGGACCCTTGGAAAAGCTTAATAAGATGAAACAAATCTAAAGGAGTTGCCATGGATGATTTATTTTGCTCATGGGGGTGCTTAAATTTAATAACCATCACCTCATCTCTCTTATTCATTTGTCCTTAAATAGACTTCCATGAGAGGAAGGCCTTGGTTCTTGAGGAGGAAGAAATAGAGGTTGAATTATTTCTTGTTTGCTTTTCATAATATTACTTGGGATTATGCTTGAATGATATTCTCTCTCCCTAGTTTTTTGTACTTATTCCCAAGTCATGAAATTGGGTTTAAAGAATTATTTTATTTCACTTGTTGTAGCCTTAAAAAATTAGAGGAACTTTTTGATGAGATTATGTTGATTTTATAGTTCCTATTGATTGCTAAAGATGTAGGTTTGTAAGCTCAACTTATTTGGCAAGGTGAGCCTTAAAGTCATGAACCAACTATTAATATTTTGGCCTCATGAGCCAAATGTCACCCTCATCATTCAAAAATCTTGATGTTATTTATTTAATCTTGATTTTAAGCCTCATAGTGCCATAATTTAGAGGAAAAATGACTAACACAAGCCTAGATAAGTGAAACTATCATTTAAATGTCATTCAGGGATAAACAGGTCAATTCAATTATGTATTTCATAGGTTCACCTATAGAATCAATTAAAGCCAAAATATTTCATGGACATGATGTTTTTCATGCCTTGAACATTATCTATAAACTTTATATCTTGATGATTTTTCTATCTCAAGATACAAGTCTTTAAAGTTGAAGTAGCAGAGTGGGACATGTGTGTGGACATCAAATTTGAACCACATGAAATATCCATTTGAATTCAAATGTTCCAAGGATAAACACATGGCTAATAAGTGCCCAAATCATAGAATTTTGAGTTAAGATCCAATGGTGAGTAGGTAATCAATGATGTTAGTGGGTCTATAAGATCCAATAAAGCATGTTAAATCATGCATCAAAGATCAATGGTGAGCTCATAGTCAAAAGGTTAGCATATCCTAAAATAAAATGTGTGGCTAACAAGTGGAAAGATATAGATTGTCCATATGAAAATCTAATGATGCATGATGATTGACAAATCTAGTGGGTTCAAGCTGATCAATGGTGTACAATCCATTATACCAAAGTAGATCTAATGATGTAAGAATGAATGAGAAGCTACCAAGTGTCATGACTACATAAAATGTTAGGTAAATCAATAATATGCATTTGATCCATGAAAAGGAAGATAATTGGTGCACATAAGGTTAAGAAGTCAATGAGCTAGATCAAATGCAAGGCCACCACATGGTGTAAGTACAAAATCAGATTGGATTGATAATAAGATCCTAAGAAGGGACATAAAACTAATAATTAGAACCATATAGAAATCCAAACATAGATTGATGATTGATGATGAAGGTCAAAACTAGTAGACTCCTAAGGAAATCAATGGAGTAGATTTGATCAAATCTCCAAATGGCATAAAATGACCATATGTGTCTAGAATTGATAGTGTAGTATGGTTGAACTTCTAGTAAAGAGTGTGTTCTATAATGTATCCTAATCAGTTAATAGATTTTAAAATAGAATCAATGTAGGGAGAAGTGGGAGAAGGAATGGTGCAACTAGTTTTTGAGGTGGCCCTGATCAATTAAGAGTTTCTAAAAAGCATAAATATAGGGTGGTTGTAACTACTATTTTGAGTGGAATTAAGCTCATTAATGATCCATTTAGCATCAAAATTTATCTCGAATTTACTTTCTTCCTATAAATGTAGGCATTGAGCTCTTGATTTTCATCCCTCAGATGGGTATATCAAACCTCTGCTAAAATCACTTTGTAAACTCTTTTGAAGAAATACAAGACAATTTCAAATTCTAATTAAATTCTAAGTGTACTTTATTGGAGTTTGATTTATAGAGTGTATGTTGCTTATTCATCACTTGTGTGTCTTTTATGTACCTTGCTTCAATACTATTAGTTTCTTATAGGTTGTGTGAAGTGTTAGCTAGTGAGGTTTCTCTTGAAGTGTCATAAGTTAATAGTGTCTTCGATAGACCTATCTCTTTCTATCTTTCAAGTTGTAGGTCTCTTTTCAACATTAATACAAAATTACTCATGTTTGGAACCTTGTTATTGAATTTATTCAATTCTTATCTCCATTAGATTCATTAGTAGTCATGAAGGTGTCTAAGATGAGAGTGAATAATTAAAGATTCAGTGCATCACCACTTAAAGTAAGTTTTCATTCATGTATTTTCTCCCCATTTTCATCCCAATATATTAATTTTTAGGAAAAGATATTAATATTATCATATCTGAGGAACTAGCCCTATTAAAAACTCTAGAGGTTTGACCCAAAATTAGGTAAACCACAACCTAGGGTCATTCCCATGTTGGACTAGGTTTGAGAGTAGGCATTGAACACTTCTAATTTTAGCTAGGGTGTAACCTAAGTATCCAAAATTTATGGCATGACTAGTAGGAATTCATTCAAGGCATCTGGACATTAGCTTGGCATAGATTGGTAATATGGGAGAAAAAATGAAAGTCTTGGAGTAGTCATCAATAGATGAGAGGGAAAATTCATGCACCAAATCTCTATTAGGTCTACCTCAAAAGGTAAGAAAGTTAAGTTCATCAAAGTACCTTTGGATATTGTAAAGAGGAAAAGGGTACTAGTTTCAAACCCTAACCTAACACCCCCTAATTTTTTGACATCTCCAAAATATATAATTTTTTCCCATATTCAATTTGTTAAAAGTCCACTAAAGTAAATACAAATGGCAAGGCCTATATTAAAGGATTTTGCACCCTTTAATGGTGGTATCCCTCTTAACCTTTAGAAACATGATGATATCCCTACTAAAACTTTAAAGAGTGTACCATAATTTATAATAGAAAACTCTACCACTCCTATAGAGCACATAGCTAACATTGTAAACCTTTGCTCAATGCATAACATTACATAGGAGAATATAGCCATGAGACTACTAGCCACATCCTTGAAAAATAAATACCTATAATGGTATATGGGTCTAGCTCTTACATTAATCAATACTTGGCATAAGTTTGGTGAGTGCCTATATAAGCATTTTGAGGATAGAAGTGATCATGTGTCACTTGTTGAATAACTTACCTCAATCATGAGGGCATCCTAAGAATCTATGGTTGATTTCAACTATAGATTCCAAAAAAATTGGGATAAGATCCTTGTCATCATTAATCCCACACCTAATTATGGTTTATTTATTTATTTAAGATCACTAAATTTAAATATTGTAGTCATGATCCAATCTATGGGTGGGAAAACTCTGCCTGACCCTTATAAGATATCTATAAGAATAGAAAACTATTTGAAACAATCAGGGAAACTCATGCCAAGACCTCTCATGTCAATTTTTATTTAACTTTGTCCAACCCTACCTACCATTGCTCCATTTCCCAATACAAAAAATCAAGTACAACCTGATGATAGTCAAGTAGATAAATTTTCAAAGATTGAGAGCTTGTTGAAGTCACAAAATAACAAGCTAGTGGCTATAGAGAGATAAAAAACAAACATAATATAAGCCATACCAAGGTATTTTCCAATCTTAATACCCTACTCAATCCTAAAATAGACCCCCTTATCCATCAAATCAACAATCCCAGGGCCTAATTACTAAAGGTAGATCTCATAATAGCTACAATCATATAGGTGTAAGTAGCTCAAGAGCCTTGGTACTCACACAAAACAACCTTGCACAAGAGGGTCAATGGCAATCAAGAGGGAATTATAATGAGATGGTAATGGCTACAAGTGGATAAATGTAATAGGATCTTATTTAGTAGCATGCTCCTTCATTCTAAGGCCATGACATAATGCCTCCTCTACCAAAAGGCCATTTAATGAATCAAGATAACATGCCTACCATGATATCATTAGAATCTCAAATTCAATAGAAAGGGAGCATAGGTAAGTCACCAGCTAACACCATGTGCATAAAATTTCAAGAAGGGGAGAATATTTTTAAGCATTTAGCTATAAACATGGGCCATACTACACAAAGGGAAAATAAACCAATTAAAACCAATATAAAGGATAAGAGGAGGATGTTGGATGATAATTTGGGCTAGCCTAAGGCCTCTTCAACACCTCCACAAGTCAATTATCAACATACCACTTAAAATATAGCTACTAAAGCTCTTTCAACTCAACAAATACCTAAACATCATAGATAATAGTAGAAGTCTCCTTTTGTTCCTCATATCACTCAAGTGCCAAGTGATACTTCTACTTCCAAGGTGTAGTTTAAAGGTACTATTCTTCATTTAATTATTGTGGATCATATGAAAAAGGCTAATGTCATCATGTCTATGTATGATGCTCTATCTATTTTGAGATGGAAAGAAATATTTTAGTAAGATATCTCCAATATTTCTCATGTGAACAAGACAACTAATAAGGTGAACACTATTTTTACAAATAGTAGTCAGCCTAATAAAATTAAAGTTCCTAGTAAAGCTCCTAGTCATGGTCAAGATAGTAATGTTGTTCATCCCCCTAAATTTGTCAACCCCCCTCCATTCTATTTGTCAATCATCATAGGGGGCTATCTAATGTGAAATTGTATGATAGATTCAGGTGCTTCAACCTTAGTTATGCCTAAATCCATACCAGATCAACTTGATATTAAGTATGTACCTAATAAAAAGGGTGTTTAATATTTGGATGGTTACCCCAATAAAACAATAGGTATCTTGAAAGATCTTAAGATCACATTGGTAGCTTACCCAAATTATGTCATCACTCAGGATGTAATGGTTGTAGACCTACCCCGATATTTTTCCCTATGCTTATATAGGGACTTTACTTTAAAAATTAGGGGTTATTTATCCTTTGATTGGTCATACATGGTTTTCAAGACCATATATGGGACTAGGGTCACTATTAGGTCAAAACCTATCTCTAGGTTCCATCTAGAGCTCTATATGCCTAACCTTGTAAACATCAATTATACCATATTTGATGAGGATGAAATTGATTAGTGAACAAGAGTCTCATGAACATCTTGAAGGAATTTTAAACATATAATTGGATGAGTGGGTAGATGAAAATCATGTATTTTATCCCTATAGCAATATTGAATAAGCAAAAATAAGCAAATTTAGGGGTGTATTGTATGCATGAGGAGGGTGCCACTATACCTGGATTAACTAACACCACTTAAGAGGAAAATGGTCTATGGAATTTATTTTTTGATGGCACAAGGTCAAATAATGGTAGTGGAACTAGAATCATGTTGGTTTCACCCTCAGATAATAATTACTATTTAGTTGTAAGATTTTAATTCAGTTACACTTCAAACATAGCTAAATATGAATCCCTTCTACATGGTTTGCAAGATGCAATAAGAAGAGGTGTCAAACTTCTTCAAGTCAAGGGTGATAGTGAGCTCATTATGTAACAAATGAGATGCATAAGTGTATTCAAGATCCATTATTTGAAATATTACAAGCATCATGTATGGGATTTCATAGAGGACTTCTTGGAATTCAATATACAATCCATACCAAGAAAGGCAAATGAACATGTAAATAAGCTTATAGCCATTAGATCTCAGTATGAGATTGTGGAAGGAGTTAAAGTTAGCCAAAGTAAAGATAAGGTCAAGGTAATATCTAGGCCAACTATACCTAACAATGAGGTGAGTTGGTAGGTGTTTCACAATGATGATCAAATTATATGTGTTTTGATATAAGAGGCAAAATTTTACCATAAGAATTAAAAAAATTACAGCATCAGTATGATGATCAGATAGTGAATCTAAGATCTAAAAATATACCTAAGGGGATTGTGACCTTAGAAATCATATTGAATGAATATGACCAAGTGAGAAGAGGAAAGACATGTATCTTAGCCAAGGAGGAACACTATGAGAGGATAGAGATCTTGAAAGGTAAATTGTTGAAGTTAGGAAAGATCAATACAACAAAAGAGAGAGATACATTCATTACTTTATGTCAATAATTATTTGATTTATTTTCATGGGAATAAAAATATATGAAGTCATTTAATCCCAAAATTATGCAACATACCATTTAACTAGAGAGCAATGTAAAACTAGTCACGCAAAAATAAAGGCCCGTCAATCTAGAAGTGGAGTTAATGAGAAGGGAGATATTTAAGTTGATTGAATTAACGATAATATTCCAGATGAAACATTCCTCATGGGTGTTAAACCTTGTGCCAATGAGGAAAAATAATGGGGAAATACATTTGTGTGGTGATTTTAGGGACCTCAATAAGGTGTCCCTAAAAGACCATTACCCATTGCCCTCAATGGATCAAATTTTTCAAAAGGTGGTAGGTTCTCATTATTTGATGAATAATATAGTTATAATTAGATTATGATCAAAGAAGAAGATAGGAATAAGACTTCCTTCACCACAAATTATGGAACTTATGCATACATTCTTAAACTTGATTTTAACAAAGAATTCTACTTGTATGCCTTCTCTACATTGGATGAAATATTTTCCATGTTGATGCAGTAAAATGAGTAAGGTTTGGAACAACCTATTTCTTTCTTTAGTTAGGACTTAGAGGGGTATGAGGAGAGGTATAATTTTGTATAAAAACATGTGCTTGTATTAGTGAGAGTTTTGAATAAGTTTAGGCACATGGTATCCAATAGTAAGATAATACTCATGGTGGTACACCCAAGTATTAAAGAGTTTATACTCAACAAAGAACTCAAATGAAAAGAGCCAGATGGGTGATACAATGCATGGATTATGACATTGAGGTTAGAGTCACAAAGATTGTAAGGGGAAGAGGTTTGGAAGTAACTACTGAGAGGGAGGGGTGAATCAATATACAACAATGCACATTTAATTTCATAAACTCATTCATCATATAGTAATATGAACATGAAAGCTTATACATCCAAAACATGAACAAGAGAAAACATCATATGAATACATAGTTTATGTGAGAAAAAATCTAAGGGAGAAAACCCACTCTCAATCCTAAAAACCAATGAAACATAATACTATAAGGATAATACAAAAATAAGACTTTAGACTAGCACCAATTGATCAAGGAACATCCACCCCTCAATTTAGTCCAACTCCAACTAGACCTTTAGCTAACTCTAATTAGCAAGGAGGATACAACCCCCTCAATTATTAAGAAACCACTCAACCACCTCTAATATGATGTCCACCACTTTTTTGATGTCTTCTACACCTGATGATGATCTTCTCTTGTTATAACACCTACCAAACTGCTTCTCTTCTCAAGGCAGGAACACCTACCTCATTTGCTCAACTAAGTCACCATTTAGACTATTAGGTCTAATGAATTGTTAGATTATAAACATGATATATAAAAAATGAATGATCCTCTTCAGCCTTTTATTTCACCTAATGAACCATCTCTTCTCTTTGACCAAGCTCTTCCCTTTGCTTGAATATAATCTATTCTCACACCATAAATAGGCTAATTTAAACTTGTATATATATCACTCCATCATCTAATCCATATTGGTCAGCCAAGATACTTCACATAGTTATCCTAACATTATAAAATATCCTCATACATGTCATAAATCCAAATAAAACACTCCATAGGCTGTCCATACTTCAAAACAATCTCAATCCTCCTTTAGATCTCAAATAGGCCTAATGGATTGACCCTTATAGGTCATTCACCACATATGACCATCTCCATGAATAATATCCCTCACCAATGCTTAAAAAACATAAAAAATACCTAAAATAGATCATTTATCACTCCTAAATTATTCTATAACATCTGGAACTCTAATTCATACCTTGAACCAAACCTTTTAGACTATTCGTTAATAGGCCTAGAAACCCAAAAAACATAGTCATATAAAACTGAAGCATAAAAAATATTTTATAAAAAAACCACCTAAAAAACAACACATTTATATGTCCTAAATTAATTAAAAAAAACATCAAAATCCATTTTTAACCTTCACATAGCTCACATAGGTCCAAACTAACTCAAATAAACTGATTACTCAAACTAGTCATGTACACTAGAAACTCAATCAAATATCTTTGACTACTCTAACCAACTAGAGATAAAATATGAATAAAAAATCCATGTAATAAATATGTTAAACTGATATAATACCAATAATATCTCACTCACCTCAAAATATTCATATAATAACTCAAAATAGCCTATCTAAATAGGCCACTTCAGACTGCTTACAAGCTCCAAAAACTAATCATGTAGATGTTCTTATCTAGCAAATGAAATAAAACTTTCATATAATCTAATAAAAATTCATAGATTCTATATGATCTATATATCACTTTCAACTAGATAGTTCTCTTGTTTTAATATCATCTATTGGTCTAACACACCAATTCCTCAAATCACCATCTCACAGACTTTATTAATCAAATAAGTCTCTTTGAAAGAACCTTCTTGCCTATATAAGGTAATAAACCTCACATAACAATCAAGGTAACATAAGGAATATATATTAAATAAAGACCAAAATACTTTGGATTCATCCCTACTCATCTAGAACACTTCCCAAAACACATATTCACTCTACATGGATATTGTTCACTATTTTCACTATCTGTAGATTAGTGACTAATCAACTTGATTGACTTAGATAATTGACATAGTGATTGTTTCTTTCCAACAAAAATCTATGGAATTCAAGAACAATTCTTGGTATTCAAGATCCAATAATTCTCATGTGTTGACTCAATCAACCATACTTGTAGCACTGGAATATTTAGAAATAAGCATATTTATGTACCTTCTAATTACTACCCTAGCACACCACTACCACCTAGAGATGCCTAGAGGAGTACTATATACCTTCCAATAGTAAAACTTGGTCAACAAATCCATTCTAGGTCTTTTCTAGTTTTTTTTTCTAATTGCTCCATTATGAGGGTTTATAAACGGTTCTGACCAATTTACATTCTTAATGAATGTTCATAAAGATATATCCCTCAATCCAATACAAAATACTTAAAAAGGATTATTAGGTCCATTTTCCACCTATCCCAGAAGGGTTAGATCCCCATGCAAAGTCTACACATGCCAATGAGTATCAAAAACATCTTATCAGGCTAGGAAACCTCTATTTTATATGCACATAATACATCCCAACATACTAAATTGCTTTATCTTCCTCTTTAGGGACTAAAACTTGGTAAAAACCTTTAAACAACATGTCATACCACAAAACATGCTTACATGAGATATAATAACTGAAATCTCTTCATGACTGCTCATAAGAACCTCATTAGCCCACCTTGCCTAATAGGCCTAGAACTACTAGACCAAATTGCCTCTTAAAGATACTTGGAAACTTATCATTGAGATCATAATAACTTAGATATATTAAATCCACTCATTTAAATTACTATAACTAATAACCAAGAATACACAATGGATATACCTCTTACCTTATTAGGTAACCTAGCAAAGTCAAGCACATAAACCATAGGATGACTTGCACTCCACATGAAGACCATATGAGAACTCTTCTCCTTCTAAGATCATATCAAGAACATGTAAAATGATCTCTCTTCAAGATCCATGATATCCACTCATGCCTCCATAGAACCAACTACTCCAACTACTCCCACTAGCAACTAAGACTGAATTGAGCACTAAGATCATGCATGTTAAACCAAGAACACTCTCATACCACTTTGTCATCACCAATGCCACTTGACTTCATTGAAAACACATCACTACCACCAATCTCCAAAAATATCCCCCTTTGTCATTTATGGCAACACTCCTTTTCTCTCTCACCCTTTACCAAAATGACAAAGTGGACTCATCTATCAACAACAAGCTCTTCTCCTCTTTAATCAAAAAATATTTAAGAACTAAACCAAGAACACAACCAAGAGTACATATATTTATCTCTCATCCTTTGAAACCTAGAGTACACCAATTATTAGCATTACATCATAAATTACCCATAGTGCTCCCCCTTAGACCAATCTCCCTTCAAGAACCAACTCAAGTCATATCTCCAAAAGACCTATAAAATCCTTAGACTTGACCACTAGGAAAGCACACTAGCCCCCCCTCAGACCACTGCCACTTCAGAAATAAAGAACTCAACTCCCCATTTACTAAACATTGAACTCAGACTTCTAAGTCTCCAAGAGACCTAGAAAACATTGAATCACACTCCCTTAAAAAGATCTGATTAGACAATTAAATCTTCTCAAGCAAAATGGAATAACTAGAACTTAGTCCTTCTTTTAAGCTCCCTAAGTCCTTAAACCTACCACCAATTTTTAAGGTGATGTAGCTCCACCTATGAACTTGATCCAATTTGAAGGCTCCCCCTTAGACTACATAACCCATGCATACCTATAAGACCTTCAAGAATAGATACCATCACTTCAAATAGAAACAAGAGTATCACATCACCATACAAGCTCACATCCAATATTCTCAAAGCATCCTACAGACAAGTAGAGGTACTCCAAACATACCACCATACCTATAAGACACTTATAATAGGATAATATGCTCATCTAAAACCAAAAATGCCATCCTCCTTTGGAAAATTTCTTTAATAATCTTCATTTTCTTCACTAGGCCTATTTAGACCCCTTGTAGCCCTATCTGGCCATTGCATACCTCATAAATCTCTACCCAAATTACTTCAAGACATGAAACTTCATATTTTAATATCAATACCATTCCCACTCATCATGCCAAAATTGAGCCTCCAACTCTGCCTTTTCTTTGTACTTCATAAACCTATTAGTCAATTAGGCCTCCTAATGAGCTAAACATGAATAAAATGAAATATACTCACCTTTAAAAGATTAGAAATAATTATTAATATACCAATTTTTCCCATTATATTGTTTTTTAATCTTTTAGCCTCCAACTCCAAAGTTTGACCACTTTTCCAAACATGCCCAAAAGACTAGGCCTTTAAAGTAAACCTTGGTCAAAAGTCAACCTAAGGTCAAATATGACATCTGATCTAGATACCACACATGTAGTTCACCTTTCCACACTTCTGGACCAAGTTTTAAGCTCCCACTCTATGGGGAACATAGACTTCCTTCCATTTGGTTTTGACTTTCTCCTTCTTGGGTCAAAACAAGGTCAATATTGAGCACATAAAATTCAAAATTATTCTTTAAAAATACCTTTGATGCATGAATCCACTTGGAAAATATCTAAATGAGTTACTTACATCTTTATATTTCATTTAATCACCTAGATACCTCATCAAATTCTATTTTCCATATGTAATCAACCAACTCTACCTTCAAAAAGAGCACCTATAATAGTCAACTTGGTCAAAGCACCAAAAACTGACTAAATCACCATATTCACATCTTATAGGCACTTTATCTAATTTTTATTATCAAGATATTCAACCTTACCATTTTATTTTCCTTTAAGAACACATAAACAATAACTTTTCACTTTGGGTAACTTCTAGGCAGTCATCACTGCCAAAATAGGTGAACTCTATTTTTGACCACAAAATGATTCCTTTACCTGAGTTAACACAAGAAAACACCCTAGAATTCACTTGTCCATAAATTTTTTTCATACCAAGTCAATCTCATCTTTAAATTAGACTATTTTACCATTAGGATCACTTACCAAAGTTTGACCAAAATTTGATTTTATGTCTACAGGCCTTTATAGAAGATAATTCACTCATTGAATGGATCAATACATTACTTTATTGTTTCAAAATTCAAACACATAAAAATAAGATACAAAAATAATAAATATTATGATATATTACCCTAGGTTCATGACCAACATCTTATTCCATTGATCTCTTCATGAAATCCCTTCAAATTAACTCAAAGGATCAACCTTACCCTCATAATTAAGATTTTGTTATTAAAACTCATAACTTATGGCATATTCAAATCACTACACCTTAGACACCTCCTTAATCTCAAGCATGCATTATAATCATGGAAACTAATGTATAAATCCTTTCACTTAGTCTATCCAACACTCATAGAGCTCCAAAGTACATGAATGAGATTACTTACCTTACAAACACACATCTAGGATTTGAAGAGACGAAACACCTTGAAACCCTTAGCCATTTGCCTTTCACCTCTTGAGCAAGCTCTTCCTTTCATGGATAAAAAAATTACCTTAAATAAATCAATAAAAATATATATAAAACCTTTAGATAATAACCAAACACTTTGAGTAACCATTCTTAATGACCAAAAGCTCCACATAACTTTGCAAGTCACTTATGTCTGTCAATAACACAAACCTTCATATATAATCACTTTTATGAATTATTTTCTTGCTCAATTGAACATATTAAATTCTCTCTCAAATCATGAATTATTACTATGATGAGTTACAAGCATCATTCAATTATTATAACATTAAAACTAGATCATTAGATGAGTTCTAATCCTCTTTTGCTCAAACCAAGTTCACCATTTCAAACACAGACTGAAATAGTCAACTTTGATTGAAATTTATTATGTTCAATAAGCTCTATCATTAAGAATAGGTTTTATATTGGATTTAGACTCACTATAGTCCTTATTCAACCTTGATAGTGCCAATATGAAAACTACTATGCAAACATCAACCATGATCTTTACAAACTTATCCATTTTTGCAAGTAAAATGTATAATGTCCTCATCACACCTCAATCTACTTAGGATCACCTGTAGGCTATCAAGCCTCCTTCAAAGGTCTATATCTAATAAAAATTGATTGGAAGTATCTAATGATAGGGGGGGTTGATTAGTAGATAAAAATTCACATTCAATTCCATAAACTCATTCATCATATAACAATATGAACATGAAAGCTTGTACATCCAAAGCATGAAAAAGAACAAACATCATATGAACACATCATTTATGTGGGAAAACCTCTAAGGGAGAAAAAAATTTCAAGCATGAAAAATAATGGAATATATTCCTATAAGGATAATACAAACATGATACTTTATATCAGCACCAATTGATCAAGGAAGACCCACCCCTCAATTTAGTCCAGCTCTAACTAGACATTTAGCTAGCTGCAACTTGTAAGGAGGCTAGAACACCATAAGTGATTAATAACCCACTAAAACACATATAATATAATTTACACCACTATTTTTATGTCTTCTACACCTGATGATGACCTTCTCTTGCTCTAACACCTTCAAAATTGCTTCTCTTCTCAAGGCAGGCACACCTACCTCATTTGCTCAACCAAGTCACCCTTTAGACTATTAGGTCCAATGACTTGTTAGATCATGAACATGATAAGTAAAAAATGAATGATCCTATTTACCATCTAATGGTCCTCAATTACCCATATCTTCTCCTTGATTAAGCTCTTCCCTTCACTTGAATACACTCTTCTTTCATACCTCCATAAATAGGCTAATTTGACCTTATATACATATATATATATATATATCACTCCATCATCTAACCCATCTTAGTTGGCCAAGATAATTCACATAATTGTATTAAAATTATAAAATATCCTCATAAATTTCATCAATCCAACTCAAACACTCCATATGTCATCTATACTTCAAAACAAGCTCAATCCTCCTTTAGATCTCAATTAGGCCTAATGCATTAGCCCTTATGGTTCATTCATGTCATATGACCATATCCATGATAATATACCTCACCAATGCTTCAAAAACATAAAAAAATTCCTAAAATATATCATTTCTCACTCCCACATGGGTCTACAACATCTTTAACTCTAATTCATACCTTGAACGAAGCTGTTTAGACTACTCGCTAATAGGCCTAGAAACCCCAAAAACATAGTCATATAGAACTAAAGCATACAAAATATTTTCTCAAACAACCACATAATTTTTTTTTATAGGCCCTTAATGACTTGATAAACACCTCAAAATCCATTTTTTACCTTCACATATCTCACATAGGTCCAAACCAACTCAAACAAAATGATTACTCAAACTGGTCATGCACACTAGAAACCAAGTTAAAGATCTTTGACTGCTCTGACCAAAATAGAGATAAAAAATGAATAAAAAATTCATGTAATAAATATATTACACTCATATAATACCACAAAGCTCTCAATCACCTCAAACTCTTCTTATAAAAACTCAAACTAGACTCTCTAAATAGGCCACTTCAGACTGCCTACAAGCTCCAAAAACCAATCATGTAGATGTTTTGGTCTAGCACATGAAAGAACACTTTCATATCATATAATACAAATTAATATATTATATATGATATTTATATCAATCTCAAGTATATATTTCTCTTTTTAAAACACAAACTTTATTACTCAGATAAGTCACTTTGAAAGCAACTTATTGCCTATATAAGGTAATCAAACTCATAAAAATAAAGGGAACATAATTAATAAATATTAAAAAAACACCCAAATCCTTTGGATTCATACCAACTCATTTATAACACTTCCCAAAACACATATTCACTCTGCCTAAATATTGTTCGCTATTTTCACTATCTATAGATTAGTGACTAGTAAACTTGATTGACTTAGCTGATTGACATAGTGACTATTTATTGAAAAAAAACTCTATGGAATTAAGTAAAAAGTCCTATTCTTCAATATTCAACAACTCTCATGCATTGACTCAGTCAACCCTACTTGTATCACTAAAATATTTAGAAACAAGCATATTTTTGTACCTTCTCCTTACTGCCCTAACACACCAATACCACTTGGAGATTTCTAGAGGAGTCATATATACCTTAAAATATTAAAAATTGGTCAACCAATCCATTCTAGGTCATTTCTATCACGTTCTTTCTAATCATTCCATTATGAGGGTTTATAAAGGGTTATGACCAGTTTACATTCTTAACAAATGTTCATAAAGCTCTATCCCTCAATCCATTGAAAAATAATTATAAAGGATTCTTAGGTCCATGTTACACCTCTACCAAAAGGATCATATCCCTATGAAAAGTCTACACATGCCAGTGAGTATCACAAACTTCTTCTCAAGCTAGGAAACCTCTATTTTTCATGCACATAATACATCACAATGTACTAACTTACTTTATCTTCTTCCTCAGGGAATGAAACTTATTTAAAACCTTTTACCAACCATGTCATACCATAAACCATGATTACATGATCTCTACTAATTGAAATATATTCATGACTGCTCACAAGGACCTCATTAGCCCACTTTGCCTAATAGGCCTAAAACCACTAGACCAACTTATCTCTTGAAGATACTTAGAAACTTATCCAATGATATCATAGCACCTTAGATATATTAAATCCACTCATTTAAAGTAACAAAACCAAAAACCAAGAATACACAATGCATATACCTCTTATCTTATTAGGCAACCTAGCAAAGTCAAGCACATAAAGCATAGGATGACTTGCACTCCACATGAAGACCATATGAGAAGACACATATTTATAGGATGATACTAATAACATGTCAAATTATCTTTCTCAAATATCCATGATATCCACTCATGCCTCCATAGAACCAATTGCTCTAACTTCTCCCACTAGCAACCAAGATTGAACTGAAAACTAAGATCATGCATGTTAAACCAAGAGCAATCTCATACCACTTTGTCATCATGAATTAAAAAACATCACTAAAAAAAATATCCCAACATAGAGGGTTATGTGGGAACATTTTAGTAGAGGTAAAATAAGGTAAATACCAAGTGTTTGTAGTCCATGATAGCTAATAGGCAACTGCAGACAACACACATTTTAGCTAGACACATGATATAATTAGATTTCTTGAGTCAGGATAATATCTTATGGGGATAGATATAGCTAAGATAAGGCACATTAGGTTTCAAATTATACCTTATATCATGATATATGGATTACTTTTCAAGAGAGATATAAGAGGCATACTTTTGAGGTATGTGGAATCATGCCAAATAGACAAGCTGCTTAAATAGTTGCATGACGGTATAGCTAGTGGGAACTTTTATACCAAGACCATAATATCTAATATCATTATAATTAGGTAATTTTGGCCCAAAATTTTTAGATATACACACTCTTGGTTAATGAAATGCCAAAAATGTGCAATGCTCTTTGGCAAACAAAAAATAGTTACCCTTCCCTTACAACCCATAAAGTAGAACAACCCTTCATGCAATGGGGATTAGATTTCATAGGTATGATACACCCCCTTAAATTAAAGGACATAAATGGATTATTATAGATACATACTAGTTTACAATATGGGTTGAATCAACTACCCTTAAAGAAGCTAATGAAGATTATGTTTTGGACATTTATGATAGCCTTGTGACCAGATTTGGTATGCCTTTCTGTAATCATTTTTGACAATGTATTTGCCTTTAGTATCAAAAAGGTATGTGAGTGGGATATTTTACATGGAATTTATATTAAGGAATATTATAACTATTACCCATAGGGTAATCGACTATCAGAGTGTACAAATAAGAACTTGTTGAGGATTATCAAGAGAACTACAGAGGATAGTTAGAGGGAGTGGCATACTAGTTTGAGGACTGCCCTATGGGAAAATAGAGTAACACCTGAGAAAGATATTGGGAAATCAAAATAATTTATTGTTTATGTAAAATAATCCAAAATTATTTTTACTCTTGAACTACCTACATTAGAGCTTGCACACCAACTTGAGCTCCTAGAGGATGCTTCAATGTAGATAAGGTTAAATGAACTAAGATAGTTGAAGGAGATAAGGGAAACTATTATGCACATCATGTGGTCTAATTATCACAAAGTGAAGAGGTCATTTTACAAGAGAGACTCCTCAAATACATGCCAATAAGGTGATATAGTTCCCAAATGGGATGAGGACTGTGCAAAACTAGGAAAGCACTCTAAGTTTGACAGTATTTGGAGTGGGCCTTATGTTATCAAAAGTTGTAAAGAGAGAAATCCATTTAAGATTTATAATTTGAATGAAGAGATCCTTCCAATTTATATCAATGGGAGGTATCTTAAATTATTATACTATTTTATCTCATGATCTTTGTACATAGGTAGGTAGGTCTATCTTTACCTCTAAATACTATCCTAACACATTTATATATTGTCCTTGATTTGTTTAGGTTAGTTTCCCTATTTCATGTGCTTAATTTATTGTTTTACTAGGTGATTTCCTTTCAATCAGAGGTCTATTATAGTCAAGGTTCAAATTTTTCATTATTTCATGAGTCTAAGAAGTCATGAAAGTGTCTGGGTTCTTAAGTATAACAAGCAGGCTTCCCATCAGAGTCATCAGAAATGCCAACTCTCATCATTAAAAAATATTGATGGTATTTATTTTAGCTTGATTTTTATTCCTCATAGTTCCTTGGTTTTAAATAAAAATGACTAACATAAGCCTAGAGAAGCCAAACTATCATTTAAATGTCATATAAGGATGAACATGTCTCTAGTTGTGCATTTCATAAGTGAACCTATGGAATCAACCAAAGCTAAAATATTGAATGGATATGATGTTTTTCATGCCTTTAACACTCTCTATAATTTTTTTATCTTGATGAGTTTTCTATCTCAAGATACATGTCCTCAAAATTGAACTAGTAGAGTGGGATGTGTGTGTAGACATCAAATTTGGGCCTCATGAAATAACTATTTGAATTAAAATATTTTGAGGATGAATGTGTGGTTCAAAAGTGTATAAATAATGGAAAATTGAGTTGATATCCAATGGAAACATAATGGGTTTAGAAGATCCAATAGAGCATATTAAATCATGCATCAAAGATCAATGGTGAGCTCGTAGTCAAAAGGTAAGTGTATCCTAAAATTGAATGCATAGTTTACAAGTGGAAAGATATCAAGTGCCCATATGAAGATATAATAATGTGTGTCAAATGAAAAAGCCAATGGGTTTAAGTTTATAAATGGTACACAATCCATCATACCAAAGTAGATCAATAACAAGTGAAAGGTCAACTAGTTAGTGGATCTTAGGAATGAATGAAAAGCTACTAAGTGTCATGACCATGTCAAATGTTAGGTAAATCAATGATATGTGTTTAGGATTTATAAAGGAAGATTAATGGTGCATGTAAGGTCAATAATTCAATGATTTAGACCAAGTATGAGGCCACCATATGACACAAGCATAGAAGTAGATTGGACTGACAGTTAAGACCTAAGAAGGGACACATAGCTGATAATTAGCACCATCTAAAAAGCCAAACACATATCGATGGTTGATGATGAAGGTTGAAACTAGTATAATCTTGAGGAAATAAATGAATTATATTTAATTAAATCTCCAAATGGCATGAGATGATGACATGTGTCCAAAATTTATAGTGTAGTATGGTTGAGCTTTTGGTAAAGAGTGTGTTGTGTGATGGAACTTAATCAATTAATAGATTTCAAAAGAGCATCAATGCATGGAGAAGTGGGAGAAGGAATGGTGCAATTGTTACAACTATTTTTTGAGATGGAATTAATCAATTAAGAGTTTTTAAGGAGCATAAACATAGGGTAATTATAACTACTATTCTAAGTGGAATTAAGCTCATTAATGACCCATTCAGTACCAAAATTTCTCTCCCTAGCATTTCTTTATCCTTATAAATGTAGGATTTGAGCTCTTGATTTTCATCCCTCGATTGGGTATAACAAACCTCTACTAAAATCACTTTGTAAACTATTTTGAAGTAATATAAGACAATTTTAGATTATAGTTGAATGCTAAGTGTACTTTATTGGTGTTTTATTTATAGATTATATGTTACTTATTCATCACCTATGTTTCCTTCATGTACCTTACTTCAAGATTATTAGTTTCTTGCAAGTTGTGTGAAGTGTTATATAGTGAGTTTTCTCTGAAAGTGTCATAAGTTTATAATGTCTTTCATAGACCTATTTATTTCTATCCTTTAATTTGTAGGTCTCTTTTCAGCCTTCATACAAAATAATCATGTTTGGAACCTTGTTATTGAATATGATCAATTATTGTCTCCATTGGATTCATTAGTAGTCATTAAAGTGTCTTAGCTGAGAGTGAATCATTGAAAATTTAGTGCATCACAACTTAGATTATTTTTTCATTCATGTATTTTTGTCCCCTTTTCATTCCAATAAATTAATTTTTAAGAAAAGATATTTAAATTGTCATATCTGAGGAGCTAGCCTTATTAAATAATCTAGAGGTCTGACCCAAAATTAGGTAATCCACAGCCTAAGGTGATTCTTGTTGGGTGAATATTTTGTCAGCCAGCTAACTGGTGACCAAAATAGTTCCTATCACCATAGCATAGGGAGATGGGTCATCCTAGTGTGCAACTTTACTACATCAATTGGAGACAAATCTCTCCTCTCATCAAGGGGAGGTTCCCTATTAAATATGCAAAGCTATATACAATATAAATAAGTAGAAAGTAAGATACAAGGGTGGAATAAACCATCCATCTCTCTTCTTTTAGAGATGATACACACAGATGAAGGAGAAAATCTTAGCTATAAATGCTAAAGGCACTTCTCTTCTTTCAGAAGTGTCCTTATAGGAAACAATAGGAGTTTCTTTTAGATAGTGAAATAACTAGTGATCAAAAGGGCATAGTAATAGTAGGATGAAACATAGCGCAAAGTCTCAACCTCAAATACTCAAAGAGTATATCACAAAGGATAACGGGGGCACAAAGTCGCCCTAAAATCCTCAACACAAAAAGAAAAGGTAAACACTGATTGAAATCAATTGTGAAAGCACAAAGTCTTCCCAAAGTTGGTTTTAGGACACTTCCCTATTACCTTCACTAATTCTACATACCAAATTAAATGAATAAGGACACCTTCAAATGACACAAGTTAGAAGAACACAAAGTCTGTGAAAAATCTACTTTCTCACTCAGCTAACAATGGAAATGAAATTACAACCTGAGCTCAAAGTCTCAGTTTTTCTCTTTCAAAATGGGTAGAGTTTCACTCTTGTAAAATGAAAAGTATCCTTTATAACAAATGAGATATTACAATATATAGCACTCCAAGAAAGACTTGGGCACTTATTTTCTATAAAATAGCCCATGATGTGTATTCAATGCCTTGAATGCATTTCTAGGTTTGTCAAAGGACTGCATTGAAAATAGGGCAGCTGTCTTAACTATGGCATGCCATTTCATCCCATTTGTCTTCTCTTGAGTCTGGATCATCTGTTCTATCCCCTTTGATATCGGCACAGCAGTCCATTTTGTCTTTACTTCATGGGAGGAAAAATAGGCCGCATCTTTAATTTTTGTAAGCTAGAAAATCTACTTCTCAGACTATTCCAACTACTAGAATAACTACTACGTAGATATTTTCCTCTTTGTCCTCTTTTTGATTTTGTCTTTTCCAGCTTTGTCTCTTCTTGGAATTTAAGCTCCCAGGCTATCTTTTTAGCTAGTCACTTGGTTCTTCTTTCAAGTTCTATGCTTTATTTGAATTTCAATGGATATTCCCTTACCTTAAATTTGATGTCTACAGGGACGTCATTGGTTAACTATTTCAACGGTTTGGGCAGCCTTCTCAGCTCCTTGCTTCAATCACTTTATTGGTTCAATTGCTTTCATTTGAACTTGCCTTTGGAATCATCAATGTTGCTTCTCTCTTTGCTTGAGGCTGCCTTTAAACTTTTGAGCCATGTTGAACCATTGAAATTTTAACTCTTTTGGTTCAAAGTTCAATCAGTTCATTGGTTTATTCTGTGTCTCACTCAAACACTGCTTCCTTTATCTTTCTAAGCTTTGGTTGAACCTTTGAACCTACCGATTGAACCAACTTTGGTTTAATGGTTCAATGGTCCAATCAATTCATTCTTCATTATTTGGCTAAGTGTTGAACCCATTTATTTCTTTCAGAGTCCATAGAAACCAACCTTGAGAGTCCATAGATTTGAGCTTGCCTACAGAGTTCATAGATTCAAGCCTGTAAAGTCCGTAGATTCAAGCCTGCAGAGTCCATAAATTTAAGCCTGTAGAGTCCATAGATTCAAGCCTATAGAGTCTGTAGATTCAAGCTTGTAGAGTTTGTAGATTCAAGCCTACAGAGTTTGTAGATTTCTAGAAAGCTTGAGAAATGAAGAACCTGAATGCTCAGAACAATTTTTAAAAGGGGAAGAGAGAATTTTGGTCTGTAGTACCAAAATAGTTCAAATGTTGTCCCAAAAATGAGTGATATTTTTTGGAGGACAACAGCTAGCTCCAATTGGGGAACTTCCTTTAGATGAGAACTTGGAACAGCTGAGGGGAGTAGAAACTAAAATCTCCAGTTCCTTGAAGTGTGCCATTGGGCTACGGAGTTGAGCTACCCAAAAAGAAAGGCTCCAAAAAATAAAAATGAAAATCACAAAATAGAATAAAGACTTTAAAAATATACAAATACACAGGTGAATTTATTTGGAACTTCAAGAATTAAAGTACCTCAGATGATGCCCCTGGAGAGGTAGTGAAAATGGCATTCTATCCTGATAAACTAACAAGAAGCCATTTTGCCCCCAGAATCGGTGATGGGTGAATGGAACTCTCCACTAGGAATTCAATCTCTTGTGTCTTCCTCTTGGTTCTCTTCTCTTACCACCCCTTGGCAAGACTTGCTTTCTAGTCTGAGAACCATGAATCTTGGTTCTCCTATGAAGTCCCTTTTTTGATTCCGATGGGTAGTAGCCTAGTCTATTACCATAATTTGTTGTTCTGATAGTTCAGTCCAACACATGTCTTGACTATCCCCTTTAGATGCCTAGTAGACCACTGGCTCGACATCTCCTTTGTCTTGATTAGCTCCTCATTTGAGTAACAAAGATTCATACTCGACAGTGTTTTTGGTGTTGCTAAACTATAACTCATGTAAAGAAGGAAGAATATCCCCCTTAGGAGATATCAACACCAACTTGGCCCCAACAGCTATAGAGGAATTGCTACCGTCCATTTTCCAGATCCAAACATCACCAAAAATGGATCTTCTATTAGATTTTTCTTCATTAGGGATGGAAGACCCTTTTTCATTTATAGTACACCCTACCAATCCTTTTGATGTCTGGTTTGAATCAATTCTTGGATCACCACCTACCAGACTTTCATCTCTAGGAACATGGACTTCCTCTGTAGTCAAGAAGTAATCACCCCTACCTAAAAACTCAAACAAAATTTGAGCTTTAGGGGCTGACGTTTGGGTCTTGACATCTTGTACCAACTTGTCCAACTAATCAGGGTTGGACTGCAGGACTTCAAATTTAGTCATTTGACTTTTGGTCTTTTTGACATGATTAGTTATGTCAAATGACTGAATTGGACTAAGCATAGAGGATGGGAGTTCATCCTTTTGGTTTTTGGGAGGGGTGGTAGGATTAGACTGCGAAATTGAAGTAGAAGTTATAGAACTATTTGGGATACTTACTTTTTTAGCAACTAGTGGGTCCTTTGGCTGGAAAGATAGAGTGGTTCCATGTTCAACAATTGAAATTGCTAGTTGAGGTCACTTCTCTATTTTTCCTTTATTAGCTTGCTGAGTTGATTGGTTATGAGACCAAGTGAACATAGCATATGGTCCCTCATCTACATCACCTTCACTTCTAGGTTCATCTTGGTAATCTAGGAAACCAATGATGGAGTTGCTAGCTGACTCTTCTTGATCCTCCGTGAAGAGGTCAGCATTATTTTCTTGATTAAACTTAGGTTGGAAAGAGAAATCATGCTCTATTTTGAAATATCCAACTGCTAAGTTGGCTGGAGGTGCTTCAATGGTGAGGTTCCTTTATGGAAGAGGAAGGCAATTTCATTGTCCCTGATTCTTGGTAGTGTTAACTTAGTACACCTGATTCTAAAATGTCTTCTTGGGCATATCTCTATATGCAAGAGTAGATGACATTCCTTGCACCATTTTCTTTTTGAGAGCTAGCATCTCATTTACTAGCTTTTGTACCATTGGGTTAGTGGTGACTGTAGGTGAATACTCAAAAGATGAAGAGGATTTACCTTTATTAAGGTCTCTCCTTATCTTTCCTGCCAAGATAAGGTCATCTTATACCTTAGTAGCCAAGTCTTGAGTAGCCTCAAGGTCTATATGTCTATCCCGTCTCAACACAAAACTCACTTCAGGCAACTATGAGTTGATGAAGAAACACATGAGATTTTGAGGTGTCAACTAGGCAATCATGGGAATCCTATGCCTCAACTTATTAAACCTAGCAATGAAGTACCTCATAGGCTCATGGGGCTCCTTCTTCATTTGTGTGAGCTAGGGTAACAAGGCATGTACATCCTCTATTGTTTTGAACCTTGCTTCAAACTTGGCTTTGATAGTGTCCTAGCCAGTCACTTATCCAGTCTGTAGATGGTAAAATTAGTCTACAATAGCACCTTGTAGTGTCTCCATGAAAAGCCTACCTACCACATCTTCAAATTCTACCCCTATCACACCACAGGCTATGGTGAAGGCTACAATGTGTTCATCAGGGTAGACTCTTCCATCACCAAAGAATTTGGGGAAATTCTTCCTTGAACTGAGTGGTAGCTCATGCAGGGGTGAAGTTAGATTAAGTGGGCCAAATGAGTTACCCCAAGGGCCTCAAACTACCATGATGGGATTATGAAAAATGGGGATAATGCATTTGGGTGGAGTTGCTAGATTATAGGACAAAAATGGAAAAGAAACTGGCCCTGCTTCAGCTTAAAGCTTGAGGCTTCAAACTGTGCTTTCTTTCCCAGCAGCTTTGGTTTTGCAAACCAAGTAAAATAATGGAAACGTAGATGGAGGATGGTAAGGCTAATGATAGTGGGTAAGACATGGAACGAAGTCACCAGACTCTATAATGGATAAGGGTTATAATGATTATGGGTAAGACACAGGTGATGTTTTAATCTAAAACTTGAGGTTCCAAATTGCACAAAATTATTGTATCCCCAGCGGAGTCACCAAAAACTATTGGGTAAATATTTTGTCAGCCAGCTAACTGGTGACCAAAATAGTTCCTATCACCACATCATAGGGAGATGGGTCATCCTGGTGTGTAGCTTTACTAAATCAACTAGAGGCAAATCTCTCCTCTCATCAAGGGGATGTTCCCTATTAAATATGTGGAGCTATATACAATATAAATAAGAAGAAAGTAAGACATAGGGGTGGGATAAACCATCCATCTCTCTTCTTTTAGAGATGATGCACACAAACAAAGGAGAAAATCCTAGCTATAAATGTTGAAGGTACTTCTCTTCTTTCAGAAGTGTCCTTATAGGAAACAACATGAGTTTCTTTCAGATAGTGAAATAACTAGTGATCAAAAGGGCATAGTAACAACATGATGAAACAGAGCACAAAGTCTCCACCTCAACTACTCAAAGAGTATATCACAAAGGATAATGGGGGCACAAAGTCACCCCAAAATCCTCAACACAAAAAGAAAAAGAAAACATAGATTGAAATCAATTGTGAAAGCACAAAGTCTTCCCACAGTTGGTTTCAAGACACTTCCATATTACCTTCACTAATTCTGTGTACCAAATTAAATGAATAAGGACACCTTTAGATGACACAAGTTAGAACAACACAAAGTCTATGAAAAACCTACTTTCTCATTCAGATAACAATGGAAATGAAATTACAACCTGAGCTCAAAGTCTTAGTTTTTCTCTTTCAAAATGGGCAGAGTTTTGCTCTTGTAAAATGAAAAGTCTCCTTTGTAAAAAATGAGAGATTACAATATATAGCACTCCAAGAAAGACTTGGGTGCTTTTTTTCCATAGAAAGGCCCATGCTGTGCATTCAATGCCTTGAATGCATTTCTAGGTTTGTCAAAGGATTGCATTGAAAACAAGGCATCTGTCTTAACTATGGCATGTCATTTCATCCCATCTATCTTCTCTCAAGTCTGGATCATCTAGTCTATCCCCTCTAATATTGGTGCAACTGTACATTTTGTCTTTACTTCATGGGTGGAAAAATAGGCTGTGTCTTTAATTTTTGCAAGCTAGAAAATCTACTTCTCAGACTATTCCAACTACTAAAATAACTACTGCATAGATATTTTCCTCTTTGTCCTCTTTCTACTTTTGTCTTTTCCAGCTTTGTCTCTTCTTGGAATTTAAGCTCCTGGGCTATCTTTTCAGCTAGTCACTTGGTTCTTCCTTTAAGTTCCACACTTTATTTCAATTTTAATGGATATTCCCTTACCTTAAATTTGACATCTACGGGGACGTCATTGGCTGACTATTTCAATCATTCAGGTGGCCTTCTCGACTCCTTGCTTCAATCACTTTATTGGTTCAATAACTTTCTTGCTCTTTGGTTGAACCATCACTTTCATTTGAACTTGCCTTTAGAATCATCCATGTTGCTTCTCTCTTTACTTGAGGCCACCTTTGAACTTTTGAACCATGTTGAACCATTAAACTTTGAACTCTTTCAGTTCAAAGTTTAATCTGTTCATTTGTTTATTTTGTGTCTCACTCAAACACTGCTTCCTTTATCTTTCTAAGCTTTGGTTAAACCTTTGAACCTACTGATTGAACCAATCAATTGAACCAAATTTGGTTTAATAGTTCAATGGTCCAATTGATTCATTCTTCATTATTTGGCTAAGTGTTGAACCTGTTTCTTTCCTATAGAGTCTGTAGAAACCAACCTTGAGAGTTCATAGATTTGAGCCTACCTACAGAGTTTATAGATTCAAGCCTATAGAGTTCATAGATTCAAGCCTATAGAGTCCAAAGATTCAAGCTTACAGAGTCTATAGATTCAAGCCTACAGAGTCCATAGATTTAAGCTTGCAGAGTTCATAGATTCAAGCCTATAGAGTTTGTAGATTTTTGGAAAGCTTGAGAAATGAAGAACTTGAATGCTCAGAACAATTTTTGAAAAGGGAAGAGAGGATTTTGGTCTGTAGGACCAAAATAGTTCAAATGTTGTCCCAAAAATGAGTGATATTTTTTGGGGGACAATAATTCCCATATTGGATTGGGTTTGAGAATAAGACTTGAATACTTCTACTTTTAGCTAGGGTGAAACCTAAGTCTCCAACACCAACTCATTAGAGATCTCTCCCTGATGATCATAATATGAAGGCTCTTGTATGATCTATTATGAAACATGGAACTTAGCCTCCTCAAAACATACTTCTCCCACCTTTTAAGGTATCTTTTGGATAGAATTCTACATAGGAAAAGTTAGCAAGGTGTGAATGTCATTTTGAGGGTTATGATGCACATTTTTTTGATATTCTTGAATGGAAAAGGGTAGTTTAATGGAGGATTAATGTGAGATGAAAGAGGGAACATGCTGCTAGTTATGGTGAACTTAGTGTCTCTCATGGACTACCAACTTCTCTTCAATGCCTATAATTAGACCACCTATGTCCAACATATCACCACTAAATTTTGAATGGTCTTACTTATGAAATATGTACACTCTTCCTTATATTTATATAATGAAGCCCTCATGCTCTCAATCTCATGCTTAGGGATCTCTTCTACATAACTCTTTTATGTGTCAAAGCTCACCTGGTTTTGTCATATCCAAACAAGATTTGTTTGAAGCTTGATATGGATTATCTTGGAACTTGGTTGAGCTAATCAAGAATATCATAAGATTACCATGACTAATCATATTGATAAGTAGGGTACCAAGGAAGTGAATGTGGTTCACAAGGATCATGGGCATGATAATGGCTCTCATATTATTGATTAGGGTGAATATAAGGCTGATATGGGTCATAATGAGATGGATAAGAATCATATTAGAATTAGGATAGATCATAGGGATCCTGATAAGGAGGTATGTGATAGAATTCTACCCCATATGCTACCAATATTCACTAGAAAACACATGAAAAACAATGATTTATGAACAATAACTACCCTTTAACCTCAGAGATGATGACTATATGAGTGCTTAAAATTGCTTATGAAGACCAAGATGATGCAAATGAATGCTCTAATGCCTAAATTTATGTCCCACCATGCATGCTAGAACTATTAGCAACCCAAGTTACACCCTATTGAAGTAGATTTCTTAGATCTCCTTCAAACTTAGACTAACATTGGATTGGTCTATAGGTGTGAGATACCTATATATTTGACCAAACCTCTATATTATGAGCCTAACTCCTCTAATGTATCAAATCTAGATATGTTACTAAATCCTACTTTGCTTTGGGGGGTGAAAAGAGTTAGAAAGATAACTAAAATGGAAATCCTATTTTAATGATGGTGATACACCTATATCGCTTGCTTATCCACTCAAATTTATACTTCTATGACACTAATGAACCAAAAATGGACTAAGAGACTATCTTTAAGGCTTATTTTGTAATAATGTTTCAAATTGAGGTCTTGATGTATGACTATAGCTTGGAGGTAAAGGGAAAGAGGTCTACTTTGAGACACTATTCAACCTTTTTACACTAAAAATTTGATCACCAACCTTTGACACTTCATATAACCTACAAAAGATAAGTCATCAATAGATAGGTGTGGTAAGGACATGTTAAAGGAAGATTCATACCACTTATACACATCTCAACAACAATATACACACTATAATCAATTATAAAGATGCTTCAATAGTCCATTTTATTGATTTAAGAGGTTAAAAAGTTTAATCTTGGAAAATTTTCCTCATGCCCAAGAGAGGGATCTTGAAAAAAGGCCTAAAATCTTGAATACATAGAACATGAAAAGAGAAGAAGCCAAAAGAATGGAACAGAGGAGAGAAGAAGAGGTCATTTAATATTTAACTCAAGTACAACTTTAGTTACAACTTTATATAGATATTTCTCTAAGAATCTCCATGTTTGGTGCCTTGTATGAGCTGTTTGGCATTAGAAACAAGGTGGTGGGCCATCATAGGTGTATAAATTATCTTTATTCTTGGAATAATACTTAATTAAATAGAAAATACTTCTTTCATTAAGACTTGGAACATAAATTTATTATTAGTGAAGGATTAGTTAACTCATGATAAGGGTCAACTATGCATGTGATTAACAATTAAGACCAGCTATGCATGAAAATGCCACCTAAAGACCAGTTAGCTCATGTGATTGCCACATAATACTAGTTATGACACTTATTTCCACTCAAAGGTTAGTTATAAATCATGATAACTTCTACATTAGCTCTTATCAATAGACTTCTATGTCATTCTCCACTTTACATGATTGACCGAGTAGGCCTACTAGGCCAATTAGGCCTAATAGCCTAACTCTTAGTACTTGATGGCTCTAAATTTTTTTATGAAATAGTAGAAAACTATGAAAGAGTGATTTTTATACCTATAACAATGTCTCACACCATGAAATAGGTCCTTTTGAGAAAGAAACAATTGCACATTGGTCAAACTAGTTGATTAGATTAATCTGTCTTCAGTTTTTGCAAACTAGCTATTTTGAATGAACTCATATAGGAATTTATAGGAATAGTTTTGATCATCTTATGGCTTTATAAGGTAAAAAAATTGATAAAATTCATTCCCAAATGATTGGAATCATTTTAAACTACCTTCACCTATATTTCTATACTTTTTCCTCAAAAAACCCTATTTTCTACCTTATACATATAGTTTAAGACATCATGATGCCATTTAAAGGACCTTATTTAAGATTAATTCATGTTTCTTGTGGTTATTAGGAAATTTATGGGTGTTTGGATGCAAAAAACTTCACTTTTCTCAAAACTAGTCTATAGGAGGGTTTAAGGAGGGTTTTAGAGGCAAACCTTCTTAACGATGGTTCATAAAGTACAAACCTACAAACTATAAATTATTTACATGGATATTTAGTCCATAACCCCCTCAAATTTCTTGATAATCTTGGGTTCGCATATAAAAGGTGTGCAAAGATACGTACGTAGAGAAGTTGACTTGTAGGGTTTTACATGCATTTTGGACCTGCTTATAGTCTTAGTGATGGTTCATAAAACTTATCTCCTAAACCAACATCAATAATTAATTTATTTAAATTACATATGGGTCATAATTATAATATTATTTGGTCCAAGTCCTTATTTGGTGAAATATATGAGCTCTAAAATAAGTAGTTCAAGATGAATGTGTTGATTGTGTAGTTCAAATAACTCTTTAAGGACCAAATTAACCTTTCCATTGTCTTTCCATAATTTAAATAACCTTTATGGGACCTTAAAAATCCCATTACACATCATGATGAAGTCACCTTTTCTTGATAGAGTCTATAAGTGCTTTAAGGTGATATAGGCCTTCTAGGCCTTAAATTGGTTTTTAGGCCTAATCTGGGTGTTAGAGGTTTGAGTGAACTACAGGATTATATTGGGGGAAAAACCATCATTATAAATTTTTATCACTAGTTTCTATCCTATGAAATTCCTTTTTTTTTCCCAAACTCCACTTTGTCTTGATGGTCTCTTAAGACTACCTATAGGAATGACTATTTAGACTATGTGTTTATATGGAGTTTTAAGGCCTGATATGTTCCTTCTCATTATAAAAAATGTTTAATGAATTTTTATGACTCTACCATATTTTATTATAGTTATAACCATCCTCAATTTGAGTCTCCATCCTCTTAATAGCCTATGCTTTCTTCATCTCTCTACCCTAGGGTTTGCAAGCAATCATAACTTCTTAACCCTTACATGATTGAGTTTGGTGACTTTTCTTGAAAAACCTAAGATATTATTTATCATGGGATGATGTATCATATTATTTTACCTTTCTAACCTTCTAATCACATGCCTAATTTCTTCAAATACCACCCAAAACACATGGATGCCACCATTAATACACAAGCCTGTTTTAGATCACTCTTCTCCATTAGCATTCAAGGTGTTTTGTATTGAAGAATAGAAATTTAATACCTAAAAGAGAACATGAGGACCATTAAAAACATATTACATTGTCTCAAAACCTCTTCATGAAGTTTAAGTCTAATTTTCTATTCATGAAACCTTCAATTTGAGCACCTAGTCTCATCTATGACTGTTCATGACTGTAGGATGTTTGTGACAAAATAGTGCCTAATTCAACTATGGACATGAGATTTAGGATGGAATAGGAATATTAAACCATTCATAATTATTATTTTTACCAAAAATTAGAACCCAAATCCTCTTGTATATACTCCAAAGTCATAATTTTCTCTAAGACTAGTTCTTGGGCATTGATTGTGTGTATATGATTGTATAGATGCATATTGGCTATGTATGTTTGAGGTTTTAGGTATATATTAACTATATTATCAACATTTAAATTTTTTTAAACTATTTAAATCTTCATAAAACTCAAAACACTTCAAACAACTCTCATTGTTCACCATATTGCACTTGTAGACCTTATTGACTTGATACAAGTTTGATCAAAAGGAAGACCTATAGATTGGGGCATGTAGGTCACTTTTTTGACTATATAAGATACCTTAACATCAAATGTGAACCTTGAACCTAATTAATATCAACCATGATATTATATTATCATTCTTTGATGATCCATGAAGAATGTATTAAGCATAAGACCTTTTGAACTTAACTATCTCACTAAGCATAATTGCAATCCCATAAATGTAGGTGGAGATTTTTATAGTTTGCATAGACTGAGTATAGTTTTAATTTTTGAACTTGGCATAAACTAACCACCAAGGTCACCCTAATGCACCTACCTTCTTTAAAATTCTATTGAGTTCAAACTCTTTCCTAATAGATCTCAATAGCTCATTGAATTGCATCTTTGATCTCACTATTTTTAGCATGGATATAGGTGGAAGTTATTATGTCCTATACAAACTGAGATAGTACAAGCATGGAATGTGAAGTGTGTTACTTGGATGGAGTTCATGATGTTTATTTGATATCTTAACTCCATCATATTCACCATATAAATCTTGTTTACTTGCTTGTCTTGACCTCCAAGAATTCCTTAAGATTACCTTGAAGTATCCTCATGCATTCAAATATAGGTGACAATGGGGAGTTTATTGTGTATCTCATCATACTTGTCTAACAATATACTATGTCCTTTTTGGTTCACCATATAGACTTTTGTATTATTCCTTGATCATAACCCCAAAATCCATATTTTTGTCCTTATCAAAACTCAAAAACATATAACTTTTTTGGAAAAGGCAACTTGATTATGTTTTAGTGTGATTATATAGACTGAGACAATTTTAGACCTTGAGGAGGTCAAAGATATATCTTATGATTTATCATGATTTCACTTCACTAAAATCCATAAGTTCCATAATCTCATTTCAAGCTTTTCTCATCTTTCATTACTCTATCTTTGGCTTATTACTGAGTGTACTTGGTGACATGACTATAGGTGATCTTTATTAAGATCTTGATTCTAGATCAACCTAATAATATTTTCAAGAAGATCATGGAAGAATTTTGGCACCAATTATTGGCTTTCAATGATCAATCCACTTCAATAGTTTCATTAAGATCTCATAGTTACTTTTTATATTTGCACTTGGGGATCTTTTTTAACATGGCTGTACGTGATCAATGTAGCTTGTACAGATAGAGGTGGAGTTAGACCTTGAGAAGGTCACAAAACATGACTATGAGCCTATCCTTAATTCATTATAACTTAGTGATATGGTTCAACCTTCTTTATTTGATAACCCTATTTTCTAGTCTTCTCAAGACAATACCTTCCTGAATCATAAATTGACTAAGTTTACCTTGCTATAGGTGTACATCCATCTTTATTTTAGAAATATTTTAAAGGTTTGAATACCATACCCTCATGACCATAAGAGTTTATAGCCTCTTGAGTCTTAAAAATAGTGAAAAAATGAGGTGGAAGTGGATGGAAGGTGATATGATGATAATGGATCATTTGTAATGAGAAAGAGATGGAAAAAGTTTTAAATAGTGATGAAATGGCAGTGTGAAGACTGTGTTTAGGATGAACATGATAGAGAGTGGAAGGAGTCATGAATTCAATACCTTGACAGTCATGAAGAATCTTATGAGAGCATAGGCATATGCCTTAACTGACTATACCATTTTGGAGGTCTTAGATAAACATACACTACTACAAATAGAAACTTAGGATTCATCAAAAACCTTAACAAATGCTAGCTTTCCTTAATATTTTCTAAACTGAGACTCCATGAAGATATTAAGAGCACATTGATGGATTCTTTGTTATGGTATATTAAGGAATATTTGAAAATATTTAATTAGGAACACATGAACATGAAGGATAACTTCAAACCATGTCATGATTAATCTTGATAACCATGGATAACCTCTAAACCATTAAACTTATCCAAACTACCTATGGACTGTAGATTACATTTTTTTTTTCTTGAGATCCATATGACCTCAAACATGTGTAAATAATCTGAATAATGTCATGGAATGATGGATCATACTCATCAAAAACTCCATAAACTTGATTTTTTTGTCATGATGTACAAATGAGGAGAAATCTAAAAAAATTAGTTGCTTGCTTGGATGAAGAAGGCATAGTGAGTACCTTAGCTTGTTAAGGATGGTTATTGAAGGATAGAGATAGAAATTGATAACCAATTACCATATATTGAATCTCTCTTAGAATCCTTTCTCTGCCCAAAATTCTAGACCTTGATTTTCTCTCTCATGGTTGTACCATTTACAAATGTGAAGGGCTCTTTTGATGTGCAAATAAGAAAGGTGAATAAAGGGAACTAATTTTGGGCTTTTATGAGGTATTTTTTCTTTTAATATTCTTTGTAACTCTTTTAATAACTTCAAATTCAACCTCTTGAACTCTTCTATACATAAATGGCTGTACAAATCCATACTCTTACATGGAAATACATGAAAATATTCCTTTCTTTACATGTTATTCAAAATTGAAGCTTAAAACTACCAATTTAGGGAAAGACAATTAGAATCATCAATCAAAGGAATGCTATAACAAGAAATATGTCTTTTGACATCAAACTGGGGGGAAATTTAGCATGTGGGAGCTCATTAGATGCCAAAATAATGCTTTTGCTTGCATGAAGAGATATGTCAAATCATGAAACATTTGACTTAAGGTAATGACACAAATATGAAGGTGTTTTATAAATATTATGGATGTTTTAGTGGCTTTTGACTCCAATTTTATCATTTAAAGGCCAAAACCTCCACTTTTTAGGTAATATAAACAACTTTACAAGGAGAATTGTCACTAAATGTTATAGAGAGTACCTTTTAGCCTTCTTAAAAGGCTTGAATGAGGATTTTATGTCTTGAACACACCTTTAAAAGATTATAAATATCCTCATAACTTGAATATACCAAATATACTATATAATGTCATGATAAGTCATCAACTGCCCTCTTCACCATCTTCAATAAAGCACTTTCAGATCACAAGACCACTTGAGTTATTTATCAAATACCTCCAAATATTCTCAAAAATCATGATGTTACTTAATACTACTTGAAACAAGATATGATAGTGAAAATACATGAAATTTACTCTTAAAATGATAGTTAATGAACAATGTGGTGGTCAATGAAAAGTTTTTAGTGGTAGGGGTTGGCATTTAACCTTGATAGGCCAAATTACCAATAGGTATGTAAGCCATAAGTTAGCCACAGATATCCCTAGATGTACTATAGGCTAAGGGAATAACACAATCTTCCCGTTCATAACAATTTTGTCCTCAATTTTGAATCAAACTAGGATGTTTTTATAGGAACTCTTCATCCTCCCATGTATTTTCAAAATGTAGGTTCTTCTATTTGATCAAATACTCCTTAATCACTCTAATCTGTAGTTACTTAGTGCATTTGTGAAGGAAATATTTAGGCTCTAGAATGAATTTAAGTTCTTCATCAAATTCATGTAACTTAGTCTAAGTTGAAACTCTATAACTAATTATCATATTCAAGAAAGATACATGGAAAGCTAGATGTATGTGAGTGGATGGGGGCAATTATTGTTTGTAAGCTACACTACAAAAATTTATGTAAGATTTGATAAGGGTCATAATACTTATGTGATATCATGTTTTCATTTTTATGATGTTTCAAATACATATGATTATATGTTTAAAAATTAACAAAGACCTAATCACCTATGTCAAAATGTTACTACGGTGTTGATTTGTGTTTTGATTTATTCTATTTTGTGTCATTGTTAAATTCTATTGTAAACTACCTATTACCTTTTGTTGATGGTGAATGTGTTCCTCAATAGATGAAATCTTGGGATGCACTATCAAGGTAGAAGTTAAGGATGGGGGGTAATACCCATACAATGAAATAAAGGGAGACATATGAGAAGAAGTGTGAAAATAAGTGTTATACCACTATTCGACAAGTGGTAACCAATGAACCCATTTATCCTATATATCAAAAATAAAACAATGAAGATACACTTCTAGAATTTTTTTGGATAACTCTATTTTTCCATTATATTGAGGATGATAGAATGAGATATGAGCCAATTGGGTGCCTAAACATGCAAATAGTTTAGTCCAAAAATTACTAGTAAATATGGGATCTCAGTGACTTACAATGATATTTAGAGTACCATACAATTTTTGAATTATATTAAGAAAGGAAAAGTATACTATACTGGTAAAAAATCACTATGATAAGGAATAAAAATGAGCATACTTAGTGAGTTGATCCACAAATACCATGATAACAATTTTACCCCATACCATGGTAACCCAATAATGAAATCTATGTAAACCTCCTCCCAATACTGACTAGGGATAGATAAAGGATGCAAAATACCTAGGGTGTTAATAGTTTGACCTTTTTTTTATTGAAATATCATTAATTAAACCACATATTTATATATATCCCCCTCTATTCCTTCCCAAAAAAAACATTGCTTGATCTAACACATGTTTTCAAATATCTTGAGTGACCTCCTAGTAGAGATACATGAAGTTCTTGAAGGATTTTATATTTGCAGAAATAATGTTTATAGAGTGTAATCCATATTTATAAAATAATGTATTCCCATTCCATGTAAAGTTTATATCTCCCATATATCCTTGCTAAATATTTTGAATCAAATAATGGGTACAATTTCATTCTCCCATTCTGAACTTGCTTCTTCTAGCTAATCTACTTACCAAATAGTCATTGCACATAACAATGCCTCAACTGATTCATCCATTTGGGATAGTACATCTACCACCATATTCTCTTTTAATTTATTATTGGCTATTTAAAAATCATATCCTAATATTTTATTAACCCAATTTTATTTTTCTTTAGATGATAATCACTATTCTAAAAAAATTGAGGCTATCATGATCTATCTTAACTTGAAAGTGACAACACATCAAATAAGATCTTTATTGCTTGACTGCATGCATAATAGACATCATATATTTCTCATAGATTGGTTTGAGTCTAAATTTTCCATTTAGTTGGTGAATTTCAAATGCTAATGGTCTGCCTTATTGCATGAGTAATCCCTCATGCCATATCTTGATGCCTCACACTCCATAACAAATATTTTTGAAATATCAGGAGTAGCTAAAACTAGAGTGTGCACATAGCCATTTTAAACTATTAAAATTCCTTGGTAGTTTAATCATTCCATAGGAAAGAGTATTTCTTCAAAAAATAGGTGAGTGTGGCTATAATGTTACCATAATTTTTTAAAAACTTGTGATAGTAACTAGTTAGCCCCAAAAATCCTTAGAGGTTATTGATGGTCTTGGGAACTTGACACTCTATCATTGATTGATTTTTTTAGGATCAAATTTCACTCCTTCATGTGAAAAAATGTAACCCAATTAATCTACCTATTGGACACCAAAAGAATATTTGGAAGGTTTGGCATAAAGTTGATGTTGTTATAGAACTGAAAGTACCTATTTCACATGCTTCAATTCCTAATTTTTTCTCTAGATGAGGATATCATCAAAAAACACCAGTATAATTTTTCTCAAAAATGGCCTAAAAATAGTATTTATCAAACTCTAAAATATAGATGGTGCATTTTTGAGGCCAAAAGGTATGACCATAAATTCATAATGGCTTTCATGAGTTTTGAAAGCTATTTTAGTTATGTCATCATTGTGGATTTGAATCTGATGATACTTAAAGTGAAGATATAACTTTTTAAAATAAACAACAACATGAAATTTATATAGAAAATTATAAGTTAATAGAATAAGAAACTTATTTTTGATGGTTTACTTATTGAGTTTTATGTAGTCTGGGCACATCCTCCAAGTGTCATATTTATTTAGCACCATGACCATAGGGGAGGAATATTCACTTTAAGCATGTCACATGATTCCTACCTATAACATCTCTTGTACCATCTTTTCAATTTCAATCTTCTATGCATAGGGATACTTGTAGGGTATGATGTTTGGTGGTGTACTTCCTAGAATGAGCCTAATGGCATGATCATGCATGTGGCATGTCACCAAAAACAACATAATGGCCATCCAACACCATTTACAAATCAAGATTTGTAGATTCCTTGTTTGGTTGAGCCTCTATGGAAAATAAGTGTGCAATATATCCCTCAACACCTTTTTTGAAAATCTTCATCATTGGATGGGAAATAACTAGTTATGGAGATTTAGCCTATAATCCACATAGTTCAAAGGTATTGCCTTCTAAATATCTCAAGTGACCTCCTAGTAGAGATACATGAAGTTCCTAAAAGAATTTATATTTGAAGAGATAATGCTTATAGAGGTGTAATATATCTTTATAACATAATGTATTTCCATTCCATGTAAAGGTTTAAATTCCTCCAGAACCTTTCTAAAGATTTTGAATCAAATCATTGGTAGCATTATCATTATCCCATTCTAATCTTGTTTCTTTTAACCATTATACTTTCCAAATAGTCATTACACACAATAATGCCTAAACTAATTCATCCCTCTATGATAGTGCATCTACCACCACATTCTCTTTTCCTTTATTATAGGATATTTAAAAATCATAGCCTAACATTTTAGTAACCCAATTTTGTTGTTATTCAATTGAAAATAATTTTTTTAAATAAATTTGAGGCTATGATGATCAGTTTTAACATGAAAGTGATAATGCATTAGATAAGGTCTCTATTTCTTGACTGCATGCAAAATAACCATCATATATTTCTCATAGATTGGTTTGAGTGTAATTTTTCTCTTGAATTGGTGAATTTCAAATGCCAATGGTCTACCTTTTTGCATTATTATATCCCCCATGCCATATTCTAATGCCTCACACTCTACAACAAACATTTAAAAAAAATTAGGAGTAGCCAAAACTAGAGTTATGCACATAACCATTTTAAAATATTCAAATGCATTGGTAGTTCAATCAGTCCACTTAAATGAGTCTTTATTAAACAAAGAGATGAGTGGAGATGCAATATTACCATAATTTTTGACAAAATTTTGATAGTAACTAGTTATCCCCAAAAATACTTAGAGGTTAGTGAGGGTCTTGGAAACTTACCACTCTATCATCACTTATATTTTCTTAGGATCAACTTTTACCCCTTCATGCGAAAAAATATGACCCAATTAATCCACCTCTTGGACACCAAAAGAACATTTGAAAGGTTTAACATAAAGTTGATGTTGTTCTAGAATTGAAAGTACCTATTTCACATGCTTTAATACTTAATTTTTGTTGTAGATGAGGATGTCATAAAAAACCAATAAAAACTTTCTCAAAATGGCCTAAAAATAGTATTCATCAAACTCTAAATGTAGATGGTGAATTTGTGAGGCTAAAAGGTATGACCATAAATTCATAATAGCCTTCATGAGTTCTAAAATTTATTTTAGGTATGTTGTCATTATGGAATATGATGATACTCAGAGTGAAGGTCTAACCTGGTAAAATAAACAACAACATGCAATTCATTTAAAAAATCATAAGTTACTAGAGTAGGAAACTTATTTTTGATGTACTTGTTGGGTTTTATCTAGTTTGGGTACATCCTCCAAGTGTCATCCTTATTCCACACCATGAACATAGGGGAGGAATATTCACTTTGACCATATTGCATGATTCATACCTCCAACATCTCTTGTACCATATTTTTAATTTTAATATTCTATGAATAGGGATATATGTAGGTATGATGTTAGGTGTAATTCCTAGAATGAACCTAATGGCATGATCATGCATGTGGATTAGAGGAAGTCATTTTAAAATGTCACAAAAAATAACATAATGGTCATCCAACACCATTTAAAAATTAGGGTTTGTTGAAACTCTATGGAAAATAAATGTGCCACAAATCCCTCAGCACCTTTTCTAAGAATCTTCATCATTTGATGGGAACTAACAAATTATGGAGATTTATCCTATAAACCACATAGTTCAAAGGTATTACCTTATGAATGGAACCTTGTGAATAATTCATGGATTAACAAAATGGTGAGCCACTACACTCCCAAAATAATATTAACTCCTCTCACGAGAATAACAAACATAGGGGAATCTAAAAAGTAATCTCCCCTAACAAGATTAATGCTTTAGAATTTTCTAGAATATTTGATGGTATAACCATCCACAATCATGACCTAAAATTATGGATCTAGGTAAATGAAATAGTTCAAATGAGTAGACAACTTACTATTGATGAAGTTAAGTTTACTCTTAGAGTTAATTAACATAGTTAACTTCTATTTCTTTAGGAAACCCACCACCTTAAGAGTTTGAGGAGTACTAATGCCTAAAAGTGTATGATAAGAAATAGTAGGTTGAGAATATTTATATTCATCCTTGGGTTATTCTAAACCTACCCTTGAATCCTCATCATCATATTCCTACTCATTAACACCTTCAATGTAAAACTTCTTTTCATCACATCAATGTCCTTTGCTCTGTTTACTATCAAAGTGAAAACATAAACCTTTTGTATGATTTTATTTAATTTATTGAGGTGTCAATCTGGCAGGCTATGAAAATTTTGGTGCTATGAAGATTCATTCATGAACATTAGTGAAATATATTCATTTGATCATCTCTTTTTCCTTATCCATGCATGGCCTTGGTATAGATTCAGATACATTACTAGGATGAAACATGTAAACCTCCATTTGGATGCTATCTTTGAGGCCACCCAAAAAGATGTCAGTCAGATTTTCCTCAATGATGTTTCCCACACATAAGGAGAGATTTTTAAATTAAATAATGTAGTCCTTTATAGTCTTAGTTTGGTGCAACTTGGCTAGTTGGTTGAATTAGTTTATGGAGACATTATTGCGATAGTGGAGTTAAAATTCCTTAGAAAGTACTGACCATGAAATTGGGACACCCTTATTTTATTTTGAGCACATAACCAATGATACTAAAGGAATTCTACAAGTTCTAAATATGTAGAGCCATGACCAACTTTTGTAAATAGGGAGTCTAATGTAGATCAAATAAATTTTTAATTTGAGTAAGCCATGTAAGTGGATCATTACCATCATACTTGCACATGTCCACTTTTGACAATAATGGCTTCATACTAGGATTGCCATTGTGATTGTTTAGAAGAGAAGAACCACACTAGAGTGGTGGAGGCTTATTTTGTAATTGTTTAACTAAAATGTTGGCCAATTACCTAGTTATTTTTTATAATTGATCTCATAATATATTCAGGTCCTCTCTCAGCCCTATTATGTCCCCTTTAACTATAGTGAGATCATATTTATGCACCATGCCCTAAAAATTAGACTTAAGTTGCTAAACTACCGCTAAAATACATGGATTAAAAGTTCTAGACTCCATTTCATCTCTATTAGGAGTTTTAGGCATTTATTTCCCTTTATTGCATCTATGAGTATTATGCCCAACCATACACAACCCCTAAGAGGGTTTCAACCACCAAAACATGTATTAGTAGATGATACCATTATGATTACCTCACTAAGATGAAATATAACAACTGCTAATATGCATAAGGGTGAAAATTTTTGGCTTACAAAATTGTATTGATAAAATATACCATTGAGATTGTCTTGCAAAGATGAATCCAATGATTGCTAATTTACACAAGGTAAAAAATTTCTAGACTTTTTTACAAATTTTTTTATTTTTTTATTTTTCATATTTGTAAAAAAGTCATGAGAAACTATGGTGATGAAAAAAATTTCATTCTTCCTGGATCAAAAGTTATGTTTTTTCAACCTTCTAATGCTCAAGATGCCAGATTCAAAAATATTATACCACAAAAACTTACCCAAATAGAAGCTATGATACCACTTATAATGAAATTACTTAGATGATTCATAATATATATATAGAATAATATATCATATAATTAAGAACAAAATAAGCATATTCACAACAACAATTGGGGAAAGAGTAGAATAATTAAATATTATGATAGAGACACTTGAGGGAAAAACCTTCACAAAAATGCAATAAGAATATAATTCTCAATATGATGATAAAATACTTACCACTACCTCTTATATATACTCTACTTAGCCACAGTTATTCTATAGGCCAACCATACTAAGAACATTGAGAAATGCAATAAGATAATATATGGTGTCTAAGCCATAAGTCAGCCACACATATCCCTAAATACACCATTTATCACCAATCAACATAGAATTAGAGTATAATATACTATGTACCCAAGTATATGATATATTAATGTATATAAGTTGATGGAGATGTTAAAATGTCACACACATGCCCCTAAGTTAGTTATATGGATCTAGTATATTAGGATACATGAGTAACTTGTGAAATTAGTACATTGGGTAATGGTTAGCCTCCATTGGGATTAGGAGGTTACCCATCCTTTGTTAGTTATATAGAGGTCTATATAAATGAAGTTAATATCATCGTGAATGTATTAATCAAGTAAGTGTTGAGTCTTCTATTTGGTAGAAGGATATTGGAGGTTGTCCCCTTGGAGAGACATTGTGGAATTATTCTTTCTTAAAGGAGTATTGTAAGGTGTTACCTTATCTTATGGGTATTATTATATTTATGTATATATTGAATATTTGGGTATCTTGACTCACTATGAATCACATTTGAAAGCAATCTAAATAGAGACTATCTCAAATTGATGAATATGATATTGAAAATGGTAATAGATTGCAAGATTCTCTTGATTGTAGTGCTTAATGTATGCAAAATGTGTGCTTGAGAGTTTTAAATGATGGTGGGATTGAGAAATGAAGTTTTATTGCAAGAACAATATTTGAGAGATCATGTAATAAACAAGAATTATGAAGAATGCAATGGACAACTTAAAAACCTATTTTTAACAGAAAAACCACTATGAACTCCTCAAGATGATATTGAAACTTCTTGAGACATGCGTGCAATGAAAAACAACCTAGTGTGATCATTCAAAACTACTGACATATAAATAATGTATCTAGGGTGTGCATGAGATGATTTGAGCTCTATTTATGATGCCATAACCTATTTTATATTAACATAACTATGTTTTACCTTTTGAAAACCACCTCAATCTCTTTAGAATGACTTGTATTTAATATATAAGGATAAACAATTGATATGGAGTTAATGAGACACTTAGAAGCTCAAATAAGAATAGGTTGCTCTTGAGAGTATTGTTTGTATGAAAAACACTCATTAAAACTAATCAAATGGGCAAAACAAGGTTATTGATTTAACCATTTTAGGAATAATTGGTGTATTAATCCTAATTTAGTTAAAGGGTCTACATTGATAAATTGATAAATAATATGCAATAAATAAGGTACTAATTTTTGAAATTTATTTGTAATTAGAGCTTTTCTATAAATAGTAATAAAAAGGAGAAAATAAGACTTATCTTAAACTATGTTGATCTGACTAAGACAAGGTCTGATATTCATTATGCAAGCCTAGGACACCATCACAAATAGAATTTTGGTTTTCATTTTTTGATTGGATAGGATCACCAAAAGTGGATAGGAGTGGCACCAACACTATAATCCTTGTTTGGTGCTTTTGTCCTGAGATTTTGAGCTTTTTGGGTTTTGTTTAGCAAGTCTATGTGAGCTTGTGTACCAAATTTTGGAGGCTAGAAGTTAATAGAGATAATTGTAGAGTATATTATTTCTTAAAACCCTATCTTTATTATTCTTTGAAATTTTTTGAGAAAGGGGAGTTAGTATGTGTAATATGTACTGGACATGATTCACACCCCATGTGTGGGCATGTTGCCTACATACCAATACTTTGAAGAGGGATCAAGCCATATTTAGTTCTCCCTTTGAAAGTGCTTGGTGCAATTATGATATGAGAATGCAAGGAAATGTTAAAATAGGTGTGCTTGAGATGACTAAGGACTGCTGTAGAGATTTAGAGGTGCATAGGACTATGTTGGATGGTTGTATGTAGAGAATAGGGAAGAATTCCTAAGTAGTTTCACTTGTATTCTTGGTTGCTTGATAATATTTGATAACCATTTCTAAATGATCTTTGAATGGGATTTTATAGGGATGTATTGGTCATGGATTGAATTTGCTCACATTAGATTGACAGTAAAAAAGATGGGGAACTAGAAGAAATTGACTATTAGGTCCAAAAATGAGCTTGGACAATAATGTTAAAAGTAGAAAATAGTGGCACTAACACTCTTATCCTAGTTAGGCACTATTGTTCTATCTATATGGGACCTAGGGGGATGGATTGGTCATGAAATGAGGGTCTTGGCTCAAGTAGAATTAGGTCTAGAAGGCTATAAATGATTGAAAATCAATGAAAACAACCCTGTGAGGGTTATGAGAGAAAGCAAGAGGGACCTATGGGTTAGGTGTCACTAGCCATGCTCAAGTTACTAATTTTGCATTTTATGACTATATTTTCCCCCCCTTTATTATAGTGATGCAACAAAGTGAAATGCTAGGATAAATAAAAAAAGAAAGCATACCTGAACTTACCTGTAAAGGTGAAACTCATGAAGCTTATGTGATGATGGGTGTGCATAGAGAGAGCACACTATGGAGTGTGAATCTATAAGATAAAATAAAGAGTAGATTAGTTCTTACTAGATATGCTATATCTAAAATAAGAACATACAAATTTAGGTAAAAGAGGGGAAGAGAAAAGAATAAATATACCTCACTAGGTACATGGACCAATACAAAACCTATTATGATGCTAAGTGATGATGAGTAATACTAGATGATGCTGTACTAAAATTTATATCATCAATGGATTTGAGTGCTCAATTTCCTAAAAAGTGGCTCAATAATGTAAAGGCTGGCCCTTTAGCTCCATCTTAACCTACTAAGTAAATCTAGGTGGTCATGTATGTGTTGATTGATGTTTGGACTATGTGTTCAATCCCTTTGAATAGGTAGGCCAAGAATACAAAGGATAACTAGTCCTTTAGCTCCATCATGCCTCATGAAGTGAAGATGTAAAATAATACTATTATGGAATGTGTCATATGAGATGGCTCCTGAATCCCATGAATGTACTATGACCTAATAATGCTAGCATGGATAGATGAATGTATGGGTGAAACTAGGCCACTCTTGGCCATTCTAAAAGATGGAGATTAGGCTTGTATGAAAGCCACTCCAAAATTAAAAATATAGCTTATGTGGAATCCTCTTGAGAACTTAGGAACTCAAAATTTAGGCTTGTATAAAAGCCAAACCAAAAATGATGCCAACCACCTGTAAATGGAGTATGACATGTAACTATTAAGAATGCCTGGGTAATGTTAACCTCAAAAAGAAAGAAAACAAATGTGTTACACACATTACCCCTAATCACTAGTGTTTGAAACATGGATTTTGATCTATAAGTTTTACCAATTGCCCTATCTAGAACTAGGATTGAAAGCAATCATGCTATGCATGATGCCCCCTATATATAGATTCTCTAAGAAAACTATACTAAAACTACTGATTTTGGTCTAAATTATAGATGATAAAACTATAACTAAATTTACCTTTCTACCTGCATTTGGAAATTTTGGTTTTTCTAATATTTGGATAGGAGTGATATAAATAGATAGTAGTACCATCAATGTTGTAGTCCAATCTTGACACTATTGTCTTAGGCCAAATATAATGACTATTCTATATTATTGATTGTCTACCTAGTCTGTTCTGACTAATTTGATGTCTAGTTGTTGTTCTAAGTGTTCTAAAACTAGATTTTTTGGTTGAGAGGAGCTCTGATCTCTATGACAAAACCCATGTTTGTTGCCCCCTCTTCTAAGGGTAGGAATGGAGACCTTGTAATAACTTCCATTAGAATAAAGATCCTTACAAGTGTGTTATGCTAAAAAAATTATGATATAACAATGATAATTGACAAGATATCTCAAGATATAGCATGGTTTGTATTGAGAGATTGATAATCAACAAGGGTATACCTAGATATATATAACAATGTAAAAGCATGTGCAATGTACTGCATTAGAACTAAAAGTGTTAGTTTTTAGTTATTATGGAGAGATGAAGCATGATGTCCATCATGGCATCCAAGAAGTAATATAATGCATGATTTGGATAATGGTATTGCAAATAATAAAAAGTAATCAAGCAATAAACACACAAGGTAAGAAGAAAGAAACATACAAGAGTGGCCAAGGGGCTAAGTAAACAAGGGACATAGACACATGCCACTCAAACTAGAAAACAAGCATACAAGGCATGTTTAAATGCCATATACACATATAATTGAAACAAGCAAGTTGGTCTGAAAGCCATAATCACATAAAATTGTAAGGCAAGGGACATTGGCAAATGTCTAAAGGCACACACATGAATAGAAGCAAAGGACATTGGCAAATGTCCTATGCCACATACTATAAATAAGTAGGAACTAGTAATGCAATCACATCAATCTATGCTAAGCAAGAAGATAAAGTATGTAAAGATTAGAAAATACAAGCACATCTAACTAATCAAAGCAAGAGTGAAAGTATGCAAGACATGTTGGTACAAGACTAGGTATATGCAAATAAATACACAAGTGTTAAATACTAGTGAGTGTCAATAGATTAATCTATGTAAGTTAGTAAATAATGTACATCAACATGATAATTAGAGTGTGTGGTGTAGAAATGATATCCTGGATGGTGTAGTCATGTAGACAATGCCCCTATGGGGATGATATATAAATGTGCATCTTACATGCAAGAGTAAGATTCCCCATCAATGGGTAGAGTGAAGCAGTCAAGAAGCTAGATGTCACTACACACACTCAAATTAAGATCAAGTGAAGCATGTAATGTAGATAAATTGAAAAACAATAAACATAGAACAATAAATGTAAGTTTAGCATAGTAGTAGCAATGTAAAGCATAGAGAATGCATATAATCAAAATATGTTTAGTGTTTTGACATATTTGGATGTTTTTATGTTTTTTATACGTTGTATTGTTTTTATATTTTTGGTATAAGTTATGTATAATCAATCATTAGGAGACTATGTACAAGAAAAATTGATAAATTATGTACAAGTAAGCAAAATGAAACTATGTACAAGAAATATTGAGAAGGGATGATATTAACCGATGCGTCTCATGGGAGACTCCCTATCATGGTATCCTATATTTAATAAAGTAATTGTGCATGATTTTGAAGCATGAGGGAATGGTTGTGAAGATGACTCTAAATATTTGGATTCATAGTTGGTATCTTGGAAATCATAATAACTTGTATTATTCCACTCATAATTATCATCTTGAATTTGAACCAATGGAATGTTAGTGTTGAATTTTGTTGTATCTAGATATTTTCCTTTAATAAATTATGTCTATGAATGATTTGCCTCAGGATGTTCAATAAATCCCAAACTTTGGTGACAAACATTATCAACTGCTAGAATAGGAGTAGTGATGCCTTGAGCATGCTTGTCCAACCCTTGACCTTGAAAATCAAACTATTGTAGATATTTTTGACCAAACCCATACTTATTTGAAAGTTGAGCCTCATTTTAGAGAGGTATATTTGCATATTTTTCATGCTTTACCTATGCTTGTGTTACTATTTGTTGCTCTGATTTTGATTTTTGATCCTTTTGTTATTCTGAGTTATGCTTGGGTAACCACTTTTATACTATTTCTAAATTTGACCCTTTATGAATGTGTTGCTATGTCACTATGGATTACTTGACTGATTTAATTTGTAGAGGGTCCTCATTAAAAATTATCTACTGTATGTGTTTATTCAATACCAAATATGAATCTATGTGATGCCCATGCATTCTATGATATGCACAATAATATCTAGAATTTCTCACTGGATGTAGAGGAGGTAGTTTGATCAACTTAGATTTAATCATTTCCCTTAGTACCTCACTTGAACTCTTATTTAATTTTTGCATACTGTTTGAATCACTAGCTGTAAGGTTACTTTTTTGTGATTTTTTGATTTGATATGTAACATTTCTTGCAACCTATTGACTACGTGAATGTACATATACATGATTGGCACTAAGATGCCCTTAAGGCTATTGTATTATAATCTAATTTTCCAATGTTATGATATTGTCATGTAATAGATGATTATATATTTGTAAATCTAAAATTAAATTTCTCATGTTGGTGATTTGATCCCTTAGAGTCTCACAATTGCAAACCCTAATTACTTGCAATTAGAAATGTAAGCACATATGTTGAAAAGGTTTTGAAGAAGCTATAGGATGAATATATGCATTAGGAATAATAGTATGGGATGCCTCACCTTTTAGAGGGGTGATAACATGGACCTATCTAGAGGGAAAGTAACTATCACCCTATTTGGGAGAGGTAAGAGAAGGAAACTATTTCTTGTGAATAAGATATGATATTGAAACTTGATAGGTGGTTGTTAGCTTATGCAATGGATCCTCTAGTTAGAAACCATGTTTGTGGGATAAAATGCATGAAAGTGTAGTTATAAGTTTTATAAAAATATGTTTATAAAGATCATTTCATATGGGAGATAAAAATTTTGGGATTAAAAGCATGAATTTGTCATGAATGCATAAGAAAATTTGGCATGTAACACACTATTTCTAACATGCTTAGCAAATAGAGTTGAAAATTATTCTACATGAGAGAGAAAGAGTATGCAAAATAAATATTGACATCTTGTGCATGTTTAGCAATAAAGTTTGTAATATAATCCCTTATTATGAAACATAAGCATGAAATGCAAAGAATAAAGCTTTGTATTAACATATGATAAACTTCACCATTCATGTACATGATAGGACCAATGATGGTTTCTTTGTTTTGTGCAAGAAATGCAAGAACTAATTGTAGATAAGTGAAACCCATTTTTGAAATGAAGCTAACAAACGTGTAAGGTGATACCTCAAGAAGTGAATAAGAGCTAGTACATGAAACTAGGGTTTTGATAATGATATTTTTGTAAAATACTATGGAATTTTGAAACTGAAATTGGATTTATGATTTAAATATGCAATTAAAATTTTAGAAAATTATCAAAAAATGCTTGATTGAATCGAACCTAATGTGTGTAACAAGGGTTTTAAGATTTTTTTTTTGAAATTACTATTGAATTTTTAATTTTGAAGAGATTTTTTGATTTTAATATGCTAGAAAAAATTTAGAAAATTGTTGGAAAATTACTAGAAAAATACTGGGACCTAATATGGGCAACTAGGGTTTGAAAGAAAATTATTTTAAAATTTAATACTAAATTTTAAAATTTGAAATGAATTTTTGAATTAAATATTCAAGAAAAAATTTAAAAATTTATAAGAAAAATCAGTAGGAATTTTACCCTAAGGTTTTTAGTGTTTTTATGTGCAAACAAAGTAAGTCGGTTTCACCAAATAATTTAACAGTTTTGAGAATAATTGGTGTCTTATTCATAATTTAGTTAAAGGGTCTAGATTAATAAATTAGTAAATAATATACAATAAATAAGCTACTAATTTGTGAAATTTATTTGTAATTAGAGATTTTCTAAAAAGAGTAATAAAAGGGAGAAAATAAGACTTAGCTTAAACTATGCTGATCCGACTAAGATAGGGTTTGATATTCACTGTACAGGCCTGGGACACTATCACAAATAGGATTCTAGATTTCATTTTTTTATTTCATAGGAGTACCAAAATTTGATAGGAGTGGCACTACTACTATAGTCTTTGTTTAGTGCTATTGTCTTGAGAATCTGAGATTTTTAGGTTTTGTTTGGTAGGTTTTTGTGAGCCTATGTACCAAATTTTAGAGGTTAGAAGTCAATAGAGATCATTCTAGAGCATATTCTTTCTTCAAACCCTATCTTTCATTATGCTTTGACCAATTTTAAGCAAGAGGGGGGGTTAATGTGTGTAAAATGCACTGGGCATGCTTCACACCCTATGTGTGGGCACACTGCCTACATACCAATACTCTGAAGAGGGATCAAGCCATATGTAGTTCTCCCTTTGAAAGTGCTTGGTGTAATTATGATATGAAAATGTAAGGAAATGCTAAACCAGGTGTGCTTGAGATGACTACAGATTGATACAAAGATTTAGAGGTGCTTAAGACTATGCTAGATGGATGTATGCAGAGAATAAGGAAGATTGCCTAAGTGGTTTCACTTGTATTCTTGCTTGCTTGATAATATTTTCCAACCCTTTCCAGATGATCTTTGAATGGACTTTTATAGGGATATATTGGTCATGGATTGAATTTGCTCATGTTAGGCTGACAAGGAGAAGGATGGGGAACAAGAAGAAATTGACCATTGGGGCTAGAAATGAGCTTGGACAACAATGCTAAAAGTAGACAATAGTGGCACTAGCTTGCTATTGTCCTAGGTAGATGGGACTTGGGGGGATGGATTGGTCATGAAATGATGGTCTTGGCTTAACTAGGATAAGGTCTAAAAGGCTACAAATGAGTGGGAATCGGTGAAGTGAAAACAAGCTTATGAGGTTCATGAGAGCAAGCAAGAGGGACCTATGGGTTAAGTATCACTAGCCATGTTTAAGTTACCAATTTTTGCCTTTTATATGACTACAATTATAAAAGCCACCATATGCTACAAAAATGACCTTACAAGGCTCAAAACTACCTTAACACAAAAAGTCATGTTTTTATTAGTAAAACCACCTTGAACAAGTTTCAAATGACCTAATTAGAGGTTGATGAACAATATATGGCTTTAAAATACACATAGAAGGATTAAATGAGTTATTTAGAGGGTTGATAAGGTTGCCAAAAGCCACACCAATCCTACACCATGTTTAACCTTCAAAACCATCTCCCATTTAATCAAAACCATTAATTCATTAAATATTTCACTTTGAAATAACTCATAATTTTTTTGATCACCATGTTGGAAGGTGAAAAGAAGGCTACCAGGTTTTAAGAGGCTTCTTTACATACAAAATAAATTTACCAAAGCTGCATTATATAAAACAACCTTATAAACTCTACCCAAGCTTAAAATCATAAATTTATTTCTTAAAACCACCATTAAAAGTAGCCAAAACCATGAATAATATTCCTTTGAAACCACCTCAAAGGATTAAACACTTTATGCATGAATATAATGGGATTTTAGAAGTCTTTTTTGATGGGGAATCCAGAACAACAAACAACTTTGATTCCACTTGTTAGGATCTTGCTCCTCAATAAGAACACAATATGATTACCTTGTATTAGCAATTAAAGATGCGGAATTAACTAGAAGCAATAAGTAACTAGAATTCACAAATGACATAGAATATTAGAGACAACACAAACTGTATTAATACTCATCTAGAAAAAAATACAATGAAGAGACGCCACACTCTTCCACACCTTTCAGGCTTCCCACACCAAGTGTACAGTAATTCTTCTCAAGAGTTCACTTTCCTACCAAAAAAGGTCCCAACACATAACTCAAACACATAATTGGTGTTCACCTCTAACCAGTCAGTAATAACCTTGCCAGTACACAAGTACTCAAAGTACTTCAAGTAGATCTCCCATAAGATTGCAACAACTTGCAACTCAAATGATCTTACTTACACATGTAGATCTTCTCCATGAACTTGCAACAACCTACAATTAAAATGATCTTACACTTGGAAGGATCTTCCTTGCCTTCCTCTATTTGCTCATTTGTGGAACTAGAAGGAGATACACTTGCTCAACTCTAACTAGCACTCTGGCTATCTAGCTCACTTTACAATACATGCCAATGGGTCTATAAATAGATCCCACACTAAACAATAACTTAGACTCACAACTCAAGACCCAAAAATAGCCTTTTACATGCAAATAATCGGTTCAACGAACTAACTATTCATGCAACAAACATTTTTGGAACTGCATAGGTGACCGATGTTGGTCCCTATCTACCTGGAGGTGATTGACATCGGCTGACCTCCTACCGATGCTAGTTTCCCTTCTACACTATAGATGACTGACGTCGGTTACACTGCCGACACTGATATCCATGGAACTTAGCAACCTCCTCCATGTCTGCATAGTTGAAGCTTTTAGCTCCACAACCTAACAATCTCCCACTTGAAGATAAATAGCTACAATTGTACCTGTACCTATACATCATCTAGTTTGTTCCCTTAGATTTGTATCCCACTTCAAGATCACTCTTGAAGACCAACCACCACAAATCCTGTGGTGCACGTCCTGTCATCCAAATCCCCTAGCACATCCGTATCTACAAACCCATGTAGAAAATAACTTGACCCTGCATAGCATGTGCACCTACTGCTGGTCCCTCTAAGAATCCACTAAACTACCCTCCAGTGCTTCTTTCTCAGATTGGCTCCAAACTTGTGATAGCTCCCACTGCTTGGGAAATCTTAGGTCTAGTACATACCATACACTTAACCTCATTATGTGAATCAAGACACTATTCATAGAATTGTCTAACCATCAACGTGCTAACCAGTTTCACACAATCATCTAGAGACAAAATCAACTTGTGACTTTCCATGTCCCTAAAACACACTCATGCCAAAGAATCTTGCTGCTCCTAGATTCCTCATGACACACCTCTAAACTAACTTTACCTTTAGTTCAACAACTCCCTGCATATGTGACCTTGCTACAAGCACAACATACAGAAACAAGATAATGTAGCTAATATTATCCAACCTGGTAAAGAGAAACACAATGGTCAAACCTCCATTATCATGCAACTTACTCAAGACCATATACCCTGGCCTTCTCTCTCACATGTCCATTCCCACTCTTCTTTATCTTGAACATCCATTCATCTCTCAGTGCTTTCTTCCAACTGGCAACTCCACCAAAAAACTCCCATTTGGTTCTTCTCCAAGGAATCACATCCTTCATCCATGCCAAGCTCCCACTATTTCTTGGATCTACTTGCTCTGCTTTTTTAACAACTTCCTAGTTCTTGACCATCAGTGAGCAAAAAGTAGTGTAAAGAAGGGAAATAATGAATTTGAGGCTTACTTACCCTTTAAGTCCTCCATATAGGCACTTGAGACTCCTTGATTGCTTGCTGTCTGCCCAAAATCTATCTCAATGACTGATGCTAATCACATCTCAGTCTACACCCGACTGATGGTGGTTCCATGCGACTGCCTCATCACTGATGTCAGTTCCCCTTGACTAATGCTGGTGTTTATCTATCTTGAGTCACTGATGTTAGGCTACACATAGCCGATGTCAGTCCCTATTTGGATGCCGATGCCAGTTTTTTAACTGACATCGGTCTCTATGTTTTACTTGTGAGTGATGACCTTTACCCGTGAGCTCCTTTTGGATCAAACCCTTGTCCATATCAACCTTGCTTTGCTCAAAATTCTTCAGACCCTTACGCTGATCTCTATCCATCACCTTCTCCTTGAAAACCAAGGCTTTCCTATTTTTGTCATGAACATCATATTTCTAAAGAAACGTCACTTTCTTCTTCTGCATACAAAAATATCAATCCATACTTTTTAAATCTAAAATCATACCCTTTGACTCAAGAACATGCATCCCCTTTTTATTCATGTGACCAAGCCTATTAAGCCACATCTTCAAATCTATAGCTGAAGTAGATAAACTAGAAAGAGAATCAGTAATACAAGTAGATAGATAAAGCGTACCTACTTTCTTACCTCTTGCTACAATAAGTGCACCCTTGGTAACCTTCCAAGAGTCCGTTGTGAGAGTTACTGTGCAACCCTCATCACCCAACTTTCCAATAGAAATCAAATTCTACTTTAGGATTGGGATATGCATGACCTCCTTTAACACCCACATGTTCTCTATCTGCAATTTCAGCTTCACTTTCCCTTTGCCAACCATCTAACAAGGCTTACCATCCCCTAAATAAATTTCTCCAAAGTCTCCCTGGACATACTCATGAAAAAATTCCCTATTTGGGGATGCATGAAAAGAGGCACCATAATCTAAAACCCAAGATTCTACTTTATCTAAGGAACATACCAGAGCATCCTATGCAACATAATCTAAAACATCTGCTTCTTCATGTCCTTCATGCTGATCTTCATCTAACCAACAATCTCTCTTTAAGTGCCCTTGCTTTCCACATTTCTAGCAGGTTATTCTCCCATACTTGGACTTGGATCTCCTACCTATCTTAGACCTTAATCTCCCATGCTCAATCTTCTCTCTTTGCCTTCCCCTGCTTTCCACACTCAAAGCATTTCCTGATGATTCATCTGTGCTTTTCTTGCAAATTTCTTCATTCAAGATTACACTCACAACGTCATCCACTTATAAGATTTTTGAAGCAGACGCACTATTACTAACTACCATTACCAAACTCTCTCAACTTTTAGGTAATGAGCATAAGATTAAGAGATCCTTAATTTCATCATCAAAAACAATATTGACTAAACTTAACTGGTTTACCAAACCATGGAAATCACTAAGATGACTATGAACAGATCCATCTTCCAACATTTGCAAATTAAATAATTGCTTCATAAGAAATACCTTATTCGAAGCTGAGGGTTTTTCATATAAATTTGCCAAAGATTCCATCAACTCTACCGTTGTCTTAGCCTGAGATAAGTTGGAAATCATAGATGATGCAAGGCTCAACCTTATAGATCCCAGAGCCTTTCGATCAAGAACCTCCCATTCTTCAACCTTCATATCTAGGGGCTTGCATGCAACCCCACCCAATGGTAAGTACAAATCTTTTTGATACAGATAATCTTCAATCTACATCCTCCATAATTGATAGTTCTTGCCATTAAACTTCTCCTTTCATAGCTTAATTTCTTCTGCCATTGCTATACTCTCACTCAAATAGAAACTCCTGTGAGTAACATGTAATCAACACACACTAACCAGATCTGAAACACTTGTTAGTAACCCAACCAAAAGCTCTGATACCAGTTGATGGGGAATCCAGAACAACAAACAGCTATGATTCCACTTGTTAGGATCTTGCTCCTCAATAAGAGCACAATATGATTACCTTGTATTAGCAATTAAAGATGCAGAATTAACTAGAAGCAATAAGTAACTAGAATTCAGAAATGACACAGAATATTAGAGACAACACAAACTTTATTAATACTCATCTAGAAAAGAATACAATGAAGAGATGCCACACTCTTCCACACATTTTAGGCTTCCCACACCAAGTGTACAGTAATTCTTCTCAAGAGTTCACTCTCCTACCAAAAATGGTCCCAACACACAACTCAAACACAAAATTGGTGTACACCTCCAACTAGTCAGTAATAACCCTGCCAGTACACAAGTACTCAAAGTACTTCAAGTAGATCTTCCATAAGCTTGCAACAACCTATAACTCAAATGATCTTACTTATACATGTAGATCTTCTCCATGAGCTTGCAACAACCTGCAATTCAAATGATATTACACTTGGAAGGATCTTCCTTGCCTTCCTCTATTTGCTCATCTGTGGAACTAGAAAGAGCTACACTTGCTCAACTCTAACTAGCACTCTGGCTATCTAGCTCACTTTACAATACATGCCAATGGGTCTATAAATGGATCCCACACTAAAAAATAACTTAGAATTCTAATTTACAATAATTAGACTTGCAACTCAAGACCCAAAAACAGCCTTTTACATGGAACAATCATTTCAACAAACTAACTATTCGTGCAACGAACAGTTCTGGAACCGCATAGGCGACTAACATCAATTACTATCTGCCTAGAGGTGACCGACATTGGCCAACCTCCTTTCGATGCTAGTTTCCCTTTTGCACTGTAGATGATCGATGTTGGTTACACTGCCGATGCCAGTATCCTTGGAACTCATCAACCTCCTCCATGTCTGCATAGTTGAAGCTTTTAGCTCCACAACCTAACATTTTTAAATGTAAAAAGGATTTGAAAACCCCACAACATGTAATTTTAAAAAACAAGTATACAATAAAACTCAAGTGTAGCCAGACAACCTTTTAAACTCTAAAATCAAGTGTTTTCTATTATAAACCAACCTCTAAAAATCATATGTTATGAATTAAAATTTTAAATTAAGCTTTTGAAAAAATAACTTGAGTCTTTGTGGTGCCACCTGGAGGGATAAGAGGCACTTTGAAAGACTTGGTAGGCTTTAGTGTGTAATTTTGCATGTTGCAAGTTTTTAAGCTTAAAATACATGTAAAAATTCCTTTGAAAGGCTGTTTAACATAGAATGTGGGATTTTTTAAAACTTTTACATGGTGGTGGGCATTTAAAGGGTATTTTACATGTGCATAGACTTAAAAAGGGCCACACAAGTGAATAGTAAGGTATTTTGATAAGGATCATGGCTTTAAAGGTCATTTAACATGGTTGAAAACAAAATAAATATCATTATACATGTAAAAATATTGAGAACACTACACAAGTATATAAAGACTGTATAATGTTATTTAAAACCCTTTTATTTTTTCAAGATAAAAAAATGAAAAAACCTTGAATGTTTATTGATGGATTTGGAAAAGGTGACCAACATGAAAATGTAAAACCTCAATATGTTGCACATACATTTTGGATAATATCTTGTTTTAGGTTACAATAATCGTATATTACAAACTTGACCATAATACTTGATTTTTAGAAAACAAAGGTGAAACATTCTTTTTTGAGCCACTATCCTTGGCAGTCATTGGAGTATATTTCAACATGTAAACCAAGCCTTATCCATTTGGATATGGAGTCAATGTTAATTATATAAAAAATTTACCATCTTTATCTTTAAAACACTCCAATTGGTTATAGGAGCATAATTGGGAGTGTTGTCGTGAAATGTAAAATTTCTAGACAACAACTAGATCCTACTGTGGGACCACATTATTTAATGGAATGTAATAAAACTCCATAAAATTTTATGACTGACACCTTCACTATTATGTATATTAATGAAGATAATGTGTAGCACACATTTTCACATCTTGATCTAACCAACTAGTAACCAATTCATCTATGTCAATTATATGAGAAATAAACACATGCTATTAGCCAGATCATTTGTGCTATTTTCTTATTCATCTAATGTATAAGGAAAAAAATCCACATCACCATTTTTATGACTAAAAATTCCATCTTATAAATACTCTGTCAAATATCCTAACTTGGAGACCCACTTTAATAAAATGCTTCAAGGCCCTTTTCTACATACCATTCTAGAAAATGAAGAAGACTAACAATATACAACTTTGGCATATGACTGAAAATGTTCAACTCATTTAGATTCAAATTAGGTATTTAAATAAATAAGGATGCAAACATTGAATCATCAAATAATGATCATAAATCCTCTTAAAATGTAATCTTTTCATTCACCCTTAAGCAATTGCTACTTTATCATCTTTATGAAAATCATGTGATTATCTACTATGAGTTTACAATTAGAGAACATAGATACAAACATATGCATGAAAGAATACCAACACATGTAGAAGGGATAAAAATAAATATACTACCATGTTTATTGAAAATAATACACAAACATTAAAACAAAGACATTAAAATGAAACAAGATATAATAGGGAAAATAAATCTTTTATAGGGAGCATAGGAAAACAAAAAGACTATACAAAATAATTAAGTAACTAGTAGAAGTACCTACCATTTCATAACAATAGATTTGAATTATGAAGCTTGAGCACATTCAACAACAATGACCAAATAGGTGGGAAGAGGATGAACTTATTATTACCATGCATACTGAGATAGTCATGAATAAACAAATCAACATTATCTCCAGGTTTTGAAATGGAATGCTTGAAAGTTATACATTCTTCTATTAGCATTCTCAAGCAGTACTAGACATCTTATATATCTTCTTTAATGGATTTTAATTACTTTCTTTCAGATATAAGATCCAAATTAGAGAGAAGTGCGTTGCATGTCTCTTTCTAAGTTGAAAAAAAAAAGCATATATTTTAGAATGAATTGAGTGCATATATTATTTACTAAATTACTTCCCATGATAGATACAAATTCATCTTTGAATGACTTGTTGTCATCATCTTCATCAATCTCTTATACCTTGACAATTTCCATTTCACTTGTAATAAATATTGGGTACCATTCCCCTTGTTTTATTTTTGTATCTTCTTGAATTTTAATCTCAACATGAATATGATATTTATTTAACCCTAAAATTCAATCCAAGTTATTCTTTTTTTCAACCATAGATTTGATTAAAGGGTTATATATAAATGAAATGGCACAAGGGTGATAATCAAATATATAGGAGGCTAATTAGATGCTAAACTTGGATATAAGCATATACTAAATTTATTATGCTGAGATAATATAAATATAGAAACTAAAATTATGCTAGATATGAGAATGACAAAGATGTGATGTACTTAGCTTGTTCTTATGCTAATGCATTTCTAGTTTTGGAACAAGTAAAAATTAGGCTAGAAGGAGATTATGGAACAATCATCAAATTCTAAATTTAACACTTCTAGAGCTCTGGACATTAATGTTGACCTAGGATGGTTGTGTTAATGCTACTATTTGGGTTAAACATAAGTTTACTATATGAAATACATACTAGAAATGGATGCAACCACCTAGGTGCTTTTGTATTTTGTTTCACCTTCACTCTGGTGTATTCAGACCTGGATCATGAATTATCTCTCCTTGTGAAATGGTAAAACCTTAGTTTTACATATTTATAGTGACCTTGGGGAAAATGGGTTAGTGAGGACATAGTGTCTAGCTGACCCCAAATACCTTTCTATCAGAGGGATCTTCCTACATATCTAATACTCTAGAAGATGGCCTCAATCTCATGTAGTTCTCCCCTATGTGTTGGCTTATGTGTGAATCATACAATATGTGAAAATTAAGTACAAGAATAACCTAGATTATAACTTAGAAAATTGGGCTCTTGACCTACTCCTTTATTAAATTAGACATGTAGATGTATTATACCTATAATTGGTGTGGAAATAAGAAATATTTGTTTAATTTAATGCTTGATAAAATGATTTTGATAAGTTGTTTTGGTCTCTTTGGAATTTTTTTAGGTCTTTCTAGGTGAGAAATGAATGAGGGTTGATCTTATATTTATATCAATCCCTTTAAATTAATAACTCATATTAAATCACTTAGGATGACCATTATGATACATTTCATTTTTAAACTAGATGACTTTATGGCACTAGACACTTGTGTCAGGTCAGGACATTAGTCTTGACACTATTGTTTATCCTAGACATTAGTGTTTAGGGATCAAGAAAACAAGTATAGGCTTAAAACTTTTAGAGGTGGAAGATAATTAAATTTTAAGCATTATGGGAAGGAGATAAGGTCTAGGTTATTAATATAATACTAGTCAAACTCAGAGATAGGCCAAGCAACATAAGATATAGCATATGCATTACTTGAAAAAGTAGGAAAGGTCTAGAACCAAGAGGAATAAACAAGACTAAGGTGTTATATAATCCTAAAATAATGTCCACATTCCCCCATTTTATATATTAATGAAATTTCTATTTTAAATAAAAGGAATGAATACATGGGTGTGTATGCACACCTTGTATTTGTGTGTGCCCAACTTGAGTGATTTGTTGATGACTAACTTGCAACCAAGAGCATGTTATGGTATAAAATTAGGGCATATAATTTGGGATTAAAAGTAATTGAAATATATTAAAATTAAAATATCAAGATTTAGGAGTATACTTGTGTGTCATTTTAATTACCTTACCTATCGATAAGTTATTTTAAAAATGATATATCATTGTAAGGATATGAAATTAAGATTAGGAAAAATATTGATAAATCTTGAAAGTACATGTATCTAGAGAGAGAGAGAGAGAGAGAGAGAGAGAGAGAGAGAGAGAGAGAGAGAGAGAGAGAGAGAGAGAGAGAGAGAGAGAGAGAGAGAGAGAGAGAGAGAGATGCCCCTAACTTTAGAGTAAAAAGTAAGTTACCACCTGGTAGTTGAGATTAGCTCAATCATGTAACCCAATAATACTTATAACCTAGTGAGGCTGGATGATCAAGTTCAACTTGAAAACTTAGCAAGATTGAGTGACTTTGATAATCTCAACTATACAAAAATCAAACCAAATACTATAGTATATTAACTAAATAAAGTTCATAAAATTCCATGGGGTATCAATACAAAAAATTCCATGATATGGTAATATCCATAAAAGAAGTTTGGAATCTAAAAGTGATTTAGATTTAGCAATATTAGGCACATATTACATAACATATGCACCTTACATATGTCTCATGCTAAAACTATGTATAAAAATGGTACCGATGTATATACTTCTCCCAAACCTATTAATCTAAATCATATAACTATGTGATTTAGCTAATTCATAAAACTATGCAAGTGTGGAGAACATACTTCCAAAGCATGCCCCCACTATATATGGAGAAATATGAAAATTGATATAAGTACCAATGTGGAGAATGTGTTTCCAAAACATGTCCCCACTGTAAACTAGATATTTTGAATACTGAATAGGTGTGGAGAAAATTCTTTCAAAGCATATCCCCATTGAATCTATAAATTGATATTAGTACCATATACTGAATGGGTATGGAGAACATGTTTCCAAAGCATGCCTTTACTGAATATCAAAACTATGCCAAGTGTGGAGAACATGCCTCTATAACATGACCACACTAATATTCCCCCCTTTTAAGGTGAGGTAATGATAGGAACTGGTAGTTACCTCACCTCAAAAGGATAAGACAACTATATAATCTATGAATGTAACCATATAAAATATATAAGGAACATGTCTAGGTAGATATAACATTGAAGAACATATAACCAATATGATCACATGAAGGCCTAAGATGCATGATAAGGATCATGGAAATGTCTATATAGTAACAACATAATCTCAACAAGCAAATCAAACACACATACAAGAGCACTTAAAATAAAGTTAAAAGAAAATGGTCCAAAGAAACCATAAATAAGGGGCATGTTCAAATGTTTCATAATCGAAGGGAGATGACTTAGTCAAATGTCCAAAAAAATAAGGATGACATTTTCAAATGTCTATACAATAAATAATGACATATGTAAATGTCAATGAAAACATACATAGGCATGGGGGCCACAAACAAAAGAACATATTAAAATACTCAAGTAAGGAATATAATATCAAGGCAATACACTCAAAGAAGTAGATAAAGTAAAGCAAAAGCAATCGACATAAACATGTGGAAAAAATGTCAAGTGTATAGCATATCAAGTAAGTTATAATGTAGAGTGACCATTGAATCATATAACCTATGTGTATCAAGATTAAAGAAGTGGATGCCCCAATGTATACATGACATGAGTAGAGAGAAGGCCCAACATCTAAAAATAGGAATAGATCATGTATATGTGTATGATTGTATCACACTCAAGTAAAAGTGTAACACACATGTATATGCAAAATTAGTTGAATATGACATCCATCAACATGGAACTAACACATAAATTCCAAGGAGCCCATAAAACATGTATGTGTTGAAAGTATTTTTGGATTTTTGAATGTTTTTGATTTTTTTGGTATTTTTAGAACTTTTCAACCTTAAGTTAGATATTTTGCATTGATGTATTGATAATTGAGGTAATCACCATATGTAATTAAAAGATGATGGAAATAAGAAATCTCCATTGTAATGATCATGTGGTAAGTTATTGAGTGGATTAAATCATGGTTTGTTGAACTATTCATCGATTGATTGATCACCATCTACATTGTTTTGATAGATATTGGTTTTGGTGGGATACTTACCCTATTAAATTTTTATTGGAGCTCTAACTTGTTTGGGATATAATCAGGAGCCTAGACCCCCAAGTGATCTTCTATCACATGTACTAGAATTAAAAATAATAGCCATAATCAGCTCAAGAATACCAATGAATGAACATAATCATCCTAAGAATACCATAAACAACCACAAATAGCCTAGAATACCAACTATCAGCCATAACTGGCCTTTGATACCAAACTAAGATTTGAACTTGGGTGGTGCTTGAAATAACCAAGCCACTTTACCAACTCACCCACATCTCATTAGTAGTCACCATCTATATTAATAGTGAGAGTATAAGTATTTTGATATTATGAAGGGCTTGTACTTGCCCCATTTTTAATCACATTTGCAACTTTATATTTTTCAAGTGTCTCTTGAGTTTTGAACTTTTTTGATAGAAATCTTCATTTTAAATATTTTATGTGCCCATTTTTATTTTTGTGATGGTATGTTTTCTATTTGTGATTTATTCTTTGACCTATTCTCATTTGTAGATTATTGTTATTTTGCATTGGCCAAATGTATCTTTGAATGATTTTCATTAGTATTGCTAATATATCCCAAACCTTGATGGCCATTTTGATCATATGTGGAAATAGGATGAGTAATACCTTGGGAATGTTTTCCAATCCTTGACCATGATAACCAAATTTTTGTAAACATTTCATTCCAAAATTATACTATTTGGAAAATTTAGTATCATTATTGAGAGGTAAATTTGTATCCTTTTTTTGATTTGAATTTTCATTTTGAACCTTTTCTAGCTCTAAGTTTTATATTTTTAACTATTTTTGTTATGAATTTTTATTTGGTACCCATATTGTTTTTTTGGTACTTATGGTTTGGGAGAGGTACTCATATTTTGAGTGGTTTTCTTGGTTGATGTATCAATGATAAGATCACCACTATATTTATGACTTTAAATTTGATTCTTTAATCTAAAACAATAATATGTATGATTCCCATGCATTGTATGCTATGTACAATAGTGCATTTATAGGATGTAGAAGAGGTAATTTGATCACTTTGTTTCAAAGCATGTCTATGAGGATTTCACTTGGAATCTTAGTAGACTTTTGGTCACTTTTTGAATAACTTATTTTGGATGTGGTATGTTTTTTTTTTGCCATATAGGGCTAAGAAATCTTGTTGGGCACAACATTAGTAGATAAGAATGTAAACACATGATTGACACTAGCATGTATTGGATCTATAGGTATGTGACATGATTTTGCAACTCTATTAACTTGCTCATACTATTGATTTAATATTTTAGGGATTCATAAACACAAACCCTAGGTATTTCAGATTGATTATCTTCATTTAAAACTATAGGTGGGCCATGTTACTCCTTGGATAAGGTATAGTCTGGACCTGGCTAGAGGGATGAGAGTTATCACCCTTCTTAGGGTTAGGAGGATCATAACATCATTTTTAAAAATTTGATAAAATAACACCCATGTCTAAATAGGAAAGTATATCTCTTTAAATAACATGAAGGTTGATATCATTATCATTATAAGGTGCAACATTGCTTAAAATTTTGTGAAATAACATTTGAGATAGAGGAATAGTTTCACTTCTTGAGTGATCTAAAGAAAGAATGATATTTTTAACACTATCATTATTTTGGAAAGAAAACACACATTGATCCTTTTCAACATTTTCATCATGTGAAAAAGAAGGAAACCATTAAATTTTAGATTCATATTGAGAATTATGCATGAAACATATTCATCATCTTCAATGCTAACTTCTTTCATATCTATTGTATCACCTTCAATAAAAGGAACAAATTTTACCCTTTTAAGACTTTCAAAATTAGAAATATAAGTAAGGGAAAGACGATCCTTATATGCACATTCAAGGTCATTATCATAATCAAATGAAAATATGTGATTTGAAACATAATAAACTAAACTTGCATTTTTATCATTAATTTTTTCATGATCATATATATAAGGAATAGAAACGAATTTATCATAATTTTGATGTTCTATAAAATCTTCATATGTAATACATTGATCATCGGATACATTAAAGAAATAATCATAAGGATGGGGCTTTGTAAGACCTTGCCTATAGACATCCATAACTATGCATCCAATCACAAAGAAATCAAGCACCAAACCTAAATAAATAAGATAAATAAACATTTTTTAAACTAGGCCCATACAATTAGATCTGAAAATAAACACATGAATCTTAAGTAAACTTTTCAAGGAGAAAAACCCTAATATGCAAACTAGGATTTTAATTCAAAAAACAATGTGCCAAAAGAAGATAAATAAATATAAAATGATTGGTTAAGAAATTTTGGAATCTAAAATAGTTTTTTAGAAAAATAAGGAATAAGACAAACCCATAAAAATAGGGAAACAAAAGTATAGTGTATTACATGTAGGTCTACATTTAATAAAAATAATAAAATGCTAAATTTTCCAAATTCATATAATATTTTCGAAAATCAAAAGAGGGTTTTGTGTATATCAACATAATTCTAAAGAATTTGAAATTTTATCTATTATGAATCATAAATTGGCCAAACAATGTGAAATTCTTCACACATAAAACCCTAAAATATTCCCAATAAGGAATCAACAAGTTTGGTAAAATAAGATTGATTTCAAAGATATAAGAGAGGTTTTTGAATAAAATATAACTTTTGATGAAACATATAAATTAATTTCAACATAAGTACACCACTCAAATTTTATGCCAATATTTACTATAAAATAGTAAATTACAAAAATTAAAAAATCTATATCGAAGTCTAGCAAACAAAAAGAGGTTTTTGAATATACCAACATGGTTAGAAAATACCTATGAGGAATTTTAAAAATAACTTGTTTAAAGGATAAAATGTGTGAATAAAGGAAGAATCCACTTGTAAGACTATGAACACAAAGCCCTTATGACAAGAGGAGGTAAAACCCTAGGGTAAAGCTTCAAATATGAAAATCCATCACAAAACTTTAAAACCCTAGGAGTTCTGGAAGCCCTAGGTCAATTTTTTTATATTCACATGGATCAGGTTCACCAAATGTTTAACCCTAAAATGTGATATAAGGTTTTATTATAATTAACCCTAGATTTGATTAAAGGGGTATAAAGAAATGAAATGGTACCAGGGTGATAATTAGATTTATAGCATGCCAATTAGATTCTTAACTCATATATAAACATTTAATGAATTTATTATGCTTAGATAGTATAAATATGGAAAGTATAACTTGATAAATATGGAAATGGAAAAGAAGTGATGTACTTAGCTTATTATGATGCTAACATAGTTATAGATCTAGAATAGGCAGAAACTAGTCTATAAGGAGATTATAGAATAGTCATTAGATTTTGGATCTAACACTTCTAGAGCTCTAGATGCTAAAATTAGCCTAGGAGGGTTACGCCAATGCCAATCTTTGGGTTTGATGTAAGTATCTTATATGGAATACCTACTAGAAAATAATGTGATAACTTGGATTCTTATGGTTTTTACTTCATATTCACTCTAGTATATTTAGATCTAGGTCATGGACTATTGCTCTTTTTGAAATGGAAAATCCCCAGTTTTCCATTTTCATAGTGATTGTTATCACATAAGATTGAACCTATCTTGATTTTATATCTTATTATGCAAGTTCCTAATGATACAATGGAAAAAAATCCAAAGGTATGGGACGTTGATAATTTGAGCTTAACCTCTAGAGAAGGCTGACTTCCTTTCACTAAATTGGATGTAACTGATAAAATACCAATTTTGTGGAAATCTCGTTCTTTAGTGATTTTGAATCCTAAACTAGGGTTTTGATGGGGAAAAGGGTTAAGAATTAAAATTTATAAAAAATTAAAAATATGGTGATTTAACCAAATATTATATAATGGATCTAGATGCTTGCTTGATAAATACAATAGAGCAGAAAATAAATTGAATTTATTTTAAGCACAAACTCATGCAAATTTGGAAACTAGAGTCATTATTTTAGCTATGTTTAGAAAAGGGAAAAATATATTTATTCAAAAAAATATTATCAAGAGGGTAAAATACCATAGATGAATTTTATTGAGATTAAAATAAAATACAAAGCTTCTATAGAGAATCAAATAACTTGCACAACATAAAGATTCCAAAGATAAAAAAGGCAAGAATTCAAATTTATTTATCTCCAAAGGTTACAACTTTAGTAAATAAATTCAAAATGAAAGCAATATAACTAACAACTAAAAATATGAATTAGACAATGGGGTCTACCCATTTTTATATAAAACATGTCATAGAAGACATGTAGTTGTTGAAACTTGAACACTCAATTTAAAAAATCATGAAGACATAGAAATCTTCATGAAAAATGAGGTGAAATATTCTATTTTTGGCATCTTGGATTTATAGAAAATTTAGAAAATGGCATGTATGAGCTAGGCATGATCCTGGGCATAACATGGCATAGTATGGGATGGTTAGAACCAAACATCTCCATTTAAGGCTCTTTATCTAAAGGTGGCTAAAAATATCTCTTCATGCAAAAGTTGTGCCCAAAATAGAACTCGGACTTTATACATAAAAGATAAGATTAAATATCAATTCAAAGTTTCTTTTCATGCAAACCCTAGCATACAAAAATTTAAGAGAGACTTTTATAACTTTCTAAGTCTTTATCACTTTTTGCCAAAAAAGAACCATGAAATTTACACTTCATGACTTTTCACCCTTTTAAAAATTCACATTAATCAAAATGGAAAGTGCAATTTACACTTATGATTTTTTCAACTTCCACATTCAAAAATATAGTGTTAAAAATATGTCTTTCTCTTTCTCAAAGGAGTATAAAAAATAAAGCTATAATTTTGTATTTACAATTTGTAATGTCTTTAAAAATGAAATACACATGATAATAATGTTTGAAAATATTCAAAAGAGATGGAAAATTAATTAATGTCCAAAATTTCCTCATCCTTCTTATCATTATTAGCTTGTAGTTTCTCTGTATATGTATCAAAGGCCTTGAAAATATCTTGAATTTTCTCTACATCTAACCCATAAGAATAAATGTTGGAGGCTACACAATCTACCTAGACATCAAACAATTCTCTTATGAAGGTTCTTATGCCTTGCATTTTATTTCTCATCTGATCAATTGCTTTCTCATACTTGATGAACCTATGAATGGAACTTAAGATAAAGACCATGTCCTTCATAGACTTCTCAACTATTGCCTTAAAATGATTCTAAACATATTCTACCTGAAGGAGATTATTGATATCATCCATTGGTCAACATGACATTAAATTCATCATGCCATAAATCTTGTATAACACATCAATTGCCTTGTTATGAGCCTCCTTGGCTCATTCCATAGACTCTGTCAATACTCTTATCTAAAATTGAGTAGCCCTACGTATTTACTCATGCATAACATCATCCTTTAATAATTTTTGAATAATGAGGGTATTCATATCAATTTATTTTATGGTTTTTAATTTGGGATAATACATATTTAAAAGACAAATCTCTCCTTGGTAGATATTAATCTATTCCTTCAAAATTTATTTTCTCTCCATGATGACTCTATAATGCTCCATCATGGCTACAAGAATTATATTACCTTTTATGATCAATTCCTCAGACCATTCTTTTGTATCCCTTCCCATGTGAGTAATATCTCATATATAATCAATTTTAGCTTGATTTAGATTGATGGACTACACTTCTTGTGGTTATGATGTTTCATTGAGATTTATGAACTGGTTGAGTGCTTTAGTCAATTGACCAACATTTCTTTTTAGCTCATCCTTGGTGGATTTATCATGATTAATTCTCTAGAAGAGAGAGTTAATACATATTTTTAAATAATGTTTGAGTCCTTCTCTTAACTATCGACCAAGGTGTATATGAGAAACGTAATAATTCTCTACCATAAGATCCTCTTTTGATTTATCTAGTGGGGGATCTACAATTTCAACATATCTCTCTTCCTTATCATCAGTGAATGTCCTTGAGAGGATCCTATGAGTGGGGTTTGATTTTTTCTTGAATTCTAACATGTTTAAGTCTAAAGTTCTAGGATTAATCATTATATTTTACTTCTTACTCATTAATTGGACTAACCAACTAGGGGTAACCTTCTATTGATATGACACTATCACCAAATAATTTGTAGTTGATGTAGCTATGCTAGCTGATATTATGACCAAGGGAGACTCCTAAGAAGATGATACCAGTGGCTATTTAGGAGGTGCCTATGAGGATCCACTCTCATCAGTAGTTTGTAAATCAATATATGTTCTAAGTGTCTAGATGACTCTAACCTAACTGATGATAGAGATGAAATAGTGTAAATGGGGGGAGTGGAGGTAACAAAAATAATTGTGCCTAATGGGGGAATGGAGGATGGAATGGATAAGGTAATTGTGAATTTATGAATTAATGGAAGGGTGAAAGCTAAAATAATTAATGTGTCAATTAGGTGTGTAGGACCACTCAGGGTTGGTGATGTGAAAATAGTGGGTTGAGATGAAGAGGAAATAATACTCATCTTAGGGGTTGAGGTGGCCTATAGAATCATAGTCAAGATGATTGGATTCATGATAATGTACTATTGGGTGTTGTTGGGAATTAATGGTGATGAAATGGAAGGAATTTTAAATGGAATGGAAAGTAAGAGTGGATCAAATGAGGAAGGTTAAGTAGGAGGAATGGAAAGTGGAGTGGAAACTTGAATTTCCACTATAGGGAGACCCTAAGTGTCCACTTGACTCATTTGTGTTAATTGAAATTGGCTTATTGAGGTGAGTGGAATGGTAGATGAAGTGGGGACAAGTGGAGGAGTTAACACTAGAGGTGGAGGAGATGAAACTTGTGGAGAAATGAGAACCTAATATGCTTGAGAAGTGGAGACAACCGGTGGAGGTATTGCAACCTTTTGTATAATATATGTAGGAAAAGGGGGAATATTGGAAATAAGAGTTAAGGATATGGGACCAAAAACTTTAGACCCTTGTGACATTGTTATTTTGTCTTCTATTGATATATCAATTGGTTCTTCTACAACTTCTCCTTGTCTACTTGATTCCCCTTTTCTTGCCTTTGTCTTCTGTGACTTCTTTCTTTTGTCAATATCCTTTGATGATTCTATAAGGCCCTCTTTTAAAGGACTGATACCTCTTACTTTGAGCTTCAAGAGCTTTTCCTTAATGCATATTATCTCCATTTTGACTTTCACACCCTTGATTCTTAGCCAATTAATCATTCTATTAATAATAGGGGCTATTTTATCAAACAAAGAGCAAGATTTAGGAATTGACCACCTCACTGGTGGTAGGGATATGATAAAAATCTATGTGAGGAAGATAAGATCTACTCTAGAGTTTTCATCCACCAAGTCACCAGGGAATAGTTATAAATCATAGTATTTTATTTACTATAGGGACATCTTAGAATAGTCCCTCATTTTGACCATTTCTTCATCATTACAATCTTCCCAAAAATCCTCATAATATAGCACATGCTCATATGTTATTAGCTCTAGTGTGGTAGTGACCCTACTGTATGGGTCAAAGTAAGGTCTAGAATCTAGAGTCCTTAGCGTTACCTAGCACATCTCCACCTTTGTAGCTCTATCCTTCAAGAGATATTGACAAGTATAACGACCAATAGAGATAGGGAAAAGTATCCTTGCTTTGTGTCTATCTAAAAGATCTTATGTGTATCCATAAGTTATCTAACCAACTCTAGTAATTCCCATTTATCACTTACATACCAGGGAAGGGTGTAAGGATTTCTACTAAAAATAGCTACCTTGATGTAGGAGTGGGTGGGGATTTTTATGAAGAAATAACTCCATTTGGTGATCTCATATTTTTCCATGTAGGAAACCTTATTTTCTCAAGCTCATGATCAAACATGATGATATCATAGATGAAAGTATTATTAAATATCCTAAATTTCTATTGATTATCTTATAATGTGAGATTAGGGTAGTGGTTATAGACTCTAGTTATTTCTTTAGGGACCGTATTAAGGCCTAAGAACAATCTTCCTTTGGCTAGGATATAGACAATATATGATGTCATATAAAACTTGTTTGTCATTTAAACTTCCATCAATTGGTTATAGAGGGAATCAATTATTAACTAGGCCTAATGTATCTACTATTTGTTCTCTCTAATGATATAGATATACTAGTACATTTAGTCTTGATAACACTTGGCATTGAGATTGTTAGTGACTCTATGCAATAGTGTTATCATATCTCCCACCTCCTCTTAAAATCATATCTATATATAGTCTTGGAAAATTTGGTTTAGGAATGATTATGAGTCTTGAGACATTTCTTGTTAATGATATTTTGACATCCTTCTTTTTTATCCTCATAAAATTATGTAGATATTTATGGAGTTATATCTAAATAACTCTCAAACTTAGGGATGGAAAACACTATGTCGATGAAGTCAGGATCAAGATCTAGAAATTTCTCCCCTTTCTTAGTGAAGACTTGTCTCCTATCAGGGTCATAATGTTGGGCCATTGTGAGGATAAATTTAGGGATTTGAATATAAAGAGAAAATGTTGTAGCTTATGGTAAACTAGAGTCATAAATAATCTAGACTAGTCACTTTTGAAATCTACACCTATCCTAGCCAAACAACATCCTAGGTCAATATGACCAAAATTAGTGTCTATTATTTTTACTATATTGGACTCTAAATAAGAAGTCACTATAGGGACCTTAGATTTGAACTTAATTTCCTTAGGAGGAATGAAAAATGAAGTTACTACTTTTAAGAAACCAACTATGAGAGTTGGTAAGATTTGTAGGTGTCTAGAGGACTTGTATTTTTTGGCAGAACCTAGAGGTGCTCAGAGCACATCTAATGTCCATAGTACTTGAGGGATGTTAGGTTTTTAGTAGAAGTGGGATGTGATTGAGTTAGGTCCATTATTGATGGTACACTAAGAGTTAGTGGGGGCCAAAGGTGCTTGATGCATGTTGGATCTTTGATGGAAGTGGAAGGTGCTCAGAGCATGTCCACTCTCTATGGTGCTTAAAAGTCTTATGGGATTATCAAGTGTTTAAGGCATGTCTAATGTCTATAAGGATGTTGGGGGAATTTTTATAAGGAATATTCACTATTTTAATGGAGGTATATAATTATAATATTTAGTTTTGAGGAATCTTTGATTTTGAATGCAAAATCTTGGAGGGAAAAAATGTGGGTTTTTCTCAGATGATGATTTGGGAAGAAAATATTTGAGATGAAGTTTTCAATGATGAAACCCTAGATTACCCTAGACTATCCTAGAGATGCTAATCAAGATAACCAAAAAATATACCCTCTAATGATCTAGACGATAGTTTTTAAAGGGAAAAAACCCTAACCAGGTAGGTAAAGAGAGAAATCAAACAAGAAAATCTTGCATCCAAAGTTTTAGATTCTGTAAGGTGAAGGAAAAGATGGGGTTTTGAAGGATTCAAGGTTTTCAATAAAAAACAAAGGGGATCTCCCTTAGGGTTTTAGATGTAATGATATTTTTGGGATAAAAAATCTCAACATTTTTGGTGACCTATATGGGATGATTGCCTGCTAATCATTTTTAATCTAGTGGCCTTCTAAGAAATTAGGCATAGAGTCAACTTTGCCCTAAAAAAACTCTAACCTAGGAAATAACAAACTAAGACTTTCCTAGACATAAATGAAATAGGAAAAATAGATAAAAATAATAGGGAAAAACAACCTAAAAACATAATTCCTAATGCATCTAACCTATGCAAAAGTACTTATTAAAAAAATAATAAACCCTAATATTTATAAAATTTAATCTTTTCAAAACAAGTTCCTTACCTCAAAATCAAGCCTTGAGGTATATCCCATTAATTAAGGTTAGTAGTTCTACTCCATCAAGTTTGTAGAGATAGAATGTGTTGGCCCCTTTACACTATGTGATGATATATGAACCACTCTATATTACATCAAATTTGGTGTGCTTGCCTAGTTTTTCTTTATTTACATCCCACTTGAGGACCATGTCTCCTTCATTGAAGATTCTTGTAGTTGGGTTTTTATTGAAAGTCTTCTTGGTTTGTGCCAGATTTACTTCATATAATTTCATTGATTGATGCTTGATTTCTTCAAGCTCCATGAGTTTAGCTAGTCTCACTATCATTTCATCATTATTGATCAGGTCCAATTGGTGATTGAGATCTAACTATGGGAGTTTAATTGATAGTGGTACTCATGCTTCTCTTCCATGTACTAGAATAAAAGGTGAATTACCTATGGCTCTCTTTGGTGTAGTTATATCATCCCATAGTGTTAATTTTAGTTTCATATGCCACATCCTCTGGTTATCCTCCATTATTTGTTTGATAATTCTAATCAAGTTCTTGTTAGTGGATTTAACTAGGTCATTACCTTGGGGGTCATAATTTGAAGAAGTGATTAGGTGAACATTATGATTGATATCCCATTCAATAACCTAAGTTCCCATAAATGCCTTATCATTATATGATACTATGGTGTGAGGAACACCAAACCTTGGAACTATGTTGTTCATAAATTACAAAATAGATGTTTCAATGGCATATTTTAGAGCAACCAATTCAGTCCATCATGTAAAATAATTTGTTTCTATGAGAACCCATTTATGACCCATATTTTATGGTAGATTGATCATGTTGATGAAATCCAATCCCCATTGGGCAAATGGCTAATTTGCCTGATTTAGTCTGAGAGGAAGTACAACTAGTCTTTGCTTACCAGTGAAATAAGCACACTTTTCACAATTTCTTACCCATTGATAGGTATCCTTGAATAATTAAATCTAATATTAGATTCCTCTCATTACCTTGATGGCCGTAGTCCTTACAAAAAATGTCCTCCTGATGGTCCATCATGAAATTATTTGAGCACTTTGAGAACTTGCTCATGCTCAATGCATTTTAAAAGGACTCCATTCATATCTTTCTAAAATAAAATTCCATCAATAAAAACATAGGGAATTGATCAGAGTCAAAAATACCTTTTCTTTAATTACTAAAAGTCATAGGGGTATTTGTTGATCTACAAGAAATGAGTCATGTCTTGAATCTAACTATTGAAAGAAGGTGGATTATTTGGTTGAGGTGTAGTTCAAGTATACACTATGTTGGATACTAGTTCAACAATATTGATAATGGTGTCTAGTTGTTCACATAATATTTGTACTCTTACTAGCTTTGTGATCATTATATCCATGTCATAGTCCATGACCCTAGTAAATTTAATAGTTTTAGGAATATTGGTGTATTATTCTTAATTTAGTTAAAGGTCTAGAATAGGAAATTAGTAAATAAATATGTAATAATTAAGCTACTAATTTGTATAATTTGAATATTTATAAAAATACTAATAAGGGAGAGAAAATAAGACTTAGTTGGAAAGTAATTGAGATGACTATATTAGAGTCTAGAATTCACTATGTAAGACTGGGACACTATTACAAATCAGGATATGGCCTTTGTTTTATGATTAGATAGGAGAAAAAAATAGGACACCCTAGGGTCTAGTGATATATTCCTATTTTATCTCTATTATCTAAGAGATCTAAAATTTATAGGTTTTATTTATTATGTTTGTGTGAGCTTTCCTATGAAATTTTGATTGTTGGATGTCTATGGAACTCCTTGTAGAGCTGATTTAGTCTTCAAAACTTAGACTCCATTATGTTTTAATAAACTTGGAGGTAGAGGGGGCATTAGTGTGTGTAAGATGCACTAAATGTGTATCCAAACTCCTTGTGTGGGCATGCTACCTACATACCAATACTCTGAAGAGGGATCAAGCCATATGTAGTTTTCTCACTTGATGTGCTTTGTACAATTATGTGTATGAAGATGAAAAATGCTAAAACTAGGTGTGATTGAAGTGGCTAGGGACTGATGTAAGGATTTGAATAATATTGTAGTAGTATTGGTTGGCTGTATGTAGAGAATAGGGAATATTGACTTAGTGGTTTTACTTGTATTCTTGATTGCTTTGTAATAATTGCCAACCCCTTCCAAATGAACTTTGAATGAGATTTTTTAAGGATCTATTGGTCATGGGTTGAATGTTCTCACATTAGGTCAACAAGAAGAGGGATAATAACTAGAAGTAACCAATTGTTTGAGGTAAAAAATGCACTTGAATAGGAGTACCAAAAGTGGACACTAGAGGGCCTAGTGCTATAGTCCAAGTTGGGTGCTATAGTCTTGAGCTAAGAAGACCTGGGGGGATAGATTTATCATGGAAAGAGAGTTTGGCTAAGCTAGGATCAGGTCTAGAAGGCTACAGATGATTGAGAATCAATGAAAAGAAGACTATGAGGGTCATGAGAGAAAGTAAGAGGTACCAATGGGTTGGGTGCCATAAGCCACACTCAACTTACCAATTTTTACATTTCAGATGACTACATTCCCCCCCTTTATTTTAGTGATGTAGAAAAGTGAAATACTAGGATAAAGGAAAAATAAAAAGTGTACTTGAACTTACCTATAAGGGTGAATCCCATGAAGTTGTGTGATGTTGGGTGTGTGTAGAGAGAGTACACTATGAAGTGTAAATCTACAAGAGAAAATAAAGAGTAGATTAGTTCTTACTAGATACATTATATCTAAAATAATAATTTATAAAATAGGTAAGAGAGAGAGGAAGAGAAAGGAATGAATACACCTCACTAGGTATGTAGACCAATATAAAACTTTTTGTGATGTTGAGTGATGTTGGGTAATGCTAGGTATGTGTTGAATGATGCTGTACCAAGAGTAATATCATAAATAGATCTAAGTACTCAATTCCCTGAGAGTGGCTCAAGAATGCAAAGGCTATCCCTTTGGATCAATCATCACCCACTAAGTAAAGCTATATAATCATACATGTGCCAATCAATTTGTGGATTATGTGTCCAATCCCTCTGAGTAAGTGGCTCAAAAATATAAAGGATAGCTAGTCCTTTGCCTCTATCATTGCCCCATGAAGTGAAGCTATGAATTGATACCAATTGAATTTGCATTATATGAGATGGATCTTGAAGCCCATGAAATCTCTTTAATCTAATAATGTTGGTGTGGATGATTGAATGTATGCTAGAAACTAAGTGACTCTTAAAGGTGGAGATTAATATTTTATGAAAGCCACTTTGAAATGAAGCACTAGGCTTATATAAAAGCCATTCCAAAATGTGGAGATTAGGCTTGTATGAAAGCCACTCTAAAATGATGCTAACCACCTGTAGATGGAATAAGGCATACAACTACTAAGAATTCTTAGGTAATATACTAAATTTAGAAAGAAAATAAGACAAATTTGCCATGGACATTGCCCCCAATCACTGGTGTTTGAAAAATGGATTCTAATCTAGAAGTTATACCGACTACCCTATCTAAAATTAGAATCAAAAAATATCATGCCATGTACAATGCCCCTATATCTAGATTCTCTAAGACAAATTGTATTAAAATTACTATATTTGAACTGGTCTAGATGTACAAAATAATAGCTAAACCTACTTTTTTGCCTATTTTTGAAAAACCTAATTTTTTTGCTGTTTGGGTAAGAGCATTGAAAATGGAAATTAGAGGGTCTAACATTATAGTCCAATCTTGACACTATTTTCCTAGAATGAATCTAATAACTATTTTGACATTTTCATTGTCTTCCTAGTCTATTCTATCTAGTTTGATGTTTAGTTGCTATTCTGAGTGTTTTAAAAGCTAATTTTTAGACTGTTAGGAGCTATGATCTCTATGACAAAACCCCTATTTGTTTGCCCCTCTTCTAAGGGTAGAAATGAAGACCCTATAATGACTTCCCTTAGAAGAAAGAGCCCTACAAGTGTGCTATGCTAAAAAGATACATGATATAGTAATGATAATAAAAAAGATATCCCAAGATATAACATGGTTTTTAATGAGAGATTGTTAGATCAATAGGGGTATTCTTAGGTAGATATAACAATGTAATATCATGTGTAATATAGTGAACTAAAACTAGAAATATGGTTAGTTATTATTTTTCAAAGAGGTATGGAGTATGATGTCCATCATGGCATCTAAGAAAACAAGAGAATGCATGATATGGATCATGGCATTACAGACAATTGAAAAGTAATCACGCAACAAACATACAAGTTAAGAATTAAGAAGCATACAAGAGTGGCCAAGGGGCCAAGAAAACAAGGGACATGGGCACATATCACTCAAACTAGTAAGCAAACATACAAGGCATGTTTAAATTCCACATACAAATACAATTAGAAACAAGTAAGGTTGGCATGAAAGCCACAATCACAGAGAAGAGTACAAGTAAAGGACATTGGCAAATGTCCTAATTCACACATAAAAATAGAAGCAAAGGACATTATAAAATGTCCTAAGGCACATACAAGATAAAAAATAGGAACTAAGAAATGTAATCACATATAAATATGCAAAATAAGAAATAAAAACATGTAAATACTAAAAATACAATCGCATCTAAATAATCAAATCAAGAAGTGAAAGTATGTAAGACATGTAGTACAAGACTAGGTATACACTAAGAAATACATAAGTGTTATATACTAGTGAGATGTCGATAGATTAATCTAGTTAAAGTAGTAAATAATGTGTATCAACATGATAACTAGAGTGTGTGGTGTAGAAACAACATAACCTAGATGGTGTAGTCATGTAGAAGATGCCCTAATGGGTAAATATATCAATGTATGTCTTGAATATATAAGTAGGATGTCCCCTCAATGGGTAAAGTTAAGTAATCAAGGATCTAGATGTCACTGAACACACTTAAAGAAGATCAAGTGAAGCATGATAATGTAGATAAATCAACAAACAATAGCATAGAATAATAAATGTAAGTCTGGCATAGTAGTAGAAATGTAAAGCATGGATAATGCATATAATTGAAATGTTTTTATGTTTTTGAATTATTTTAATGTTTTTAGTATTTTGAAATATTTGAATGTTTTTGTATTTTGGAATATTTAAATGTTTTTATATTTTTGATATAAGCTATGTACAATCAATCACACGGAGATTATGTACAATAAATATTGGGAAGATATGTACAAGTAAGAAAAAAGAAACTAGGTACAAGTAATTTTGAAAAGAATCTATATACAAACAAGACTAAGAAGAAATGATACTAACCAATGAGTCTCATGGGAGACTCCCTATCATGGTGTCCTATATCAAATAAAGGAATCATGCGTAATTTTGAATCATGAAAGAATGTCTATAAATATGACTCTAAATATTCATATTCATTATTAGTATCTTGGAAATCATAATAACCTATATTGTTCCACTCATCATTATCATCTTGATTTTGAACCAATGGAATGCTAGTGTTGACTTTTGTTATATCTATATCTTTTCCTTTGATCAATTTTGTTTGTGAATGATTTGACTTAGTATGTTCAATAAATCCCAACCTTGGTGACAAACATTATCAACTACTAGAATAGGAGTAGTGATACCTTGAGCTGACTTTCCAAACCCTTGACCTTGATAATCAAACTATTGTAAATATTTTTGACCAAAACTATACTACTTTGAAAGTTGAGCCTCATTTTGAAGAGGTAAATTTGCATCTTTTTCATGATTTACCTATACATTTGGTACTCTTTATTTTTCTAATTTTTCTTTTTGATCATTTTATTATTCTGAGTTATAATTTGGTAACCACTTTTATACTATTTTTGAATTTGACCCTTTATGAATGTGTTTCTATGTCACTATGGAATGCTTGACTTATTTACCTTATATAGGGTCCTTATTAGCAATTATATGTTGTATATGTTTATTCAATACTAAACATGTATATGTGTGATGCCCATGCATTCTATGATATGCATAATTATATCTGGATCTTCTCACTAGATGTAAAAGAAGTAATTTGATCAACTTAGATTTAATCAGTTCCCTTAGTACCTCACTTGAACTATTATTTGATATTTGAATCCTTTTTGAATCCCTATTTATAGATTTACTTTGTTTTGATTTCTTATTTTGATATGTAACATTAATTGCAACCAATTGACTAGGTGAAGGTGCATATACATGATTGACACTAAAGTGCCTTTGAGTTTTTTGTATTATAATATAATTTTCAAATGTTTTGATATTTTCATGTAATAGCTGATTTTGCATTTGTGAATCTGAAATTAACTTACTCATACTAGTGATTTGATCCCTTAGAGTCTCACAAGTGCAAACCCTACTTGTTTCTAATTGAACATATAAGCACATATGTTGAAGAGGGTGTGAAGAAGCTATAGTCTAAATATATACATTAGGAAAAATAGTATAGGTTGCCTCACCTTTTGGAGGGGTGATATAATGAACCTAATTAGAGGGAAAGTAGCTATCACCCTCTTAGGGGAGAGGAGGAGAAGGAATTTCTTTCCTCTGCATAAGATATGAAATTGAAACAAAAGTAGCCAAGGAGGTAAAAACATCTAAGGTAGAAACCATGTATATGGAATGAAATGCATGACAATAGAGTTATAAGTTGTATATTTATAAAGAGCATTAAAAATGAGAGATAAAAATCAATGGATAGAGAGCATGGAATGGTGCACTAATGCATAAAAAGGTTTTACATGTGCTATGATATATCTAATATGTTTAGCAAGATGAACTTAAATTATTTTCCATATGAGAGATAGAAAGCAAAGCGTAGAGAACATGGAATGGTGCACTAATTCATAAAAATCTTTTACATGTGCTATGATATGTCTAATATGTTTAGAAAAATAGAGTTGGAAATTATCCTGCATGAGAGAGAGAATATGCAAAAGAAATATTAAAATCTTGTGTAGTTTTAGAAATAATTTTTTTAATATCATCTCTTATTATGAAAATTAAGCATGAAAAGGAAAGAATGAAACTTTTCATCAACATATGGTAAAATTTATCATTCATGTACATGATAGGACCAAGTATGGTCTCCTTATTGTTTGCAAGAAATGTAAGAAATATGTGTAAATAAGTGAGATCCATTTTTGTTGTTTTTATGTGGAATCTGATTTTAGATGTAAGGTGATACCTCAAGAAAATAAAGAGACCTAGTATATGCAACTAGGGTTTTTAAAGAAAAATAATTTTTTAAAATTACTATGAAATTTTAAAAATTAAATTGGATTTATGATTTAAATAGGCAAGTAAAAAAATAGAAAAATATAGGAAAAATACTAAGACCTAGTAAGGCCAACTAGGGTTTGAAATAATATTATTTTAAAATTACGATAAAATTTTAAAATTTAATTCTAATTTATAATTTTATTATGCAGGTAAAAAATTAGAAGAAAATAGGAAAAATTATTAAGAAATTTACCCTAGGGTTTTTATGCATGTTTGAAGTAAGTTAGGTTCACCAAATGATTTAATAGTTTTAGGAATATTGGTGTTTTATTCTTAATTTAGTTAAAGGTCTAGAATAGAAAATTAGTAAATAAATATGCAATAATTAAGCTAATGATTTATATAATTTGACTATAATTTTAATCTTTCTAAAAATAGTAATAAGGGAGAGAAAACAAGACTTAACTAAAAACTGACTAAGATGATGGTTTCAGAGTCTAAAATTCACTTTGTAAGACTGAGACACTATCACAAATCAGGATCTAGACTTCATTTTATGATTAGATAGGAGCATAAAAATAGGATAATCTAGGGTCTAGCACTATAGTCCTCTTTTACCACTGTTATGTAGGAGATCTAAGATTTATAGGTTTTATTCACTGTGTTTGTGTGAGCCTACCTGTGAAATTTTGACTGTTGGATGTCTATAAAACTCCATGTAGAGATAATTTAGTCTTCAAACCATAGAATCCATTATGATTTGAAAAAAATTGAGGAAGAGGGGGGGTTAATGTGTGTAATATGTACTGAATGTATATCCACACCCCTTATGTGGGCATACTACTTACATACCAATACTCTAAAAAGAGATCAAGCCATATGTAGTTCTCCCACTTGATGTGCTTTTTAAAATTGTGTGTATGAAGATGCAAAATGATAAAATTAGGTGTGTTTGAGGTGGTTATGGATTGGTGTAAGGATTTAAATAAGTTTATACTAGTATTGGCTAGCCATATGTAGAGAATAGGGAAGATTGCCTTAGTGGTTTTACTTATATTCTTGATTTATTTGTAATAATTTCCAACCCCTTCCAAATGAACTTTGAATGGGATTTTATAGGGATATATTGGTCATGATTTTAATATGATCATATTAGGCCAATAAGAAGAGGGATAAGAATCAAAAGGAACTGATCATTATAGGTGAAAAATTCGCTTGGATAGGAGCACCAAAATTTGACATTAGAGTTCCTAAAGTTGACACTAGAGTTCCTAATACTATAGTCTAAGTTGGGAGCTATAGTACTGAGCTAATGGGACCTAGGGGGATAGATTTGTCATGGAAATAGTAGTTTGGATGAGCTAGGATTAGGTGGTTATGGATGACTGGGAATCAGTGAAAATAAGCCTATGAGGGTCATGAAAGCAAGCAAAAGGGACCTATGGGTTGGGTGTCACAAGCCACACTCAAGTTACCAATTTTCATATTTTATATGACTACACCTGGTGATCTATCCTACTTATTTTTCATTTACCTCCCTACTCAGCAAAAATTCTTTAACACTCTGATGACTTACCATTAGATGTATTTTATTATTGAAAATTATATGCCTATATTAAGTGATCTAATTATCACATATACCTAATTATATATAAAACTAAAATTCTCTTCATAACCTTTCAAAGATTAGCTCAAGAAATATATTGGCTACTCTAAATATTCATGATTGTCTTGAGTCAAAATTGATGAGATACTTCCTTTCCCTCCAAAAGTATATAGGATAAAATAATTCTCATAGTTTGGGTTAACTAAAGTAGGGGCTTGGGAGATGTCCTATTTTATGGATTCAAAAATTTATTTTCCCTCCTATGTCTAGCTAAAAAGTGTTCCCTTCTTTAGCATTTTAGTAAGGGGTTTTGCCATAAGGGAAAAATTTGGTACAAATATTCTCATGAATTTGATCTTCCCAAGAAAGATTTTTAGGCCCTTTTTATGACTCAATAATGATAATGTAGATATGGCTCTCACTCATTCATGGTCTATAACAAGACCTTATTTTAGCACTATGTGTCCTAATAGCTTCCCCTCATGTAATTCAAACATGCACTTCTTTAGGTTAAGGGAAACCCTAAATTATCTACATCTTTAAAAAATATTTCTTAGGTGGTCTAGATGTGCACCAACATGATTTAAGTAGACTATAATATCATCTATATATAATAAAATTATATCATTTATCAGACCCTTGGATGTCACATCCATAGCTCTCTAAAAAGTTGTGCCTATGTTTATCAAACCAAATGACATCTTCTTGTATGTGTACATGCCCCATTTAGTGGTGAATGCAATTTTAAATTGATCTGATTCCTGTATCAAGATTTAGTTATAGGCTAAATAAATATCTAAAGAGAGAATATTTTAGATCTTGATACCATTTATAAAAATATTTCCATAGGGGGAAGAGGATAGTGATCTTTCAATGATGCTTTATTCAAGTATTTAAAGTCTATGCACAATCGAATCTCATAATTTTTATTTTTGATAAGGACCAAATTTGTTACCCAAGATGAGAGTTTGATAGGAAATATTATATTAGCCTCTATTAACTTAGAGAGCTTATTTTTCATTAAGGGTTTAATCTTGGGGTGAAAGGGTATTTATTTTTGCCTGATAGGTTTTGTATTTAGATCTAATTCTATGATGTGTTGTGTTAAACTTGGATCAAATCCTCTTAAGTCATGATAACTTCAAGTCAAGTTATCATCAAAATCTTGACATAATTTAACAAAATCATGCTTCTCTAAAATATTGCATACCTTACCTATCTTGAGAGACTTGCCTTCTAAGATGATGATGGGTTCACAATATTTTTCACTAACTGTAATGTTCTTTTTTTCACCTTTCAATTGGTCATCTAAATTTAATATGTTTTCTAGTGTAATGAGACCCATAGACAATGCATTAGATTTCATCTGAATAATATGATCACCATATCTATCTTGTAGCCTTGGTTGATTCCTTTCTTAAAACTTGGCCTCTTCTCTCAAAAAAATTATAATCTAATTGTCACTATTGAAGACTTGCTAAATTAGTTACATTATTGGGGACAAAAGGCCTTACAATTAGCCTCACATGCTGGCTGTTCTTTATTTTGACTGGTTGGTTATACTAGGACCCCACTAAGGCCATGAAATCAACATATTTTTATGTACCCTTGGTACCACTTGAATGTTCAAAGTGGTGAAATATTACAATAGGTCCCAAACCCTATGTTTGTAAGACCTTAGGAAATTATTTTTTGTTACAATTTTTTATCTAACTTGGTGAATGATGAGCTCATTATCACTAAATATCTACAAAATATTGATCCCTCTATCTTTAGCCAATTAGAGGCCTTGAATCAAGGCTTTATATTTAGCTACATTGTTAGTACAACTGAATTGAATTCTAAATGAGTAGAAGTATCTCTCTTTTTGTGGGAATATCAATACAATTCTCGCTCGTGCACCATTTTTTCTTTTTGAACCATCAAAATATAACTATCACATAAATTAAATATCTTTGACTGGTTTGACTAAATTTGGGATAATTACATCTTTATCATGAATGCAATATGCCCCTAACCCTATTTCCTATACATAGTCATAAGGATCAAATTACAGGGCTAGTCCCCATTTGTCCAAATGAGTGTCTAGAATCTCTTCTATAGGTGTTGCATTATTTTGATCCATTTCTTCCTCTTCTTGATCTTACAATGTATAATTCATTTATATGGGAGGAATAAGATTATATGGTTCTATATGATATTTTGTAATTGGATCAAATCTTATTATTACTCTAGTTGCATATCTTGTTCTAAGTAGCAAGTGAGACCAATCTGTAGATAGGTATGTTCCCATATTTGTAGTGAAATCTCTTGAAAGACAAATGGCAAAGTATGTGGGAAGATATATAACTAAAATATATTGAGTAATTGATAGGCTTAGGCAAGCATGAATAGTTAGGTTTAGTCCCTTTATGGTTCCTACTATTTGAACAATAGTCCCATCTAGTTGTACTACTCCTTTATTAATAGATGTGTATTTTATTCCCAAAGAATTAGCTATTTTGTTGGGTATTATAGAACTACTAGCCCCTAAATCTATGATGCAATTGTGTACCAGATGCTTCCCTACTATAAGTGAAAGATAGAAGGGGGAGGCTTATCATTTTTTCTTATTTTATTATCTACTTGAGGCTAACATAGATTTATTATAGGTGTGGGCCCCTTGGTTGGAACCCTTTTTGATATCTATAAATTATTTATAGTCCCTTGTAGTAAATCCCTTTGTGCTGGTATAGATAATGCTTCCCACATAGTAACATTTAGGTTAGTCTTATTAATTTTATCAACTATGCTAAAAGGGATATTACCAACCTTTGCTAGTGATTTTTTAGGGGCTTCATCCTCTTTTACAAGATTTAGAGTGGGCACTTTTTCTTTGAACTAATTTGTAGGTATAAAGGGTGGCCTTTATACTATATTTCTCTTATTGGTTCTGCTACAACTTTGAAAGTTGAAACTTACTCTACCTTGGATGACTAATCAACTTCTATTAGGGGCTAATTAGCTTCTATTTCTCTTTTATTGGAATGTGTATTAGCTACTACAGGACCTCCACCATTAAAAAATGCTTCATCTTGTCTTATCCCACCAAAATGATCCTCTTACCAGTTTAGAAGAGTTGATTCACCTTGAGCAGGTTCTTGTGTGTATGCTTATTGGGAAGTAGATTCCTCTTGTTATACTTATGTGCTTGATATGCCTTTCACCATAAAAGCTTGATTGATTACACCATTAGGGAAAGTGTTTTGATTATGGGGTCTATTTCAAGGATAACACCACTCATACTCTTGAGCCAAATTATTTTGAACATGGACAATGGATTTGGAAGCTCTTGGTGCCAGTAAAGAATGGGTATTTGGAGGTCTTGAATATGAACTCCATCCTTTTTTCTTTTTATTACCTTGATATGGCTATCTATTCCCTTGGTATGTAGGGTTAGATGGTTGAAAAGGTTTGTAGTTTTGGTCTTGCTACCTTTTCATTACCACTAACTCATTTCCAAAGATCTTAAGTAATGAATTTACCTCATATAAATCATCCAAAGGTGTAGGATTCAAAGCAGGTGCCTTGATCGTATTGAGAATTAGAGTAAGTGTAGGTGGGGGAATAGGGGCTATTTCCAAAAATACGAGCATTGGTGGCCTTGGTGTGATTTTCTCGATTTGTATTAAATAATTTTCTACCCTTATTATAATATTGTAAGCTGTAATAAGTGTGATGCCACCCATTAACTAAATCATTATAGTTATATTAGTATTGAGGGATTTTAGGTAGTACAAGAAAGCATTATTCATAATGGGTTTAACCAAGATTGGGATTCTATTTTAGGTCTTATAGAAATGGTAATTAAAATTAATCATTTGCTCATTAGGAGCTCATTAAATAGTAATTAATTGTTCAACCAAGGAAAGGTGGTCACTCTTGTCCTCATAATGGGTACACATCACAATGCCTAACTCATCCCAAACTTGGATTGAGGTGGGAGTAAGGTCTCTGTACCATTTCAAAGCTTTCCCCTTGAAAGAGGAGACTAGGAGTTTGATTGTAACATTGTCTTGGACCATGTTATGGATTGAATAGAGATTAATAATATCTTTTATGTGTTCTAAAGTAGTGGTAGAGGTTTCACTAGTAAAATATGGTAGGATTTTTAAGGTTGAGACTGGTATATCATCATGCTGGGCCAAGATGAGTGGGTTATTTATATTGAAGGCTAAAAATTCTAACTTCTAGCCATTATAGGAGGTATAACACTGATAAGAGTTACCAAAGGGGATGGGAATAAAACTATAGGATATGCCTTAGGCTGAGGGGTGACTATTTTTGATATCCTTTTATATGGAAATGACAATTCTAAAAAATCATCCCTTTTACCTTAGTAGATGATCTTGTCTATTTTCTTGGCATATGTCATCTTAAAATCATGAGTTTGTAAGCTAGTGAAGTCACTAGGTTCTTTGATATTTACATGAAACTTGTACAACTCTCATTAAGAATAACACTGATCTCAATGTAATTTTTGGGTCCCACCAGGCAAGCCAAAAATTGTTATCACATAGGATTGCACCTATCTTGATTATGTAGCTTATTATAAAAGTGTCTAATGATACAATAGAAAAACCTCCAAAGCTATGGGACCTTGGTAATTTGAGGTTAATCTCTAGATAAGGCCAACTTCCTTTCATTAAATCTGATGCAAATTGATAAAATACTAGTTTTTTGAAAATATCTCTTTAGTGCTTTTTAATATAAACTAGGGTTTTGATAGGGAAAAGGGTTAAATAATTGGAATTTGTAGAAAACTAACAATATTTCCTCTATTTTCCAAATTTTCATGAGTTTGTGCTTAAAATAAATTTAATCTATTTTTTGCTTTATTGTGTTTGTCAAGAAAGCATCTAGATATACTATACAATATTTGGTGCAATCACCATATTTTTAATTTTCTATAAATTTAAATTCTTTAACCCTTTTCCCCATCAAACCTCTAGGATTCAAAAGAACTAAAGAGTGATATTTACATAAAATTGGTATTTTATTAGTTTGTATCAGATTTAGTGAAAATAAGCTAACCTTCTTTGGAGATTAACCTCAAATTGCCAAGGTCCCATTTATTTAGAGGTTTTTCCATTGTATCATTAGGCACTTGCAAAACAAGCCACATAATTAGATAGGTACTATCTTATGTGATAACAATGACCTTGGGGAAAAATGGGTTAGTGGGCATATGGTATCAAGATGACCCTAAAGAATTCATTATTAGAGGGTACTATCTACATAGCCAATACTATAAAAGAGGGCCTCAAATTCATGTGGTTATCCCTTATGTTTTGGCTTGTGTGTGAATCATAAAACATGTGCAAATTACAACAATGACCTAGCTTGTAACTTTTCAAATCAATCTCTTGGGATACTCCTTTAATACTTCAGACCTGTAGATGTTCTATACCTATGATTGGTGTGGAAATAAGGAAGCTTTTTTCAATTTAATAACTGATAAAATGTTTTTGATAAGTTTCCTTCATCTCTTTGGTCTTTTACCAGGTCTTTCTAAGTGGGGAATGAAATAGGGTTGATCTTGTATTTATATAAATCCCTTTAGAGTGATAAATCATATTAAATCACTTAAGCTAACTATTATGATATGTTTCATTTGTAAAATAGATGAATTTAGGAAATTAAACACTTGTGTTGGGTTAGGACACTAGCATCGATGCTATTATCTATCCCAAATATTAGTGTCTAGGGAGTAAGAAAGTAGGTATAGGCTTATAACTTGTAGAGGTGAAAGATAAGTACATTTTAAGCATTTTGGGAAAGATAGAAGGTCTATGTCATCAACATAAGACTAATCACACTAAGAGATATGAAAAGGGGCATAAGATAGAGTAGATGTGAGACTTGTGGAATTAGGAAAGGTTAAGAATTGAGAGGAACAACCAAGGTTTAAGTTTACTGAATGTACAAGACTGAGGTGTTATATAATCATAAAATAGTGTCTATAATCTTCAATCTATGTAAGCTATATTTATTTGGATTCAAATCCTTCAAAGATCTCTTCAATAGTGGAACATGAAAGGGAAACACCATGAAAATCTTCACCATTAATCATTGAATATTTCATTCTAAGATAAGAAAGATATTCATATTTATAGATAATTGGTTCAATGTTATCCACTTTTTTAGAAAGCAAAAATTTAAATTATGCATTTATTTTTATTTTCTTTTTGTGGTCCAATCAATTGTTCCCAAGATAACTCATTTTTTCCTAGGATCATGAGGTTTGAAAAATGTTATGAGATAAATAGAATCATTTATTCTTTGCCAAGGGGAAGCCAAATTATTTATTTTTTGCTTATCAATCACTTGTTCTTCGAACTATTCACTTTCTTCCACTATTTTTAAACTAAAATAATAATACATGACATGAAACATTTTATCTTTTTATTTTTTAAGTTTTGACATGATTGATCAAGAATCTGTTTTTGGAATCTTTATTTTGAATGTTGAGGGCTCTTGATTATACCAAGTTTTTCCACTTATTCATCACTTAAGGCAATCATAACATGTTTTGAAAATTTTCTCTTCAACATTCTAGACATAATCATGTCATCTTAAATTTTTATAAATTATTGTTGTGCAACTTCTATGTCATTTACTTTTTTCTACATCAATAGAAATTTAATTTTTGGGTGTAGTGAGCCAATGAAGACACAAAGTTGATTATCAATACTTGGTTGACCATCCTAAGGAATTAGTCTTAATAATTTGTTTAATTAGGCTATAAACTCTCTCATCTATTCTTCTTCTTGATTTTGGATTTGAAATAAATCTAATAAAAATGCACACACATCTACAACTAGTTTGAATATATTTATAAAATTGTTCTTATAGGAGTTCCAATTCACAATGTATCCATATTCTAGGTTTCATAATCATTTGACAACACATCCAGTTGGAGTTTCTTAAAAAAATCTCAAAATAAAATCTTCATGAATAACTACCAAGATGCTACAAGATACCATGAAATCAAGGATATCATTATTTTCATATTGAAAACTTTCTCCTAAAAGCTTCAAAAATAATTTCCTTGAGCTTAAAGGTAATTCATTATATTGGGCCAAAGGCAATAGCCCAAAACATTTTTTCTATGGGACACAAAGAACATTTGGGTTAGGGTTAAAAACCCCATTTATTCATTTATAAAGATGTAAGAACTAGGTAATTCATATAAATAGAGTTACCAACCTCCTTTTTAGGGGAGGTTCCTTGAAATATATAAAAATCATGTGTGCAAAGCACCTTAATCCCCAATGGAGTCACCAAAAATTGTTAGCAAGATTTTATGTTATATTTCTTACTCAGATTATTTTTGTGATTCACCCACCTAGATGTGACATAAACATTACAACATTGGAGAAACCACAAGTTTAAGTGTGTTTTAATCTACGTTTGAGAGGGGCATCTCCATTGTATGATGGAGGTTTTTGATAATTTCAACCAAAAATTATGAAAATATAGTAAAAATAAGAGAAGAGAAATATAGGAATGGAAAGAGAATGTAAAGAAATAGATAGAAGAATGGGAAATTATCACTGGAATAAATGTAGAAATCTTCTATAATAATCCTAGGGAAGAAAATGGATAACTCTAAGTAGATAAACACAAAAACTCACTAGAATAGTTTAGGAGTTGAGATTTTAACATAGGAAACCTTTATCATGAAAATGAAATAGGAAAGACATATTCTGAACATAGGAATAAGATACATTCACCAAGGAGATTGGATAACATTACAAATAAATACATACAAAAACCTTGTATTTCCAAATAAATATAGACAAATTTTATTTTCAATTTCATCAAGTTTTCACAATGGTAAAAGTTCCTAATGTAGATCTAATAGAAATTATACAATAAAATATTTACATTAATTAACTATCTGATTATATTTTAACAAATTGAAAGAGGAACAATCAAAATATACTGACATACTCATTCACATCATTCATCTAAAAAAAATCATGGCACAAAGTCCTATAAATTATTTTTATGTTGATCCTTCATGGGGATATACATATAAACTCCTTTTCATCTTGCCAAAATTTCTCATACTGTCCAAAAATCCCTTTTACAATGTAAAAACCCTATATTTATAGCTTGAAAGAGTGCAACCACCTTGTAACCATCCAATAACCACCTTCACAACCACCCTTTTGGTAATTTATTTCTATTTCACTATTACATTTTCATTTACAACATAAAAAGTAAAGCATAACCTTTTTAAGTCATTACAAAAAGTGCAATGGATAAATATAAAGTTAGAGAGAGAAAAAGTGAATTTTAGCGGTTATCAAGAAGAATTTTTTTTTGTTGAGAGGGATCTTGTTCAACCAATACAATTATCTGATTCCTCATTTTGTGATGATTTAAACCTAAAAAATATGAATTCTTGAATAACTAGCATGAATCTCACATTCACATGTTTTGATCTTACCAACTGACAACCAATTCACAACTTTTAATGTATGAGAAATGAACATGTTGTTGAGCTAGATTGATCAATTTACATGATAACATATTTATTTTCTTGATTTAGGTAATGCATGAAAATATTTTATTATCCATATGATGCCTTCAATATGCCTTATCCAACTCAATATTTTAATATTTTCTCCCTTGGTGCATAAAATAACTATCTTGAACCTAGGGGAAGATTTTGGAGAGGAACGTGATATCATGTTTGAAAGCACTATGAATCTAACTATCTTAAACTGATGAATTTGATATTGCAAATGCTAATAGATTTTAAGTTTCTCTTGATTATAGTTCTTGTATGCAAAGTGTTTGCTTGAGAGTTTTCAAATGGTGGTAGGATTAAGAAATCATGTTTTCTTGCAAGAACAATCTTTGAGAGATCATAACATAAACAATAATTATAAAAAATGAAATAGAAAATTTGAAACCTATTTATTTTTATAAAAACTAATAAGAGCTCCTCAAAATTATTTTGAAACTTCTTGAGACATAGTTGTGTCATGCAATGAAAAACCACTTGGTGTGATCATTTGAAAGTACTGACATACAAAGAATGTATCTAGGTTGTGTATGAGATGATTTGAGCTATGCTTATGTTGCTATAACCTATTTTATTTTCTCTCAACCATGTTTTATATTTTGAAAACCACCTCAATCTCTTTAAAATGACTTGAATGCAAGATAAAAGAACAAAAGTTTGAGTATGGAGTTAATGATCCACTTGGAAGATAAAATAATAATATGGTAGTCTTTAGAGTATTGTTTATATTAAAATACTCATTAAAAATCCTTAAATAGGAAAAAAAAGGTTACAAAAGCTACCATATGCTACTAAAACAACCTTACAAGGCTCAAAACTACCTTAACACAAAAAATCACATTTTTATTAACAAAACTACCTTAAACAAGTTTGAAATAGCCTGCTTAGAGGTTGATGAACAATATATGGATATGAAAGCCATGTATAAGGTTTAAAAGATTTTCTTAGAGGGTTCACAAGGTTTCCAAAAGCTACACCAGGCCTATAACACATTTAGATTTCAAAACCACTTCTAATTTGATCAAAATGATGAATTAATTGAAGATTGCCCTTAGAAACAACTTAGAATTTTGTTGATTTCCATGCCAAAAGGTGAAAAAAAGGTTGAAAGGGTTTAATAGGCTCATTTTCATGAAAGATAGATTTTCCTAGGATGCATTATGTAAAATAGCCTTCGAAACACTACCCAATCTTAAAACCACCCTTGGAAGTAGCAAAAACCAGTAATACTCTTCCTTTAAAACAACCTCAGAGGGTTAAACACTTTATTTATGAAGATAGTGGGATTTTGGTAGTCTTTTTAAATGGAAAAAGGCTTCAAAAATCCTACAACATATAAAGTAGCTTGTAAGAGTCCACAATAAGCAAAAACATGTTCAAAATCCTACCAAAATGATTCAAGTGTAGCCAAACAACTTTTAAAATTCTAAAACCATGGGGTTTATCTTGGAAACCACCCTATAAAATCCATACACCATGAATTAAAAGGTGAAATTGAGTTTTTTAAAAATCAACTTGAGTCTTTGTGTTGCCACATAGAGGGATAAGAGGCACTTTGAAAGACTTGATGGGATTTGAAATGTAATTTTGCATATTATGGGTTCATAAGATTAAAAATACATGTAAAAAGACCTTTGAAAGGTTGCTTAACATACTATGTTGGATTTTTATAAAATTTTACATGGTGGTGGATATTTAAAGGGTATTTTACGTGTGTATAGACTTAAAAAGGGACACAAAATTACATAATAAGGGATTTTAATAGGGATCACACCTTTAGAGGACATTTTACATGGTTGAAGGGATGTTAAAGATCATTATACATGTAAAATAATTAAAAAACACAACATAATTCTATAAATACCATATAATGTTATTTAAAACCTTTTATTTATTCAAGATAAAAACCCAAAAAATACCTTGAATATTTTTGGATGGATTTGGAATGTGCATTTGGAAAGGCAACCGTCATGAAAAATCAAAGCCTAAATATGTTGAACATATGTTTGGGATAAAACCTCATTTCAAGGTACTATAACCACTTATTACAAGATTGACCACAATACTTAATTTTCTAGTAAACAAAGGCAAATTTTTTTCTAAGCCACTGTCATTGGTAATCATTTGATTAGAATTCAACATGTGAACCAATCCTTTTATATTGGGCTATGGAGTCATCATCCATTCTATAAAATTTATACCATCCCTATCTTATAAACAACCCCTATTTATTGTAGGAGCATAATTTGGGGTGTTGTTGTGAAATGTAAAATTTCATGATAGCAGGTCTATTTGAGCTGGTCCTTAACTTGATTCAATCTTCTCCTTAAGCTTATTTTGATAGGTAGACTCATATAACCATGTTTAAGGAGTCCAAATCCATCCTTCAAGAATATTTAGATATTGTGACTTTTCTTTTCCATTCTCTAAGGGAAGAAAGGTTAAAGGATGACCAGAAAGAAGATGATGCTCCTTCTATAACACCCCTAGACAATGAATAAGAGGTAAGTAATCCCATTGAATTGGGTCTACACCCAAAACCTAGCCTTATCAAAGAGAGTAATTATGTGAAAAAATCAAAGAGGAGTTATAATTCTAAATTTGATAGATCTTTGGTGGAGGTAGAAGTTGACACACAAGAATGGTGGAAGAACCTTATTCACCATAATGAAATGGATTTCATAGAATACTAGGGGAATAAATTACCCTAACAATCAACACTTATTAAGTAATTTTATCTTGAATCATAAATAAAACATATTCATGATATAAAAAACTAAATTATCTTTGGAAGATGTCATGGGTTTATGGAAAAAGAGCTGGTTAGGTTGGTCAGGCTCCTTTGTGGATATGACAGGAGCATTAGGTGGAATGGGAATCATATGGAATTCAAATAAGGTTTCTTATGATATTATTTACCAATCCCTAAACTAGAAAAATTAAAAAGTTACCTCCCAACTATCTAACATTTATTTTATCTTGGTAAATGTGTATGCTCTGAATAACATCATGTTGAAAAAGAATATTTGGTAGGAGCTTCCTATGAAGCTACGTGATAATTATCATTTAAAAATTATGTTAGGTGTAATTTTAAATGAAATTGTATTTAAGAGGGATAAAAAGGATGGTAGACACTTCACCAATAGGTCTCATATTGACTTCAAATAATTTTTTTCAATTAATGCCCTGCTTGACCCAAAACCTAAAACATGCTAGTTTACTTGAACAAATCAAAAAATGGGTTTTAATAGCATATTTTAACATTTTGATTAGTTTTTGGTTAATATTTAATGGTTGAATTCTAATTTGTCCACCAAAATATTTATTTCTCCCTTTTATTGTTTAGATACCTATCATGTTTTTTATCTCTAGTTATTGATTCAAATTAGCTCATCATCCTTTTAAGTTTGAACTCATGTGGCTTCACAATCCTACTCTACCTAATTTAATGAAATTATGGTGACCTTATACCTAGCCATGAAACTTGAAAATGTTCATTCTAAAAAATAAATTTACTCATATCAAATCATGCCTTAGGGAATGGGATCAATCTTACTTTGGGAATCTATTTATTAAAAATGTCAAAATTAAGTAAGAAATAGTGACACTTAATTCTAGAGCCTTCTAAAATAAAATGTATCAAAGTTCCTTCCTTTGGTAAAGATATTTCCTATAAAAAATAAAAATAAAATTATAAGAGAATATTTTTTTGGTGGCATAAGTCCTATGTAGATTAGCTTTAGGTAAGGGATCACAGTACCAAGTTTTTACATAACACACTTAAAGCCTACAAGAATTTAAACAAAAATATTTCCATAAAAGATACTGATGAGAATATGATTATAAAAATTAAGGATAATAGCATGGAAATTTCAAATCTCCTTTATAATAACTCCTCTATAATTCCCCCTTGATGACACATAACGTTGACTACCCCTAACTGACAGGCTCTGATTTTTCTTGCCATGATTGCATCACTACTCACCTTGCCATTGAAGGAAGGACAAAAAACCCTTATACCCTAGATTTGACAATGATGGCACCTAGTAATCAGCCTACAACACTAGAATGGCTTAGGACAAATCTCCCTCTTATGGCCAAGTATTTGAATATGACTTTAGCTCCAATCTGGTAACATGGCTCTACTCTGATTGTGGGTGGAAATAATACCCTAGCAAGCCCATTTTTGAATCCTTCTATCCATACCCAATCCAACTGGGATGTTATGGAGATGGAGGCTAAAGTTTGAATGGAACATAAAACCACCTCTTTCATTGATGTCATCTCTCACCCAGTCCCTAGATTAGATCCTAAACCTCTTATCTCAGCCTCTAAAGATTTAGTGGTAAACTTTGGTGAAGAAGAAACTAGGGAGGTTATCAAATCGAGGGAATATTTTTCCACCAAGGGTTTAATCTATAAATTTTTAGATTATTGGAAAAAGCTTTAGGAACTTAAAAGGTAGATTTCATAGCAATGGAAACCCCTTCTCTTAGGTAAACTTGATATTTACCCCTGTGCTAAAGGCTATTTTATTATTATTTTCCATAATATTGAGGATAAGGAAGAGATTAGATATCAAGCCTAGAGCTTGAATCATCACCCCTTACTAGTAAAATCTTGGTCTTCCACTTTCAATCCCCTCACTAAACCCATGCATATTAAACCCATTTAGGTTCATTTACCCAATCTTTCACTTTAATTTTGGATGAAATCCAACTTGAAGGCTATTACTAGATCTTTGGGTGATTTTTTGTGTATGCATCCAGATTTTGACCAGTTATCCCTCACTATTTTAAATATGATTTTAGTAAATATTGATACTTACAAGAATCCTCCCAAAAAAATCATCCTGAAGGTTGGAAATCACACCTAGTCTCAAGCCATTGACTATGAAGGACTATCATTTTATTGTCATAACTATTTCACCATTGGACACTTGACCAAGAATTGCAACATCCTCAAGAAAAAGAAAGACTCTTCTTGGTGGGCGAAACCCATCCCTAAAAACCTCTCAATATTATCTGTAAACAAAGAATGGGCCACTGATAATGATGATTCTACCTATTCTTCTAAAGCTCCTACCTCCCCTTCTTTAAACAAAGACCCCAAAGCCTCAGCATAATCTAAAGATGAATTACTGGTTGAACTTATCTCCCTAAGGAAGGTTGTGCCAATACCAATTTCCTCCTCAAAGGAAATCCTAGTACCAAACTATCTTAGGGTATATTCTTCTCCAAGAATAACAATGGAAGACAAATCTTAGCCCTATGCCCTAGTTGTAGATGTCTCCTTAGGCATTTAGTCTAAAAACAAGGAAGGTTAGTTTTTGGTTCATAAGAAGAAATGAATAAAATCAAAGGTCTAACCTTATTATATGTCCCTCCATTTAGGGGGACCTCATGAAAAAGGGGTCAAACCCCCTGGATATGTTTGGTGAAAACTTTTTAGAAGTTTCGTGGTATGAGTGAGTTTCATGTTGTTTTGTTGGGTTTTGGTGGAAGTTCCTATTATGTATAGTCTTTCCACCTATTTCATTTCTACTAGTAGAGGCATCCCATCAGAGCTTTAATGCTTGATTTTTATTTTTCTCCACCATACAAGGCTATAGGTTCTTTCAAAACCTATTTTTAACCTATCAAATAAAAAATAATAGCAAGGTTGTTGTTGGATACTTTGAGAGCTTATTAGC